>CM076575.1:1518380245-1518980245 GCA_034641835.2 Pinus albicaulis | reverse complement strand
ACGCGCCCGGTCGGGCGACCTCACACGGCGCGACCTGGAGCGCCTGACCGAACGATGTCATAAGGGACCCGGGCAGCCATAACACAGCAAAAATGGTACGGGCGCCCTCGAAAGAAACAACCACACCACGTGACACGACGCGCCTGAACGAACGATGCCACAAGGGAGCAAACGGAAAACGGGCCACTCGAATGTGCACAAGACACCCGGGTGGTCACAACTTAGCAAAACTAATATCGGTGCCCTCGAACGAAACGACCTGACCCGAACGCACCCGGTCGGGCGACCTCACACGGTGCGACACGACGCACCCGAAAAAACGATGCCACAAGGGAGCAAACAACAAATGGGCCACCTGAATGTGCACAAGGCACCTGGGCGGTCACAACTTAGCAAAAATGATACAGGTGCCCTCAAATGAAATGACCCGAACTGAACGCACCCGGTCGGGAAACCTGACACGACGCGACACGATGCACCTGGCCGAATGATGCCACAAGGGAGAAAATGGAAAACGGGCCGCTCGAACGCGCACAAGGCACCCGGGCGGTCACAACTTAGCAAAACTGATATTGGTGCCCTCGAACGAAACGGCCCGACCTGACCCGAACGCACCCGGTCGGGTGACCTCACATGGCGCGGCACGACGCGCCCGACCGAACGATGCCATAAGGGAGTAAACGGCAAACAGGTCGCCCGAACATGCACAAGGCACCCGGGTTGTCACAACTTAGCAAAACTGATACGGGCGCCCTTGAACGAAATGGTCTGACCCGACCCAAAGACGCTCGGTTGGGTGACCTCACACGGCATGACATGGCTCGCCCGAGCGAATGATGCCATAAGGGAGAAAATGGAAAACGGGCTGCCCGAACGTGCACAAGGGACCCGGGCAGTCACAACTTAGAAAAATTGATACGGTCGCCCTCGAACGAAACGACCCGAACTGAATGCGCCCGGTCGTGCGACCTCACACCGCGCGACACGGCGCTCCCGAACGAACGATGCCACAAGGGAGAAAACGACAAACAGGCCACTCGAACGTGCACAAGACACCCGGGTGGTCACAACTTAACAAAACTGATACGGGCGCCCTTGAACGAAATGGCCCGACTTGAATGTGCCCAGTCGGGCGACCTCACACTGCGCGACATGGCACGCCTGACTGTGGTTGGGGGCACACATTAAAAGTGAACCAAGGAGTGAGCGCATCACGTCTTTAATATTTTATGAAACTCCTTAGAAGTCCCATAATAACCACCTTCCATCTTTATCACAATGTGATATGTTAACTAAAGATATCTTATTATGTTGCTCCAACCATTCAAAAAGGGGACCCAAGTTAGATTATTATTTATTAAAGGAGAGGCCAAAGAAATTAATTTCCAAACTGTCGCAATAGCGACGCTTTCATACAAACGTCGCAAGAGTGACACTTAGCCCAAACTGTCGCAATAGCGAACTTTTTCCCAAACTGTCACAATAGCGACACTTTTTCCCAAACTGTCGCAATAGCGACGCTTTTTTCAAACGTTGCAATAGCGACACTTAGCTATAGTCTGTCGTAATTCCGATGCTTTTGCCCAAACTGTCGCAATTTTGACGCTTTGCTACAAACATCGCAAGACCGACACTAACTTCTAAGTGTTGCAATACTGATACTTGTCTCCAAATGTCGGTATAGCGACAGTTGTGGGCGGGATTTGAAAATTTGAAAAAATTTGGGGAAATTTCTGACATTTGGTCAAAAGTGTCGGAACCAAAGTGTCAGAATTTTCGCCAAATGTGCTAGTGGTATTTTTCCCGTTTCACCACCAAAGAATGTTCAAATTAATATGATCTCTTGGTCCGATGACCCGTGGATTATTCCTTCGCCTGAACAGGTTGATTCGTATGGAGATTCAACGCCTTTGAGTCCGATTGAAATCGATTATTGTGAACTCATTGCTGCATCGGATACTCCACCTTCTGATGGTGCTCCTTTGAGCTTGTCTCTTGACATGTATTCTCAATCCCCTTGGCTCGGTGATTCAGACTCGCCTGATCCTTTGAAAGAAGTGTTTCCTTCTGATGAAGCCATTGTGGAAACCATGTCTCTCGAAGACCTACCATGGGACGATGGTGATCATCGCTCTTCGTTTATGCCTGGCCTCGGGGCTATGTCTACATGTCTTGAGTGTTTTGCGTCTCAAGTCCCTTCTCCTCCACTTCAAACACCAATTCTGACACTTGAAGTCCTTACAGAAGGTAACTTGAGCAATATTGCACAGACAATGCCTATTGACATTTCCGTGATGTCTGGACTCGTCGAGAACATCCATGTGGGAGTCACTTGTTCTTCAGATGAAGTCCAAGTTTATACTAGCCTTTTCTGCTAAGTCCGTGATGTTTTCCCATGGTCATACGAAGAAATGATCGACATTGATCCTAGTATAGTGGTGCATGAAATCCCTACCTATCCCGGTTCGAAGCCAGTCCGCCAGCGTCTTCGTCCAGTGCACCCTAGAAATGCTGCAACCATTAAAAATGAAGTTGAAAAACTTCTCAAAGCTGGTTTCATCGATCCAATTCCCTTGACAGATTGGGTTTCGAACATTGTTCCCGTCGATAAGAAACAAGGAACTATCCGTGTCTGTATTGATTACCGTGACATAAATCAGGCCTATCCTACGGATAACTATCCCACTCCCTTCATCGATCAGATCATTGACGACTGTGCCAGGAGTGATATTTTTTCCCTTATGGAATGCTTTTCTCGGTATAATCAGATTAAAATTCTCCCGGCTGACTAGCATAAGACAACTTTTATCTGTCATTGGGGCACCTTCGCATATAAGAAACTCTCTTTTGGCTTCAAGAATTCCGAGGCCACATTCCAGCGAGCGATGTCCTATGCTTTTCATGACATTCGTCACATCGTTCAGCCTTACCTGGATGACCTTTCGGCTCATTCAGCTAAGCTTAGGGACCATCCGGACCATCTTCGTCAGATCTTTCTTTGTTGTCAACACTAAAACATTCGGCTTAATCCACATATGTGTGTCTTCTGTGTTGATTCTGGTATACTTTTAGGGTTTATCGTATCTAAAGACGAGATTTGCCTCGATCCACTTAAGGTTGAGGCTATTGTCAATCTCCCCTCTCCATCCTCATTACATCAGTTGCAGAGTCTGCAAGGTAAGGCAAATTTTCTATGCCGTTTTATACCGAACTATGCTGAAGTAGCTAAAGGATACATGCGACTTTTGAAACAAGGCATCCCTCCTGTTGGGATGATATTGCTCAAAAATATTTTGATGCACTCAAGGCATTGTTGGTCAATGCTCCTTTGTTATGTCCTACAAATTATAATCATGATTTTTCCCTCTCTTTAGTTGCCACTTTTAGTACAATTTCCATGGTTTTGGTACAAGATGATGATGACGGTCATGAACATGTCATTTATTGCTTGTCTCGTAACCTTCTCGATCGTAAAACACATTATGCTCATGTCGAGAAGTTAGCACTAGCTGTGGTCCAAGCTGTCCAACGCTTTCGTCATTATATCCTTTTGCGTACAGTGAATGTGATTTACGATTGCAACCCCATGACCTATATTTCGTCTCAAATATTGCTGGGGGGAAAATACTCGAAGTGGATCGTTATCCTCCAAGAGTTCGATTTGGAATTTACTACTGCCAAATCAAAGAAATCACTAGTTTTTGTCGATTTGATTTGTTCCCTCCCTTCTGACTCTGCTCCGTCTCATTCTGAGGACCATATTCCGGATGATACACTTTTCTTGATTAGCACCCTTGATCCCTGGTATGGTGATATCATTGTATATCTCCAGACTTCCACATTCCAGTCTGAGTTGACAAAATATGTGCCTGAAGTTGTATCCAACATCACTTGCAACCTTATCGCATAATCAAAGATACACTCTATCGCGTTGGATTTGATTTCGTACTCTGCCGATGTTTGAACCTCGAGGAAGCTGAGAAAGTGTTGAATGATTTTCACAGTGGTTCCTATGGTGGTCACATGTCTAGTTACGCTACTGCACAAAAGATACTTCGTGCCGGTTATTTTTGGCCTTCCATTTTCAAAGACTGCATTGTTGCAGTTCGTTAATGACATGATTGCCAGATTTATCAACACAAATTGCGTGCAACACCTATTCCTCTTCACCCTGTCATTACTGTTGGCCCCTTTTCCAAATGGGGCATCGATTTTATGACGTGTAACCCTCACTCAGCCAGGAGGCATGCTTATATCATCGTAGTCATGGACTACTTCACCAAATGGGCCAAAGCAATGCCTACAGTTGCTGCTGACGGTAAGACAGCCGCTCAGTTCATTTTCAATCATATTGCTAGGTTTGGTGTCCCTCAAGTCATAGATACTGATCATGGTTCCGATTTTTGGCATTATATGGTGGCGGAGTTGACTTCTAAGTTGGGTCTGCGTCACGACAACTCAACGCCGTACTACCCTCAAGCCAATGGCTAGGTTGAAGTTGTGAACAAAGTTCTTGTCACAATGCTTC
Organism: Pinus albicaulis; assembly: GCA_034641835.2. Classification (NCBI taxonomy): domain Eukaryota; kingdom Viridiplantae; phylum Streptophyta; class Pinopsida; order Pinales; family Pinaceae; genus Pinus; species Pinus albicaulis. Next base: position 1,518,975,717 of record CM076575.1, on the reverse strand, counting down.
AGCGTATGATTGGGATCCACAAATAAAACTGGCATCTCATGTTATTTTCGGCTCTTTGGGCATACCGAACCTCAGTGAGGAGTGCAACCGGATTCACCCCTTTTCAGTCGGTTTATGGTCTAGAAGCTACTCTCTCGATTGAATGTGAAATACCTTCGCTCAAGCTAGCTGTGGAATTACTGCCTAACACTTCACCGGAAGAAGAGTGTCTCCTTTACTTAGAGAGCTTAGATGAAACTCGTCACTTAGCTTCTTTGGTCATCGAAGCACAAAAGAAGTGAGTCAAAGCTCATTTTGATTAATCAGTTTCCCCTCGTTCTTTCATTGAAGGAGATCTTGTCCTCCTGTATGACCAAGCTCATGATAAGCTGGGGGCAGGTAAATTTCAACCTATGTGGTATGGGCCCTACATTGTTAAACGTGTGTTGCAAAATGGGGCCTATGAGCTAATTGACTACGAAGGCCATCCTCTTGAACAACCCAGAAATGGGTTGTATCTCAAAAACTATTTTGCATGAGTCATTTATGCATATCAGGTGTACATAGGTGTTATTTTCATTTTTGTACATGTTTTTGGGTTTGGTGTGCTTTGTGAGTGTTTTTTCTGCTTATTGGGTCTTGCTTATTGTGCAGATGTCTATTACCCCTTATGTTGGTTTTGCGGATGGTGCTTCTTGCAGTACCAGGAATTTATCGTCGGCAGCCTGGGTAATTTATAATCCTGCTGGTGAGTTGATAGATCTGCAAGGTATTTGTCTAGGATGAACTACAAATAATTTCGATGAATATAGTGCTGTCATTGAGCTATTAACCGAGGCAATCAAACTCGGCATACGCGCATTGCTTGTAAATCTAGATTCACAACTTGTTGTTCTGCAACTCAATAATCATTATTCGGTTAGAAATACACACATTCTGAGATTGTATTTACATATTCGTTTGTTGGAAAGACATTTTGATTTCATTACTTATCAACATATTCCTAGGCGAATGAACACATTAACTGATACAGTGGCTAACATTGTATTAGATAGACATTTGCATAATTTGTAAAAGCATCATCATATGTAAAAATATACATGTAAGGAAATAGATGTATATATATATATATATATATATATATACATATGTATATATATATATATATATATATATATATATATATATATATATATATATATATATATGTATGTGTTTTCAAGTGTATGCATCGTAACGTCAAAAAATATGTGTATGTTTCTGTTACATCCCGAGACATCATGTTTCGCAAAATATGCAGATAAAATAAACCTAGGTGTCTAATTAGCATGATGCTCATGATAACATGTCATGACCCGTACTAGCCACCTCGGCAAGCGCTGGATTCGGATGGGAACCCCTACAGTATGTCTCTGATAGGCGTGAGGAACATCATCAAAACGTGCATAATCTGGGACTCCTCGGGTGATCCCCTCCAGGTTGCGCACTATCGCATCTTCCTCGCCGCGCTCACCTTGAGGGTCGAAATCGCAAGGGATTCGCCTCGCTATCGGTGACATACCGACAGGTTTCTCTGGGCCAACATCTGCATCACATGGATTTAATGTCAGGACATACATAAATAAACAAAAAATCATAATACTCATAAAATTTAAAAATTGAGTCTTACCCAAATCCTCATCCCAATATTCTCCCTCCAGGAGTGGGAGGTCTGGGTCATCAGTGAAATCTGTGCCAGGGTAGGGCCAATCCTCCACGACAATCAATTGTCGATGGAGCCAATAAAAAATTACGGTCTCCAAGACATCTGTTGGCTGCCCCCTGCCCTTGGCATCAGTGCTGCCCATCGGGCCATTCGTGGTTATCTCGCTGGTGGATTCAAAACTATGACCTCCTGTCGCTGAAAAATTAGTAATCGTTCCAAGAAGAATGATACTAGGATGGATCCATAACCAAATTGTTTCAGTTTGGTCTTCTTGCATTTGGTTAATTCGTGCTTCATGTTTATGGTCATGGCCTCTGCCCAGTTGTAGATGGTCAGAGCCATGTAGTCCACAACAAGAAGCAACTGTATCTTTGTTGCTTTGTGTGGTGCTTGTGATCCCGCAGCCCGTGTGATGGTATGCAATACCACGTGTAGTGTCAAATCTGGGATAGTTTGTATATCAACTTTCCCACTACCGGATCCTTTTCGTGCTCCTCAACATACCCTGTCTATCACCATGGTCATGTTTTCCATGCAGGGATGAGTGCTGATTAGGAGTGGTGCTGCACCTCTCCGTGATAATCCTGTGATGAATTACACGTCGGAAACATCAATCTCAAGTTCTTGATCCCGTAGGATGAACTTCTCTTGATTTTTGTCCCATATACTGATAAGATATTGTAGCAATTCTGGTTGGGCTCAAAGACATGGTGTTAGAAAGATTTTTTTCAAACCAAAGTTTCTGAGGGCTTCCATAACTCCCTCATTTTCCATGGCTAACTCATCTTCTTCTATATTTTCTCGTTCTTTCCATTCAATAACCATTTTTCTCCTTTCACCTTGCAAACACACACATATGAGTGGCATTAGTCAATATTCATCTTTAAATCTGTAAATAATTGGAACATTTGGTGTGTATTTTTACTTGAAATTGGTTTTCGCTATTGGCACAACTGTTTCTAAAACAATCACACCAATGGGCGCGCCCTAGTATTAAAAATCGAGTAGTTGGCGCGACTCCGTGCCCGAAACCCACGCCAACCGTGCAACCCTAATTTTTACAATTTCTCCCCCCAAATTCAAAATTGAAAAATTCAGGAGGAAAGAAATAGCTTAAAATCACAAGAGGGATCTCAGCTCTTACTTGGAGTAAACGGATTTGCAATTGATCTACTGGATTGGCCACTATTGTCGCCGCAAGATTGCACAGTAAAATGGGTAACTATTGCTCCACAAGGGGTAAAAAGTGAAAAGTAATTGTTTTTAATATTTTTGGCATTTTATAACTTTTCACAACCCTAATTAGGTTTTAAGACATGTTTTTCGATTATTTTACTGTTTTATTTTCAAAAAATGGGTTTTATACATGTCTCTTGTGTAGTAACAGGTTTTCACGTGACAATGATGAAGTAACGAGTTATATTTTATATTTTTCAGACTCGGTAAAAACACGAAAAAGTCACTACTGGAGTCATCTTTCAACTCTTTTCTAACTCTCTAAAATTGAAAAGATTTCCGAGATGCTTGTCGTTTTGAACTCGCTAAATGGTTGTGAAACGATATCTACCCAGTATACATTTACCACTTTTTCGGGCTGGGATGGATTATTTACGAAGAAGGAATACCTTAGCCTATTGCGACTAAGAGGTTCTCTCAGACATAGTTTTCTACCTTTTCGGATCTGTGAGACTACCTATGAAAAGGGACTAATGGAGTTTTCTTTTCTGCCTTCTTTTAAAACTCTCTAAACATGAAAAGATGCCGAGTTCTCCCTTTGTCAGACTCGTTAAACCCTGATGACATTGGAATTCGTCACCATGACGTTATTCGAGTTCCTCCTTCCTAGGACTCGTAAAATGTACTAGGATGAATTTTTCCGAAGGAAAAACTTATAGTGCAAGCATATTCTATCTCCTTCAAGCTTGGTTTCAAAAATAATTGGGGTACTCGCCAGAAATGGTGGGGGAAAATGGAACCAGATTTTAGTTGTGTTGGTAGTATGTCGCTCTTGAACATGGCACTTGTCTGCATTCGTGTCAGGTTGGGGATATCTCATTTCGTCATTTTTGCCTCCATGGGTTTGGGTAATCTTTTTTGACCTCTCACTCACTCTTTTCCATGTCATCATGACCTCAAATCCTTTGATGTCAAATACTACGAAATCCAGTGTCGTTCTGCTAATATGTTCAAGAGAAGTTCGCCTTTGCATTTTTTCAACCTCCCTCTGATTCTCTGTTGGTCTTGATTCACAAACATCATATTCCTCTGTCTCATGTCGATGATGTGGGAAACATTATGGCTCTCCTTCGACCAGGTCACTTCCTATCGAATTCAGCTCATTATCCAGGAATCTGATCTAGAGACTCCCTTCTGGTACCTTGGAGCCTACATGCCTTAATGGTAGGTTATTCGCATTTGACGCAAGGTCCACATCATTGGCCTTTGATCGACTGACTCTATGGGTGTTTGATGCCAGATCACTGTTCACATTCCGTGGATTGTACCTTTCTTACCTTGAGATCCATTGTCATTATTGGTGGTTCCTCTCACGTTTGTTAACAACTTTCATCATTGGTTGGTAATCAGATGATTTTCTTGCATGTTCGACTTCAGCTCATACATTCGCGTGCTAGAAATTGTACTTGTTTGTGTCGAGATGGAGCGCAAGACCCTGGATTTTGTTTGATAAAATCCAGGCTGTGGTTTCTTTGTGGATTATCATGACTTATTGCACGAATCTTTTATTGGATGGCTGCAACCATACCTGAGTCTATTTGTTGATCTTTACTACTGAATGGCTGCATCCATACCTAGATATTAGTTTTTATATAATCTATTATGGATGGCTGCGGCCATGCCACATGTTCATGTATCAGAGATATCAGTTGTATTTGTAATTGTAAGTTTTTGACAATGGTGTTTGGATCGAACGCATTCTCTTAAAGCATTTCGCCCCTCCCTCTCCCTTGGACCTTATGCTTTATGGGGCATCTGTTACACAACATTTTGTCACTGTCCCTGCAATCCCTAACTCGCACATTGGAGGGTCGTTTCTGTGACCAATATGCAGTGTCATGCTTTGAAAATAATATCCTTGCATCCCTTTTGATGAAGGCAACATTCTTCTTGTTGACATTTCCCTAAGCAGAGAAGTAAAAATCCCTATTTTTGCCTTGGCAGAAGTATCCCGTTACCTCCTTGCGCCGACCAGGAAATTTAACATTGAGCCCGCACCACTTGGTGTTATGTGCCAGTTAGACACCTGCACCGAGCTATTTATGAATTTTTTTTTTAAAATAGAGGCGGAGGTTCCATTCCAACCACCTCGAGGATGAGTCATTGGGAGTGGTTGAACTGAAACAACCACGGACTCCCTCCTTTAGTTAGTAGTCTCCACCTCCCTTGGAACATGCCTAAAGGATAGGCCTCCCTTCCACCTTTGTAGGGATCCCAACCTCCACCTTTGCCTCTATATAAACAAGCCTTCTCTCTTTATGAAAGCTAGCTGAACAAAGAGAATTATACAGCTGAAGCGATGAACTTGAAGGATTGAACTATAGCTGAATAACTAAGTTATTGAGAAGGTAGAACAAGGAAGAAATCCATCGAGAGGGCCTTTATCCTGTCTGAATTCCCTGACGAGCTTTGAGACGTGCTTTGCCCGAACCTCGCTGGAGGAGATCGCAATGTCAGAGCATGGTTATATCTCTTCTTTTTACCTAATAATATAAGTGACTATTGTCTGGTTCCCATCTTGTATTTTGTCTTTATCGAATGCAATATTCTTAGTCTTCTCTGACTAAATAGTATTTTTTGGATGAAGTTAGTATGTCGTATGCGATTATCGTTTTCTGATCTCTGTGCAGGTGTCCAAGCACGATAAGTGAAGGGATTGTGACTTGCCGAATCGGGAGCGAGAAGTTCTCATCACCACTACGATTGCTGACAACAGCATTGGACCATAGGTAGGCCATATTATTGCGTCCTCTTTCATTCAAATATCTAGGAACCTACACTCTAGCATGAATCCTTGTTACTAGACCCACTCTAGGGCTAGAGGGATCATCTCTGTTTGCAGAGAGGATTTACCTACACAACACTAGGTCACGAGGATTTTATTATGGCGCAACATTTTCTACGAACAACATCTGGCAACCTGGTGCCTCAACAAATCCAGGTTATTATTTTTAGAATGTGGGGAATCCTTCCTATGGAGGATGGAATTCCTAGGCCTCTCCACGCTTACCATTTCTAGCAACGTTAAACTTGCAGGATCTATCGAAATTGACTAACGATCCTATTAGAAATAGTCCAGGTTGGCCTCCGGTCCCCACCAAAATGCCCTCAGACATTCCAAAGTTTGAAGGGAAGACTGGTGAGGATCCGGTAGATCATGTCACCACTTTCCATTTATGGTGTTCGTAAAACTCCCTTATCAACGATTCAATTAGGTTGAGATTATTTCAATGAACCTTAACTGGAAATGCGGAAAAATGGTACATCGAGTTTACTGGGGGAAATTTTGCTACTTTTGGAGAGTTGGATACCATGTTCTTAAACCATTTTCAGTTGAATTTCCGTTATGTCGCCGAGACTGACCTCTTGGCCAACTTTTAGGCAGGACAAAGCAACTCACATCTCTGATCATATTTAGGAATGATGAAGAAGGAAGAGGCTCATTAAAGCCCAAATCCCAAATGAATTCCTTCTTGAATGGTTTTTGAAATATTTACAGCCAAAAATTTCAAAGGACATATCCATTTCAGGGGTATTTTCGGAAGAGCAGGCTATTTTTAGGTCTCAGCAGCTAGAAATGATTTATTATCAGTCTAGAGTCCTTAATAAAAATTTTCTAGATGCTCCTCACTCCAAATTAGATTTAGGCAAAACTAAACCTCCTCATGGTGACGGGCTTATTGGTTCGATCGATAGTGATACGACTAACCTGCTAAATCAATTGCAATAGTTGTCTATACAATCTGCTCCTTCTAGTCAGTTTGTGCCTTCAGTGTAAACTCCTTCTCAACCCTTGGCAATTAAATTTTTTCAAACTTCCAACCCCAAAGGAAATCAACAATCTGATGGGAAGAAGAAGGGATGAAATAATAAGAAAAAGGAAAAGGATGGGAAGGGGAATGCAAAAAAATCCAACGATCATGTTAGAGAGGGTAAGAAGGATAAAAATAAAGTTAAGTTTCCATGCAAGTTGTGTATTGGAGACCATCTTACGCACCTATGCCCTAAAATTCAAGATGCTCAGCGCTTGTTAGCTCAGTAAGGTTCTTCTAGTTCCCAGGCTATGCTAACAAACCCTTTTCCCCAAGGGCAAAAATTACTTGTTGGCACAAATGTAGATATTTGGGCTCCCTCTGGGGGCAACCTGGAAGGGGAAAATCCATCAAATATATACATGATGAGTGGTCACGCAGATATCGCTATGAGATCTCGTGATTATGGAAAATTTGAGTCTTTGAAATCTAAGGGTACTCCTAATAGCGCTAAGCCAATCCATATAGAGATGCCTGCAATTGAGCCTATACCTTAGATGCCAAAAGGGTCTACAAAGCGTATGCCGATCAATCCTAATGCCAAGGCTGCCTAGAAATACTCGATTGTAGAAGATCTGACTCAAAGTCCTCGTGCTATGTCTATGTTAGAGGTGCTCCAATTGTGTCCTGCATAAAGAAGTGCATTTCTCACTGCCATTGGGGCTGTTGATCTGAAGAATTATCTTATTATCACATTTGATATGTTAAATTTTAACAAGAGACTTCCTCACCATATGGATTTCCATATCAGGTCAACTTACCTAAAGTTTAATATTTTTCGAACAATTGTTGATGAGGGCGCTTCCACATGTGTAATGTCTCTTGCATGTTGGAAGGTTATTGGATCTCCCTCAACTGTCCCTTTAGCCACTCTTTTGACTGTGTTTGATGGTCATTCTCACATGCCACATGGAATTGTTCCAACTTTACAACTATGTGTTGGGGGTAAAAATGTCAATATTGAAGTTGAGATAGTCGATGCAAGCTTATACTATAACCTTATGTTGGGGAAAAACTGGATCTATGAGAAGGATGCTATTGGATCCTTGTTATTTCGTATTGTACAAATGAGGAGAAGAGAGCCTACTAGAGCATCTAGAAGCCTATTGGCCAAAGAGAAATATCCTAACTTGTCCTTGAGGCTTTGCAAAGCCCAAGGCACAAAAATATCTAAATAAAATATCTTTTTCGACTATAAATGGAAATAAAATTGACTTTTAGGCCTGACATGCCTAAGAAAACTTCCCAAATGCACATTTGGAACACTCAACCACAGGAGCATAACACATGTGTCAAACAGCGAAAAATTTCCAGGTGTGTAACACAGAAGTAGGCCCTGTTGCAGCAGTCTTTTGGAGGCCTTCCCGACACCGGATTTGGCTCCGTGATGGCTCTTTGGAAAGTATGAGGAGTATAATTTCAAAAAATGTTTTATTTGTGCTAATTGGATGCCATTTATCTGCTCAAAAATCAAATCTCCCAACACTGCTCTGTGCTTAACACCTAGCCTGAAAAGGAGGCAGAAAGGTCAACATTTTGATGTTTTTTGACCTTTTGAGGGGGTAAAACTGTTCCAAATGATCTGAAAATTGGTGAGTAGATTGTTGGTAATGTGAAAAATCATAAAATGTAAAATTTGAGAGTTGAGGATGCACCAATTTTGTGCGTAACACCTAGGGTGCTGCGCTCCTAGGGGTCAAAATTTGGAAAAAAAAAAAGTTGTCCAATTTGCCTCAAAATTGGTGGGTAGACCCCTCAAGGGTCCTTGGAGACCTGTAGAGAAAATTGGGCCACAATTCCAAGCCTATATTGGTATTTTTTATCATTTGGTGTCGGGCCCTCATTTTTAGTAGTTTTGAGCTTCTTCCTTGAAAAATGATTTCTTTGTTTGTAGTGCTCAGTCATTCTCCTTTGCAAGCTCAAGTTTTTGTTGGCCTTCTCTAGTTTTGACTCTAGATTTATGTTACCCATTTCAAGCCATGATTCCCTATCATGGTCAATTTACATGGCAAGGAGTTCGGTGAGAGGAAATTGTTGAGCTTGGGCTGATTCTTCCTCCGTTTGCTGTGCCAATGCTTTCCTAAGACCCATAGTCCTAGGTCTCTTTCTAGTTTGGCCTTTTTCACCACTATCCTCCTCATAAGCGCCCATGTATATTCCTCCAACTGCACTTGTGACCTTTGAGCCTCTCTCCAATATTTTAGCACCCTTGCTTCATAGATGGCCAGATGGCCACTCATTTGTTTGTTTTGCATTTTCAAAAAGTGAATGAGATCCTTTGATCTTTCTAACTCAAATTCCAAGTCTTTGATCTGTGCATTATGATCCTATAGAAGAGAGTTTACTATTTTTGTCTCATTTTCCTCATCACTGTCTAAGTGAATGAGCTCAAATTCTCTCTCTTCCTCATGATTGTCCTTTTCTTCTTTCACTTTTTGTTTACCTTTGTCTTTCATTGGAGTTGAGGAGGACTACATGGCCCCTTGCCCTTTGGAGGCAAAAAACACCTGCCTCTCTCCTCTTTGATAGGTAATGATGAAAGGTGCAACAAGTATTATTTACAAACTATGATCGTTAGTGACCTTTGGACTGTTTCCCTCCTCATAGATGATTTCTGTTTGCACATTCCTTATCTTGTTCTTGGCTTCCCTTTTGATCAACATCCTTACTATTTTTTATGACATTACCCCTGTCAATATCCTTAGGACTGTCTTCCTCTGTTTTTGCACTGTTAGATATGTTTTGATCTGTGTTGGGCACATATTAATTTCCATGACTGTATTTCTCCTCATCTGTTTTTTTAGTGTCATCTTCCTTATCATAAGAGCCACTGTTTTGGCCATTTTGCTTATCATGAGGTCCACTGATTTTAACTCTTCTTTCTTGCTCACTGCTTCCTTCTTGAGAGGCTGCCTCTTCTAGGTTTTAATCACTCTATTGTTCCTCTCCTTCATACTCTGTTTCTGTCCCATAATCTTCATTATTTTCACCACTTTCATCATCTTTATCAAGCTCTGCATTTGCCTTAATTTTTTCAACCTTTGTCTTAAATGCATCTGTCTCTTGATTTTTGTTGTCATCAATTTCTTGTTTGCTATGGCTATTATTACTTTCCTGCTCATTACTATCCTCTTCTTGGTTCTCTTCATCTTCCTCAGCTTCTACCACACTATCCTCTTCTTGGTTCTCTTCATCTTCCTTAGCTTCTACCTAATTGTCCTCTTCTTAATTCTCTTCATCTTCCTCAACTTCTACCTCACTATCCTCTTCCTCATTTTCTTCATTTGTTTGCTCATCATTAGAGGCACTTCCAGCTTCTTCACTTGGTATATTAGGATAAGGGATAGGGGGTGAATTTATTTGTGGAGAAGGCACATGGAGAGATGATGGAGGAGTGGAGGTAGGTGGTTGTGAAGTGGAGGGTAAATTATATTGAATGAAGGCTTGGGGGTTTGTAAACACATCATGTGAGATGAAGACTTCCCAAGGGATTCATTGCTGCTGCAGCTGATGTAAGACAATAATTTTGATCAAGTAGTGGTGGAAAAGGCTCGGCATTTGGGAGTCATAGCTTCTTTTCTTGACAAGTGAGGCCATCTTGTCAATGCTTCGGAAAAGGTAGTATGGTAGGTTCATTATTTTTACTTTGGTGAAGTGCATTAGTAACCTTATATGATATGAGTAAATCCTGGAGTATCTCCCCTCACAGGTGAAGTATCTAATAATTTGCTTCATCAGCAAGGCATACCTCTCTAGCAAGTGGGAAAAAGGAAAAACAACCTTGCAACCTTGTTGACAACTTGGTTTTAGGTAGGGTTCATAATAGCACAACTCCAAATTCTTTTGTTTAAACCATATCTCGCCAATGTCTGGTATACCTGTTGCTTTGGAAATGGATTCAGATGAGAGTTCAAACTCCACTCCTGCTAGGCTAACTCGGTTATTTTGCAAGCCAATGACAAAAAATCTAGTGAATTTGGAGTGGATTTTGACTTGTTTGACCTTTTCACAAAATTGATAACACCCAACATCCTAAAAGCATGAAAATATCATGGGAGAGGAAGTAATATGAACTGTATCCAAGGGTTCAAACCTATTTGCCCTTCCTCCCTTGTATTTTTGCTGAGGCTTGGTAGGTCTTTGACTTTCATCGCTGCTTGTGTGAATCTCTGCTTCAAACATGGTGGCTGGTTCTTTAGCACATAAGATTTTTGAAAATTGTTTGAGGGACCTTGGGTCAAAAGGTTGCAATGAGTGAAGTGAGGGAAAGGTTGTGCAAATGAAGGCAAGATGAAACTCTCCAGGAGTGCACTCAGTGTTTTAGAGGTTTGTTTGATGTCACTCAGCCTCCTCTGGCACACATAACAATTTTCTCCTTCAAACCCTAACCAAAGGTATTTAAAACTGTTTTCTTGCAGCCTAGGGTTTGGTTTAATTAAGCCTTTACATAACTCTTTACTTAGGAAAATGAAAGCTTTGGAGGCAAGAGAATAAACCACCAACCTTGTGTCTTGAATTGTGTAGAAGCTTTAAAGGTGAAAAACCGAAATTTTGGCTTCTTTTAGCAATTTTGGGAAAACTTAGCATGTGCGTAACACCGGTGCGTAGCGCTGGTGCATAACAGGCAGGAGTAGGGCCAGTCGGGCTCTCAGGAGCATAACACAGGTGTGCAACAAGCCAGTTTCGGGCACTTGTTGTGTCTGTGCATAACACTGGCATAGGCGCGTAGCGCCGGGCCATGGGTGCGTAACGCAGTGTTAAATAACACTGTTGCCACCCCTCCTGTGCATAACACTGAGAGACAGGTGCGTAACACTGGCCCAGGAGCATAACGCTTGCAAACTTCACCGATTTTATCAGAAACTGTCGAAACCTTCTCTCAACGGCTTCCTTTGGCTTGGAGATGACAAATAATGTGGGGGAAATACCCAAAAGGTCTTTATAACCCCTTTGAAAAATATATTTGTAGCCAAAACCCACTTTTGTAATGTTCTTTTTTTATCTACTTTTTCTCAATGTGTTTTTTGAATGTTTTGGTGTTGCATGTGGCATATTGATTGACAAAGTTGCTTTTATCCATTGCTGGGGGCCTCTCAAGGTTCTCCTTAATTTTGAAAATCTTCCTGAGGACACCAAGCCCATGCCTTTCAACCCCTTTTGGAAAATGAACCTGTTTTTTGACTTTAACACTTATAAACAAAAAACTCATCCCTTTTTTCCATTTCTCCTTTTGACTGATATTTTGTGTTGAAAACATTTTTTTCTTTTGACCTTGAAACCATCTGCTGTGGAAAAATAAACACCTTTTCCAGCTCTGTGAAGTGTTGTTTATGTCTTAGACATATTTTTGCAGAATAGTCCTTTGACAAAGAGGTCCTTGTTGGGAGTTTCACTGTTCTGCTATAAACCAGGGGTATACCTATTTGTTTTTAGGTCAATGTTTCTCTTTAAAGTTTGGACAACTCCCCTTGTAAATGATGACCCATGTTTGTCTCTCTTGGCCACTAGAATATGTCTCTAGCTGTTATTTACAGAAAGAGGCCTTTGAATCTGACATTTATGTATTTGAAAACAATCTTCCTTTTGACCTTGTGGAGTATAGTGCTTGTTTACCAAACCCTAGGGTAACTGAAAAACCCTTGAAACCATCTATTGTGATGAAGGATGTTTCTTGGTCACTATTTTGACCCTATTTGTCTACCTTCCCATGCTTCTAAGTTCATACTTGCTCTATTGCTTGGTAAAAACAATTAATGAATCTTGATTCCCAACAAACAAATACCTTCCTGCTTTATTCTAGGTTGTGAATGGTCTTCTCATGATGATGCCTCTCATTACTTTACCTTACCTCATGGCTAATATGATGTATTTTGGTCTTCTTTACAGGGATGCAAGCAAAGGGCAACTATCCCTCTACAAGTTTCATGCTTGAAACCAAACGACCTTTTTAAATGATCTTTTTGATTTGAGGTACAGGGTTGCTTATGTGCCACTGTCTTTTATGACCTGCATGGGCCTTTTGATGGGCAACACTTCATAACACTCCTTGATGAGATCATGTTCTTCCTTGTAAACTTTAAGCCTGTTTGTATCTTACCACCTGCTGTGGATGCCTTTATAAGCCTTTTAGGTCTCCTTCTTTGCCTTTGTTTTGCTGTTTGACCATTTACAAAACATTTCTGCAGAAATGCTTGGGCATGGTAAATTGTTCCTTTGCAGGCTTACTGCTTGATGAAGAGGATACCTTTAGAGGTCTTTTATGTTCTTTGAACAATGATATGGCCTCATCGTTGTGTTCACTTGATTTCACTTTTGAATACCTGTGGAAATATTGAATTTAGAAACATGATAGTGCATAACCTAGGTGACCCTATTTGACTTATTGTAATGTCCTTGGAATAGGTTTTTGACTGAAAACTTGAATCAGGGTTTGGATGAGGAGACAGGGTTTTTGACACTCTATTATGCACTACCATCCTAGAAAACTAGAAGACCTTGTATTTACTTCAAAGATATTTTAGACAGGGAGTTTTGACAGCACCATTGCTTGAGGCACTTGGTGAGCAAGGAGAAAAGTTTGGTTTACTTGGCGAAACAAGGTGTGAAAGTAGAGGGCTTAAGCGAACAGAGACAAAGTGTTATAGGTAGAGGTGGAAAACATAGTGAGAGTGTGGGACATTATTTCAGGATTTGATCTTATTTGGGTGATAGATTGGCCATGCTTTGACAAGGAAGTGGGATAATGAAAATATTTCTCCTTGAGGGGATTTCTAGAACTCACATGATTCTTGAATTCTGTTTCTAGAAATCTTGGACAAAGCATTTAGTCATCTGAACAGGTGAAAATTACTGATGACTAATAGTGGCTCCACTTGGGGAGGGCAGCTCCTTTTCAGGTGGTTTCCAGAATTTCAGATCTCTTGGTTTATGAAGACTAGTGCCTCATCCATTGGGCAGATTTTCTCTTTTCTTTTGCTGTTGTTTTCCCTGAAGTAGCAACTTTGAAAATATGAAAGCATGATTAGCTCAACTTCACTTTTACCTACCCAACCTACTCGCCTAACATTTTTTCTTCCTTGGGTGCACTTGAACTGGCAAACCCATTGACATTTTTATTTTGAAAATGAAAACAAACTATCTACTTCTACACTTATCTCTTTCGGGTGTTCGGATTAAGCTATTGAACTCCTTTGATTCTCTACCTATTCTAATCAACTGTCAAGGTTAAACTATTTGACAGGATTTATTCACTAAGCTAAAAACATGAAATTGAAAACATGAATAAATCAAGATTAGAAAATCTGATTTATCATGGGTTTGTGGCATAAAAATAAGCTGCACACAAATGTTATTTTTGTACAAAATAAGACTAGAAAGACCAGGGCTAAGATACATAGTTTTCTATTCATCCTTGTTTTTCTCCTTGGTTCTATTTTGAGCATGTGGAACCAATATCTTTCGTTCCTAATCTAATTTCTTTGAGAAGTCAAGCTTCAAAGTTTTGACCAGCATTCTATCAACAATAAATTTAAGACATGTTCAACCATGATTAGGCTAGATAGCTGAACAATACATTCTTTTTGCACCAGTAGTGTCATTTAGGCTTGCACACTTTCAGTATCACTATTTTTTTTTTTTGGGTATGGGGTTGTACCTTGTTTTGAATCTTCCCTCTTTTCCATTTTTTCTATGTTTTATATTTTTCTCTCTTTTTGACTTTTTCTTCACACAATGGTATGCACAATGAGTGAAAATTTTAAAGCTAAGGATCTTGACAACTGTAGTGTTTGAGCATCCTGTCTTCAAAGGGATCTCCTAACATCTTTTGTCCATTCAACCCTTGAGAATAGAAAACATAGTTACCTCTATTTGACAACATGGTATCAGGATTATTCCAAGATTTTTCAGAAAATCCATAATTCCTTGATGCTTCTTCTTTGACCTTTGCCCTTCAAATCTGTTTGAGTCAAAGATCTTCTTCAAGTAGGCAAGGTAATCTTTATCATATTTAAAACAAATTATGAAGTCATCCATGTACACCATAGTAGAGAAATTTAAAACTGAAAGCATAGTTTTTCGGAAAGTATCTATAGCACTTTCTAGGCCGGGAGGTATTTGTCTAAGCATGCAATTGTCCCAAGGAAATTTGAAAAAATCTTTCAGCTGATTTATCTGAAGTGGTATCATCTGATGGTAACCTGAAAAACTATCATGTAATGAGATTTGGTTAGAAAATCCTACCCTTTGTGAAGTATGATCTTTTTTGGTAAAAAGGTATTTGTTCTTTTGGAAGGGTTGCTCCTGGTACCTAAAATATATACAAAACCTATGTCCCTTTTCCTTCTTTCTAAGTGAACTCAACTGCTCAAAATTTTTCTGATTCTTTTTGAAAGGAAGGTCTTTTAGACCAATGGCTATGTTACAAGGTTTTAGACTAGCCTGCCTACACACATAAGTATTTTGAAATTTTTTGCACAATCTTGTATTCCTTTGTTTTGTGTGTAGTGATAAAATTTTAGACAACTTAATTATTTCAGGCTTCTTAAATTTACCCATGCTATCTTCCTCTATATCAGCTTCAACAAAAATTTCTTTGGGATTTGTAGCAATATTTGTGAAAATTGATAATTTTTCTGTAAGGGAAAATTTCTTGGATGCTGAAGTATCTAGGTAAGGCAGAAACATCAGACTGTCTTGTTCCAAATTCCCAAAGATTTGTGTTTTGTGAGGGTGTTTCATTTTTTCTAGATTAGAGAAGGAAGAGGTTGTGTTCTTGTGATTTGTCTTTATTTTGAGCAACCTGTTCCCTTTTCTAAACTGATTCTTGTTTCTGATATTTCATTTTCAATTTGCAGGAAATCAATTCCAGTTTTATTATCTTGTGGTGTTTCAGGATCATGATAGTTTTGACTATCGAACTCATCATAGAGGAAGTGATCTGATTGTTGTAATGTGCCTAGATCTTCACAATATTCATTTACTTGCTCATCAAGGTTATTTTCATTATACAAGATGAATGAGTCCAAGTATAAATGAATTGAATAGATAGGGGTGTTGTTGGGTCTATCTAGGTTGCTTACCATATAATTCATATGAGGTTCTCGGTAGAGTCTCCTATTTTGGTTAAAAACCAGGATGGTAGCATAAGACATGTCAAGTTGGAGGTTTTCCAGAAGTTTAGCTCCCCAAGATCGGGACAAAAGCATGCCATATTTGGGGGGAATGTCAGCCATGACTATATCCATGACCAGGCTCTTAGCAGGGATTTGTGCTAGATTGAAACATAAGTCCTTAATTAGGCCCAAGCATTTAACTCTGTTTGAATCGAAGGAATACAGATCTTTGTAGGGCTTGGTTATTTCTAGGCCCAATCTTTCCATCACAACCTTCGGCATGAGGTTGTGAGAGGCACCATAGTCAAGCATGGCATTATGTAGGATTTTTTCGTGTATGTTTAGGCTAACATAGAATGGGGGAATGGCTCCTTCTTGGTATTTTCCATCTACTTCGGGTCCAAATAACAGCTCTGGTTTATAATCTATCAAATTCAGAGTGTTGGTATAATTTCCTATGTTCAATAATTTCAAGACTTGGGAGCGGTACATATCCTAAGCTACCAGTTCAGTGAGAGGGATGGTTATTTTGATTTTAGTGATCTCTCCTTTAAAATTGAAAGGTACTTGAGTTTTAGACATATTTACATCAATTTTATCAACCATAAATTTCTCCACATTTTTAATTTACTGACTTTGATTCGGGGCTTTGGTAATTAGAGTTTTCTCAGGACCACTAGCAGAGGTGCTAGGACATCTTGTGTCAACTCCTGGTTGGCTAGTTTTATCCTTGTTGGGATCAGTTTTCTTAGCCATGGTACTGTTATTGTCTGACGTTCTTGGGAGTTTTCTTAACATGAGTGTTTGAGTTGTTTTTTCTGGACTTGTCTTGGTTTTTCTTACTCCTAAGGTTATATTGTCTATGGAATTCCATTATGGCATTTTCTAATCCTAATTCGTGGTCTTCAGAATATTCATAGCTTGTTTCGTCTTGGTTTGAGGAGAAAAATCCTTGTTCTTCTTTTGTGAGAAAAACCTCACCCTCACTATCAGAGCCTATTAATTTTAGATGATTCTCATCTGGTTGTTCAATATCTCTTTCCCCTTTGTCAACATAGTTATCTTGGAAGGGTGGCCTGATTTGTTGATCATTTTCCCTTGGTCTGTTTTGGGGCTGGTCTCTTCTAAATTTTTTATTCCAGTTTCTGTTTTGGGGATTTGTTTGGTTGTCCCTAGGGGGTGTTCTTTCGTTTATGCTTATTCTTTCCATCATTCTTTCCATGGTCCTAAGAAGGTTTTCCATCTTGGAATCAGATGAGGAGGTGGAGGGCATGGTGTCATCTTTGTATGTTACCCTCTTTTCCGATCTTAGCCTAGCTCTTGTTTCAATTAAGTTGGTCTCTACACTTATAGCTCATTTTTGCATGTCTTCTAGAGTTAGGGGCTCTCTTTCTCTTAGTTGATAAGCCATGTCGGGGTCAAAACCATCCGGGAATTTAGCTAAGGCTAGGACTAATAGGGGTTTCATGTTCGGTGGTAGAGCGTTGTAAACACTATTTAACCTAGTGCAATAGTTTTGGATGCTTTCCCCCGTGTTTCTTTTGAGGTTGCTATATTCCGAGAGGATTTGAAGAGGGTTTTTATTGATTTCCCATTTGTTTATGAAAGTTTGGTAAAGGGAAGGGAGATCATGTATGCTGTTGGGAGTTAGGATTTTGAACCATTTCTTAGCTTCTCCTCCTAGGCTTTGGGCAAACATTCTCATTTTCATGGTTTCCTCTTCTAATTCCATGTAGTCAAAAGCATCATTCATTCTATCTACATGTTGTTGGGCAGTAGTGGATTCAGCCCCTTTGAAGTGTGGGATTCTGGGTTGGTAATCATTTGGCAAAGGTACCAATGGTTGTGGTAACACAAGGGGCGCATATCATGCTGTCATGGTGGGAGCTAATGCTAGATTTACAAGTGGAGGATTTGTGCTATGAGATGGAGTGATTTGCACAGTGGCAGTGTGAATGGGTGTGGCGAAATTACTTGGACCAGTAACCTGATTTTGAGCAGACTTGGGGTGAAAAGAGCCGAAGTGATGGAGAAGTTGTAGATCAAGTGGTGTGGAAAGAGAAGCTTCTCTGCTAGGACTCTTCTTCAAGTCTATGGGTTCAAGATCCGTATGGTCGATTCTACTTTGTGACTTCGTTCTGAAAAGGTTTCTAGTATGGTGCAAGTCAAACTGGGGATCTTGCAAGGCTGTAAGCTATTCCGGTACAAAGATTGCTTTATGAATGGTCTTATTAGTAGCTAAGTTTCTAGTTTTAGAAGTTTTACACAAAATATTTTCTGGGTCATCAACTATAGTAGGAGGGTTTGGGTCTGGATGAGATCTGGTATTGATTCTTCGCGGAGCCAGATTTCAAATTAAAAATTTAGAGAGGCTGAAATTTTATGACTGCTTTCAGAAGGCTGACCTCTCTAGGTGCAATCAAACTCGCACAGTGTGTGACTAGGTTTCTAGACTTCTCAGGGCTGGTTTGATGCAGTCCTACAGGAGTCTATAGATACTTAGCAAAACTTAGAAGGCCTACTAGAGGCTAGTGGAGTCGCCAGGTGGATATTTTTATTTGTTTTGAAGATATGTTGTCTATGGTCCACCACCAATACTGACAAAAAGCCAATCTAGAAATGTTTTGGGGTTTTTTGAGTTTTCTATATGCATCCCTTAAGGTATGTAAGAGTGTCCTATAGCCGAGTCATCAATTTTCTAAGATGGTGAAAAAGCTGGATTCTACTCTTAAGCTATCAGTTAAGTTCTCTATGATTTGATGAAGGTTTCTAAAGTCCTAAGGGATACTTAGTTTGTCACTGACATGAGAGGTTGCATCATGATCACCATTGTGTTAGTGATAGTGATGAGGTAGCTATAAATCATAGGATACTGTTTGATGAAGGGATTATGGATTCCTAAGGGGTATTAAGATTTTTATGAACTCAGAGGGTCCCACCGTGATCGCCATTATGTTAGGGTCCCGTGATTTGGAAGATTGGCTAAACCAAATGACAGGGTAACATAAGACCAGTCTTTGGAGTCCTAGGACCTAGCCTTTTTGGACTCAGAGAGGGCTCTCTCTATTGTGCGAAGGATGTGAACTGGTTCACTTCAGATGATTGATTTTAGGCTAGTTGTTAAGTGTAATTTGTTTGTTTGTTTTGGGTTGGGGTAAGATGACTAAGTAGGATAGGTGGAATGAGAGGATGTCAAATCAATAGGGCTATGGGGTCAGATGAAGTTGAGGGTGTCTAAATGATGAAGCAGATTGTATTGCAGGGCCGATTTAGCAAGGTTAATGTATCCTTAGGTGATGATGAGGTGTAATGAACATTAATTTTGGGAAAAACTAAGAGGTATTAAACATATATAGTCTGAAAGCAATAACTCACGAGGTATGGAAGACCATTAATCTCTATGAACAATACTCAAACTAATAAACATGTAAGATGAACATTCTGGTGAGACATAGAAGCATTAGAACTCCTAACTTTAGAAATTCACCTTCAGCTTTTTGAGAAAACACATAAGATAAAAAAAAAACTCAATATATGGAGAGGGAACTCCTAAAAAACATATATCAAACTATCGGTAACTTTGAAACAAGTTGGTAAGCATGGGCAAAGGGCAAGATCGAAACAAGGCCTCTTTGTCTTAACCTAATCAATCAATATTTCCTAGAAGAGCTTCACAATAGGGTTTTGAAAAATTTAAATAAGTAGGGCATACCATGAATCATATTTATAAGCTAACATACTAACCATTCATGAAACATAAACAAGTTTAAGTGGGCCTAAGGAGCAATCAAGAATTCCTTAAGATGACTAAAAGAAGAAAACATCAAGGCTATAACAAACAGGAGGTTTGAGGTGCTTCCATGAGCATATCTCAACCTATACTCTTCTGATCTATAGAAACCAAGTAGACTAAAACATAATGAGGAAAAGAAAACATTAAAAAGTTAGGAAAACATCACCATTCACCAAGCTATGGAATCCTACAAGCAAGCTTCTCCAACATCAAGCCACACAAGCCATTCATTCACTTCATAAAACCAATATCTTGTCCAAGCTCATAAAACCATGTATTTCTCTTAAACACATAAAGTCCCAACTGATTACAATGAATCCTCATGTCTTATATAAAAAATGAGGAGAAGAGAGCCTATTAGAGCATCTAGAAGCCTATTGGCCAAAGAGAAATATCCTAACTTGTCCTTGAGGCTTTGCAAAGCCCAAGGCACAAAAATATCTAAATAAAATATCTTTTCCGAATATAAATGGAAATAAAATTGACTTTTAGGCCTGACATTCCTAGGAAAACTAGCCAAACACACATTTTTCCCACTCAGCCACTGGAGCATAACACATGTATCAAACAGCAAAATTTTTTTAGGTGCGTAACACAAAAATAGGCCCTGTTGCAGAAGTCTTTTGGAGGCCTTCCTGACACCGGATTTGGCTCCGTGATGGCTCATTGGAAAGCCTGAGGAGTCTAATTTCCAAAAAAATTTGAGTTGTGCTAAGTGTATGCCATTTACCTGCTCAAAAATCAAATATCCCAACACTTCTCTGTGCGTAACACCTGGTCTGAAAAGGAGGCAGAAAAGTCAAATATTTGATGTTTTTTGACTTTTTGAGGGGGTAAAACTGCTCCAAATGATCTGAAAATTGGTGAGTAGACTGTTGGTGATGTGTAAAATCCAAAAATTCAAACTTTTAGAGATGAGTATGCACCAATTTTGTGCGTAACACCTAGGGTGTTGCGGTCCTAGGGGTCAAAATTTGGAAAAAACAAAAAGTTGTCCAATTTGCCTCAAAATTGGTGGGTAGACCACTCAAGGGTCCCTCGAGACATGTAGAGAAACTTGGGCCACAATTCCAAGCCTAGATTGGTATTTTTCACCATTTGGTGCCGGGCCCTCATTTTTGGCAGTTTTGAGCTTCTTCCTTGCAAAATAATTTCTTTGTTTGTAGTGCTCAGTCATTCTCCTTTTCAAGCTCAAGTTTTTGTTGGCCTTCTCTAGTTTGGCCTCTAGATTTATGTTAGCCCTTTCAAGCCATGATTCCCTATCATGCTCAATTTCCATGGCAAGGAGTTCAGTGAGAGGAAATTGTTGAGCTTGGGCTGATTCTTCCTCCCTTTTTTGTGCCAATGCTTTCCTAAGACCCATAGTCCTAGGTCTCTTTCTAGTTTGGCCTTTTTCACCACTATCCTCCTCATAAGCACCCATGTATTCCTCCAACTTCACTTGTGACATTTGAGCCTCTCTCCGATATTTGATCGCCCTTGCTTCATAGATGGCTAGCTGGCCACTCATTTGTTTGTTTTGCATCTGCAAAAAGTGAATGGGATCCTTTGATCTTTCTAACTCAAATTCCAAGTCTTTGATCTATGCATTCCGGTCCTATAGAAGAGAGTTTACTATTTTTGTCTCATTTTCCTCATCAATGTCTATGTGAATGAGCTCAAATTCTCTCTCTTCCTGATGATTGTCCTTTTCTTCTTTCAGTTGTTGTTACCTTTGTCTTTCATTGGAGTTGAGGAGGAGTGCATGGCCCCTTGCCCTTTGGAAGCAACAAACACCTGCCTCTCTCCTCTTTGATAGGTAATGATGAAAGGTGCAAAAAGTCTTATTTGCAAGCTATGATTGTTAAAGACCTTTGGACTATTTCCCTCCTCATAGATGATTCTGTGTGTGCACCTTCCTTATCTTGTTCTTGGCTGCCCTTTTGATCAGCATCCTTACTATTTTTTATGACATTACCCCTGTTAAGATCCTAAGGATTGTCTTCCTCTATTTTTTCACTATTAGAGGCACTTTGATCTGTGTTGGGCACATCTTCATTTCCATGACTGTCTTTCTCCTCATCTGTTTTTTTAGTGCAATCTTCCTTATCATAAGAACCATTGTTTTGGCCTTTTTTCTTATCATGAGGTCCACTGATTTTAACTCTGTTTTCTTGCTCACTTCTTCCTTATTGAGAGGCTGCCTCTTCTTGGTCTTCATCACTCTGCTATTCCTCTCCTTCATACTCTATTTCTGTCCCATAATCTTCATTATTTTCGCCACTTTCATCATCTTTATCAAGTTTTGCATTTGCTTCAATGTTTTCAACCTTTGTCTTACATGCATCCATCTCTTGATTTTTGCTGTCATCAATTTCTTGTTTGCTATGGCTATTATTACTTTCCTGCTCATTACTGTCCTCTTCTTGGTTCTCTTAATCTTTCTTAGCATCTACCTCACTGTCCTTTTCTTGGTTCTCTTCATCTTCCTTAGCTTCCACCTCACTGTCCTTTTCTTGGTTCTCTTCATCTTCCTCAGCTTCTACCTCATTTTCCTCTTCTTGGTTCTCTTCATCTTCCTCAACTTCTACCTCACTATCCTCTTCCTCATTTTCTTCATCTGTTTGCTCATAATTAGAGCCACTGCCAGCTTCTTCACTTGGTACATTAGGAGAAGGGATAGGGGGTAAATTTCTTTGTGGAGAAGGCACATGGAGAGATGATGGAGGAGTGGAGGTAGGTGGTTGTGAAGTGGAGAGTAAATTATGTTGAATGAAGGCTTGGGGGTTTGTAAACACATCATGTGAGATGAAGACTTCCCAAGGGATTCCTTACTACTGCAACTGATGTAAGACAATAATTTTGATCAAGGAGTGGTGGAAAAGGCTTGGAATTTGGTGGTCATAGCTTCTTTTCTTGACAAGTGAGGCCATCTTGTCAATGCTCCAGAAAAGTTAGTATGGTAGGTTCATTATTTTGACTTTGGTGAATTGCATTAGTAACCTTATATGATATGAGTAAATCCTGGAGTATCTCCCCTCACAGGTGATCTGATAATTTGCTTCATCAACATGGCATACCTCTCCTGCAAGTGGGAAAAAGGAAAAACAACCTTGCAGCCTTGTTGACAACTTGGTTTTAGGTAGGGTTCATAATAGCACAACTCCAAATTCTTTTGTTTAAACCATATCTTGCCAATGTCTTGTATACCTGTTGCTTTGGAAATGGATTTAGATGAGAGTTCAAACTCCACTCCTGCTAGGCTAACTTAGTGATTTTGCAAGCCAATGACAAACAATCTAGTCAAGTTGGAGTGGCTTTTGACTTGTTTGATAACACCCAACATCCTGAAAGCATGAAAGGATCATGGCAGAGGAAGTAATCTGAACTATGTCCAAGGGTTCAAACCTATTTGCCCTTCCTCCCTTGTATTTTTGCTGAGGCTTGGTAGGTTTTTGACTTTCATCATTTCTTGTGTGAATCTCTGCTTCAGACATGGTGGCTGGTTCTTTAGCACAAGAGCTTTTTAAAAATGTTTGAGGGCCT
Organism: Pinus albicaulis; assembly: GCA_034641835.2. Lineage (NCBI taxonomy): Eukaryota > Viridiplantae > Streptophyta > Pinopsida > Pinales > Pinaceae > Pinus > Pinus albicaulis. Next base: position 1,518,952,554 of record CM076575.1, on the reverse strand, counting down.
TTGGGTCAAAAGGTTGCAATGAGTGAAGTGAGGGAAAGGTTGTGCAAATGAAGGCAAGATGAAGCTCTCCAGGAGTGCACTTAGGGTTTTAGAGGTTTGTTTGATGTCACTCAGCCTCCTTTGGCATATATAACAATTTTCTCCTTCAAACCCTAACCAAAGGTATTTAAAATTGTTTTCTTGCAGCCTAGGGTTTGGTTTAATTAAGCCTTTAAATAACTCTTTGCCTAGGAAAATGAAAGCTTTGGAGGCAAGAGAATAAACCAAAAACCTTGTGTCTTGACTTGTGTAGAAGATTTGAAGGTGAAAAACCGAAATTTTGGCTTCATTTAGCAATTTTGGGCAAACTTAGCCTGTGCGTAACACCGATGCGTAGCGCCGGTGCGCAACAGGCAGGAGTCGGGCCAATTGGACTCTCAGGAGCGTAACAAAGGTGCAAAATAAGCCAGTTTCAGGCACTTGATGTCTCTGTGCGTACCCTAGGTGCGTAACGCAGTGTTAAATAACATTGTGGCCACCCCTCCTGTGCGTAACACTGAGAGCCAGGTGCGTAACACTGGCCCAGGAGTGTAGCGCCTACAAACTTCACCGATTTGCTCAGAAATTGTCGAAACCTTCTCTCAAACGGCTTCCTCTAGCTTGGAGATGACAAATAATGCGGGGAAAATACCCAAAAGGTCTTTATAACCCCTTTGAAAAATATATTTGTAGCCAAAACCCACTTTTGTAATGTTCTTTGTTTATTTACTTTTCCTCACTGTGTTTTTTGACTGTTTTGGTGTTGCAGGTGGCATATTGATTGACAAAGTTGCTTTTCTCCATTATTAGGGGCCTCTCAAGGTTCTCCTTAATTTTGAAAATCTTCCTAAAGACACCAAGCCCATGCCTTTCAACCCCTTTTGGAAAAATAACCTATTTTTTGACTTTAACACTTATAAACAACAAACTCATCCCTTTTTGCCATTTCTCCTTTTGACTGATATTCTGTGTTGAAAACATTCTTTTCTTTTAACCTTGAAACCATCTGTCGTGGAAAAAAAAAACACCTTTGCCAGCTATGTGAAGTGTTGTTTATGTCTTAGACATATTCTTGCAGAATAGTCCTTTGACAAAGAGGTCCTTGTTGGGAGTTTCACTGTTCTGCTATAAACTAAGGGTATATTTGTTTGTTTTTAGGTCACTGTTTCTATTTGAAGTTTGGATAGCTCCCCTTGTCAATGATGACCCATGTTTGTCTCTCTTGGCCACTGGAATATGTCTCTAGCTGTTCTTTAGAGAAAGAGGCCTTTGAATATGAAATTTATGTATTTGAAAACAGTCTTCCTTTTGACCTTGTGGAGTATAGTGCTTGTCTACCAAACCCTAGGGTAACTGAAAAACCCTTGAAACCATCTGCTGTGATGAAGGAGGTTTCTTGGTCACTATTTTGACCCTCTTTGTCTACCTTCCCATGTTTCTGAGTTCATACTTTCTCTATTGCTTGGTCAAAACAATTAATGAATATTGATTCCCAACAAACAAATATCTTGTTGCTTTCTTCTAGGTTGTGAATGGTCTTCTCATGATGATGCCTCTCATTAATTTACCTTACCTCATGGCTAATCTGATGTATTTTGGTTTTCTTTGTAGGGATGCAAGCAAAGGGTAGCTATCCCTCTACAAGTTTCACGCTTGAAACCAAACAACCTTTTTAAATGATCTTTTGATTTGAGGTACAAGATTGCTTACGTGCCATTGTATTTTATGACATGCATGGACCTTTTGATGGGCAGCACTTCATAACACTCCCTGATGAGATCATGTTCTTCCTTGCAAACTTTAAGCCTGTTTATATATTACCACTTGTTGTGGATGCCTTTATAAGCCTTTTAGGTCTCCTTCTTTGCCTTTGTTTTGCTATTTTACCATTTACAAAACATTTCTGCAGAAATGCTTGGGCATGGTAAATTGTTCCTTTGTAGGCTTACTGCTTGATGAAGAGGACACCTTTAGAGGTATTTCATGTTCTTTGACCACTGATATGGCCTCATCCTTGTGTTCACTTGATTTCACCTTTGAATACCTGTGGAGATATTGAATTTAGAAACATGATAGTGCATAACTTAGGTGACCCTATTTGACTTATTGTAATGTCCTTGGAATAGGTTTTTGAATGAAAACTTGAATCAGGGTTTGGATGAGGAGACAGGGAGTTTTGACAACACCATTGCTTGAGGCACTTGGTGAGAAAGGAGAAAAGTTTGGTTTACTTGGTGAAACAAGGTGTGAAAGTAGAGGGCTTAGGCGAATAGAGACAGAGTGTTATAGGTAGAGGTGGAAAACATAGTGAGAGTGTGGGACATCAAGTTCAGGATTTGATCTTATCTGGGTGATAGATTGGCCATGCTTTGACAAGGAAGTGGGATAATGAAAAAATTTCTCTTTGAGGGGATTTCTAGAACTCACATGATTCTTGAATTCTGTTTCTAGAAATCTTGGACAAAGCGTTTAGTCATCTAAACAGGTGAAAATTACTAATGACTAACAACTGTTATTTTTGTTACTACCCTGGTGAACATCTCCAGATATCCCAACATTATCAAGAATGTCTTCATTGGAGAAGAGTGTTCCCCTAAAGAAATTCAGACTTACACCGATCTCTTTCGAGAATTTAGGGATGTGTTTGCTTGGTATTATGAGGAAATGCCTGGTATAGATCCATCTATTGTCCAGCATGAGATCAAGACATACGAAAACGCTAAGCCTATCAGGCAGAAGCTTCGTCCGGTCAACCATAGGAAGGTAGTAGCTATCAAAGCCGAGGTGGAGAAGCTGCTTAAGGCGGGTTTCATTTACCCTGTTCCATTAACTGAGTGGGTTTCAAATCCAGTTACTGTGAACAAGAAACAAGGAACGATTTGAGTTTTCATCAATTTCAGGGACCCAAATAAGGCATGTCCTAAAGATAATTACCCCACACCATTTATAGATCAGATCATTGATGAGTGTGCGGGGAATGAGATTTTCTCTTGCATGGACAATTTCTCAGGATATAATCAAATCACTATCCATCCTGAAGATTATCATAAGATTGCATTTATTGTCCCTGGGGTACCTGTGCTTACAAAAAGATGCCTTTCGGTCTAAAAAATGCTGGATCTACCTTTCAGTGGGCCATGTCTTATGCATTCCACGAAATCAAACATATTATCGAGGCATATTTGGACGATTTAGCTACTCGTTCTCGCAAGAGAATTGATCATCCTTCTCACCTCCGTCAAGTTTTTGAACGATGTCGGTATTAAAAAATTTGATTAAACCCTAATAAGTGTGTTTTCATTGTCACATCCAGTCGGTTGTTGGGATTGATTGTGTCTACGGAAGGGATTCTAGTACATCCCTTCAAGGTTGAGGCAATACTTCAGTTGCCTCCCTCGTCTTCGATTCGTCAACTTCAAAGTCTGCAAGGAAAAGCTAATTTCCTGCGGAGATTCATCGTAAATTATGATGAGATTACAAAAGGATTTATGATATTTTTAAAGAAAGGAGTTCCATTCTTTTGGGATGAATTTGCTCAACGTTCATTCGATGCTTTGAAAAAATAATTGACCTCTGCTCCATTACTAAGTCCACCCGATTATAGCAGGTATTTCCTCTTGTATCTCGCTACAACAGAATCTACCATTGGTATTGTTCTGGTTCAGGAAGATGATGCCATTTTTGAGCATGTTATATACTACCTTAGTCGAGGCTTGGTAGGCCTTGAACTCTAGTATTCTCCGATAGAGAAACTTGCTTTGGAAGCTTTCCATGCTGTTTAATGGCTCAGATATTACATTCTCCTTTGCAAAACATATTTTTTGGCAGCAGTCAATCCATTTCAATTTATTCTCAGTAGGCGAGTGATTGGGGGAAAATACAATCGATGGATTGTTATTTTGCATGAATTTGATGTCAAATTTTGTCTGAAAAGTCCAAGAAATCATTAGTATTTGTGGAGTTGATTTCTGAGTTTCTGTGTGGAGAAGAGATTGTTTATAAAGAAACATTTCCTGATGAACATCTTTTTCTCATTTCTTCACAGGATCCTTGGTATGGGGATCCCATAGTTTATCTCCAGACTATGAAGTTCCCCTTAGCTTTTTCGAAATATGAGCGCTGAAAGTTGCGTCACTTAGCCAAAAGTTATTTGATTATTGGTGACACTCTATATCGTCGTGGGGTTGATTCGACGTTGCTTAATTCTGAGGAAGTTGAGGTTGTGTCAAATGATTTCCATGGAGGAGGTTGTGGCGGTCATTTATCTGGGTTTGCTACAGCCCAAAAAATCTTGCATGCAGGATAATTTTGGCCTTCGATTTCCAAAAATTGTATTTCAGTGGTCAAAAAGTGTCATCCTTGTCAAGTTTATACTCGAAAGATGCGCGCTCATCCAACCCCACTCCTTCCTGTCATCACTGTTGGTCCTTTTACAAAGTGGGGTATTGATTATACTACTTGTAACCCACCTTCGGCTAAAGGTCACAAGTACATTATTGTATTCGTAGACTACTTCACGAAGTGGGTTGAGGCTATGCCTATTTTTGGGAATGATGGTGAAACAATAGCCCTATTCCTATTCAATCAATTCATTTCTCGCTTTGGTATTCCCAAAGATATTTTCACTGAACATGGCAGTCATTTTCAGAACAATATGATGGTTGAATTGGATCTGAAATTAGGTTTTCGACAGGAGCATTCATCTCCTTATTATCCTCAAGCCAATGGGCAAGTTGAAGTCGTTAACAAATCCTTGAATACAATTCTTCAATGGATGATTGATAAAGCCAGGTCCAGTTGGCATATCATGCTGTATATTGCACTTTGGGTATATCGGATGTCGATAAAGACTGCAACCGGTTTCACTCCGTTTCAACTAGCTTATGGGTTGGAATCTATATTTCCTATTGAATGCGAAATTCCTTCCCTTAAGTTAGCAGTTGAGCTTCTTCCTGACACTTCTAGTCACGAAGAACGACTTATCCATCTAGAACATCTTGATGAGCAATGACGAGATGCAACTACGATGAATGAGGCACATAAGAAACATGTGAAGGTTCAGTACGATAAGGCAGTCAAACCTAGGGTTTTCTCTAAAGGTGACCTTGTCTTGGTTTATGCCCAAGAGAAGAATGCCTTGGGGGTAGGCAAGTTAAAATCTATATGGTATGGCCCCTTTATCATCAAAAAGGTCCTGAAGAAAGGAGCTTATGCCTTGGTTGACTTTGATGGGAACGGGTTGGTGGAGCCCAAAAATGGGCTCTATTTGAAAAAGTATTATGCTTAGGCTTAGGCCTAACATTTTCTTTGTTGTATATATTGTATTTTTGTACATATCTATGTTTCAATTTTTGGTGTGGTTTTGATGAATTTGATCTGCTTTGGCAGGTAATATTGGATGAAATGAGTCACTTTGATTTCGCTGATGGTGCTAGTAGACATACCCGGAACCTGGCTTCCACGGATTGGTAAATCCACTATCCATCTGGTCATTTGTTAGTTTCAAGAGGTGTCTGCATTGGTCTTGCTTCGAAAAATGTAGCAGAATACACTGCAGTGGTTAACATACTCTCAGAGCCAATATCTTTTGGTGTTGATTCGTTAGTAGTTTACTTGGATTCACAATTGGTGGTTTCACAGTTGAACAACACCTATCGTGTCAGAAACCCATTTTTGCATCGATTATAATTAAGGATACATTTTTTACAACGATCATTTCAATTTAGTATGTTCATTCATATTCCTCGATATGATAACTATTTAGCAGACTTGTTAGCTAATGAAGCACTTGATTGGCATATTAATCATTCAATAATTTAAAATATATATCAAAAACATCATTCATTATTGTACATTTGAAGCATCACATCATATAAAATCGCTATGTGTGTGTGCGTATATATATATATATATATATATATAAGAGTGTTAAAAAATATAAAAAATATGGACCATCATGTCCTACAAAATTGGGGCTTATGCCTGATCATGTCTATCATCAAAAAATATTACAGTCATCCGATCAAATCTAAAATCTACTCCTGAGGTCCCTGCCCAACATTTTTGCTCCTATAGGACACAATGGTAGTCGGTACATGGTGGAATAACCGCAACCGGTCTCACGTTACCCCTACCACCCACCTCTAGATAGCCTCTGGTAGGTACTCTACAATGGCCATAGGTACTTGGCGAGTGAGATTGTCCAATTTTCTCTGTACTACATGGAGGGTCCTTCCTAGGTCTTCAACATCCGCGTCACCTCTTCGGCGTTTGTGCCTTGGGTAACCCTATAGCCTAACTGGTCCCATGTCTACATCATGATCATTAAAATTTTGTAAGTCATTTTGTCTTATCAAATTTTTTTTTTCCTTTTCCATATAATTTGAAAAAAATAAGAAAAAATATAATCAAAAATCAAAAAATGCAATCTTACCAATTGCCCCCCATGCTGCTCGGGGTGGAAGGACTAAATCGATCTGCTTGAAAGTCCATCCCAACATAGGATAATCCTCCACTGCGATGAATTGCTATTCCCACCATTGGAAGAACTCATCATCCCAGGTGGTTCGAGGAACTTCACTTCCCCCTAGTCTCTTCATCAGATCTACCCATTGGGCTATTCTTGGATCTATCGGGCTACTGATAGTAGAGATGACCTTGGGCTGAAGCCCTGGGACTCTCTCAAAGAAGAATGTCAACAATATTGTACCGTATCCAAAGTGTTTAGTCTTTGTCTTCCAAATTGAAGTCAATTTTTTTTTTTTTTCAGATTGCCCAGCAAGGTTGTGCACCAATCATAAAGATGAATCAAGCATTCCACTGCTATACTCATGTGTGTGTGTTAAGCAAGATGTAGATAAGTCGATCCTTATACTCTACCAATGGTAAAGACAAGGATTTTCATGTACAAATCCTTCATATATTTGATGGGAATCTGAGTTCCCACCTTCTTTGCATCATCTATGCAATAGACTTGGACATAATATTCCATGTTAAGCCCTCCAACAGGATTTTCGTGCAAATCTACTGGGTCTCCCCTTTAGGAAAGTCCAGTATTGAAGTATATATCTTCCACCTCTATTCGTAGTGTCATCTGATTGATTATAAAACAATCTTCTTCTAGTTCTCAATGATCAACTAGCATCTGAAGCAAACGAACATTTCTTTTCATATTCAGTATTTTGAAAAATTAGAGTAACCCACAATTCTAAAGAATATCTAAGGATTGTTGGTTCTCCATCACCTCATTATCAATTGTACTATGCTCACGTTCTCTCCAACTGATTGAAATCCTGGGCAAAATCATCAATTGACTGATTAGATACAAGTTTTTTAATTTCGTTACGCACATACACGACCTCGCTTGTACACAGTCGCATATCATACGTAAGTTCCTTATTACGAACTCATGTATGCGGAGAGGTTTTCAATAAAAATAGGAACAAAATTGATGAATATGATGAGTCTAGGGTTTACCTGATTGATTTGAAGTGATTTGGTGGTCGGTTGCTTCGTATTTAAGAAGAGGATTTTTTTCCCCAGAGCTCTTTCTCCACTTCTGCAATGCACAAATGATCATAAACTGAGTCAAACTATTTATTTATGCTCAGAATTTGATTTTTTTTCACAGATTTCGTTTGTGCTTATTGTTTGAATTTGTTTAAGGCTGTTTAACCTTTTGGATTGTAAGCGTTGGGAAAAGTATTTTTTCAGGTACATTTTGCCGAATTTGAGATATTCCTAGTTTTCCTTTGGATCGATGATCACTGAACTATCATGGCAGATATTTGATTTCAAACTGGCATATAGGTTAGGGAATTCACTTTTCGTTGCATTTTTACATACTAGCCTCCATTCTGTTCACTTGCCATAAGGTCGATCCCATCATTTCATGAGTACTTAACCCATTTCACTCGCCGATTTTTTAATCATGACTTGGTGGTAGAGCCATCCTTTACATGGGCTTCCTAGGTAGTTCCTCACTAGTGTTTTCCACCCATGCTGCAATTTATGTAGGCTCGGGAGTCCTCTTTAGTCCCGCCAAGACTTTTGTGTTGAAGCTTCATTCTTCTTCTTCTTTGATATCTTTATTCTGGCCATTTACCCTAGAGGCTCCCATATGTTGTCGAGTTGTATTACTGCATTGCATATTGACTACTTGTTTATCTTGGCCTTTAGCCAGCTTCATTTGGACTCATGTTTAAGCCCTCTTTTGATCATGTCTTTTTGTACAAGTTAAGCATGCAATCACTTAGTCTTTTGCGACTTGACACCTTTATCCATGGATGGAACATTCCTTTGAGTGTCACTTACCAGTTTTCGCCACCTTGCATTGAGCATAGGATTGTTCCTATCCTAGGAACTAGTGCATTTGTTTACCAACACTTGTTCTATCCATTGTACTATAGGCATTCTTTTATTCATTTTCAGGCTTTGAAATATGAAAAAGACAAAAAAATTAAATATTTGAAAAAAGAGAGGGAACGGGATATTACTTCCATACTTGATGGCAGCTACAATGTTAGTTGTTTCGCCCTTGAATGAAGCACCAGAAAGCTAAGCCTTTTCTCCATTTGGGATGGTTTTAGTTTTTGACTTAGGTGAAGCCATAACCTTGTTTTTTGAGTCAGTACTCCCCCGGTTGGTTATCTCTTCCTATCATATGGAGGGTTTGTTTATTCCTCCTACATGACAAACTTATACAAAGTTACTATTTGTTGCCATAGTCAACATGAGCTGTGCTTTTGTCCAAGGGAATTTAACTTGATTCGACCTTTCTACAGTGTCACTTGACTCATTTTTCAGTTGGCCTTCCTAGTCTTGTCAGCATCTTGTTCTATCACATCAGATATTTGGTCCTTTTCTTGTGCCAGTTTGAGAAGGTCTCCACTGACTTCTTGTTTGTGGGTTTATCTCTTATCGACTACGACATATTGCTCTTAGAGTAAACCTAGAGCTACACCCTGGCCCTTTTTAAATCATTGATAGGTGACCTTGTGCTCAAAATTTGATCAACACCATGGGTCTTTGATTGAGTGATTTCCCTTGTGTTCGACGTCAGCTTACATTATCACACCTGGGATTCGTGTAGTACCTTGATTTTCATTTGACCCTATCAGTGGATATCTCGCCTCTTTGTCAACTTTCATCATTGGTTGGTTCAGAGGGTTTCTGCTATGCACTAGATTTATCTTGTGCATGCCTGGAACGTACTTCAAGCTGGTTACTTCACTTTAATTCGTCTGATTCCTTCCAAATCTTGGCCTGCTGGTTACACTTGTGCTGGACTGATGTAGGATGCCTTAATGCCTTCCTTCCAGCAGAAATTTTCCCATCGACTCCGACTCATTGCTCTAGGAATAAGGTCTAGAGTCCTTTTGTCAGTACCTTAGGGTTTGTAGTCATCAATGGCAAACTCTTCGCTATCGACAGTGAGGATACATCATTGCCTCCTGATACATAGATTCTTTCAAGTGTTCGACTTCAACTCATTCATTCGCACTTGCTAGACTGTATTGGGGCACCTTGACACTCATTATCATTATCGGTGGGTTATCTCGTGTTTGTTAACGGTATACATCAATAATCAGTAATCAAATGATTTCTCACATGATCGACCTCAGCTCATTTATTCCCATTTTTTAGAATTGTGCCATGGTGATTGGTGAAGACCTTGGGTTTGCATCAACATGGTTTGGTTCACTTTGAAAACTCCTTCAGTTTTCTATCAGTGACACCATCCACCCTTATATGTTGCAGTTTCATCACAAAAACATCTTATATGTTGGCTCTCGAGTTGCGTGTGTGTACCATTTGTTCCACCACTTATGATTTGGTACTTGGAGATTTCGTTGTGACTTAAGTGATCATATATCTTTGCAACATCATTGATCAGTCTTCTATATGTGATACTAGGACATGATTTTGATTTATACTTCCGAGCAATGATCAAATGATTCACTATATACTTTACATTTCAGCTATACTTGTATACATATCGGATCCACTCCATACTTCATATGTGGACAAGTTTTTCTTTCACTGAGCATGGGTATGCCTGCCTTAGACATGAGCTCTCTTTCTAATTTCTATCACTAGTTTTTTGGCAGGCTGAAATCTTGTGAAGTCCTCTCTAGTCCTTGCAATGTTATTTCTATGTACATAATACATTTCGGCCATCATGTACCCCTTCTGACCTCATATATTAGGGGGCATATGTTATAGCATCATTTATCACCATTATATACTTGATGACTTATGCATTGGCCTTGGGAAACCCTTCCATTCAGACTTGGTCATATTTCTCAAAAAACAGTTTCTCAAAACCCATACGTGACTCTGCCCAAACTTTTCCCTGTATACACGCAAGTCCATACATAGAGAACTCACGTATTCTATTTAAAATAATAAAAAATATATAATTTCCCTAGTTTAGAGGCCAAGTTTATGGTTGTTCCTATAACTTAACTACCCCAGCCCGTGGCCTAACGGTTCCCCAACTGAAAAAATAATTTTAGGGAGTATAAAAACCCCTCAAGGGAATGGCCTAAGTGAGGAAGTGAGAGAATTATAGATATTATACCCTGTTATAGCCCTATCCAAGTCTGATATTTCCCCTGTGCCTCCTGCACTTCCCAGATTTTCAGGAAACCCTTGTTTCCTTAAGATGTGCACTCATCCTATGTGACATCCATTGTGCACTATTCTTGAAAGAAGTTTTGTGAGGCCAGGGTTGGATGGATCCAGAGGACAGTTTGCTCGAGGCTGTGGCAGATTTTAGGTGATATCTCCATAGTTACTTAGTGTACATGTTGTCAATAAAAATAAGTGTCTTCTTGTTCCTGATGTTCATGTGTCATCTATCTCTTATACATGCTTAATGATCTTAAATAGTTAATTTATTGTTATTTTTATGAGATTATGCATACTTTTTGCTAACATATATAACTTATATATGTTGTAAAACTAGGCTTTTGTGCTTGTCCTTTGCTGGTTTGCAAGTTCTGGAGCACAAAGAGTTGCAGGGGGTTTGAACCCTACAGGATCTAATACAACCGAAGGATAAACGGGTAAGGTCTACAACCCTTAGTTTCTAGTTTAGAGCATAGAAGGTGGTTAATTGATTCCTTCTTATGATGACATGCCCCTAATATATGTCGAAGGTTTATCAACCTAAGACCTTAGGGTAACATTTCCCATAACAACCTCAAACAAAAATGTCAACAATAAATTTGAGATATTCAATTCAAATTCCTCTTCGAACTGTTGTCATGATTTCTTTGACTGGAATTTGGGAAGTAAAAAATACTTCGGCCCTCTCTAGAAGCTCAAGAAACACTTCAATTTTGGCTCCGGAATTCGTTTATCCCATAACCAAAAAAAAATTTGTAGACTTCATTCCGCACTATCCAACAAGCTCCTAGAGTTGTATCAGAATTAAAAAGTTGTCAATGACAGAGACTTCACACAGGATCTAACCTTAAGGTTGAGCCCTACCCTTTTTTGTTTCACGCTTCATCCATCCTGCTTCTTCAATAGACTAAATACCGACACCTCTTTTGTTACAATGTGCTGTAAGTGGAACCGAGGTATCTCTTGTGGTTTTTGGTTGGTGATCAAGGCTTGTGTATAGAGAAACATAATGATAAGGAGAAGGGCTTCGATACTAAAAAGGAACATTCAAACATCCATTTGAATGCAATTAAACAACCAGATTAAGAGAAATTGAATTTTTTCTTGAAAATATCATGCCTTGCAAAGCAACCACATACAGATTTTAGCTAGGTGTTGTTATTTGGTAATTTTTCTCCATCTTGTTGTAACAACCTTCGGTGAAAATAGTTTGATCTGCTACCATGGCTATTCAGATCTATATTGTGTACTATTCCACATATGGGCATGTAGAAACAATGGCACACGAGATTTATAGAACTTAGAAAAGTTTAAATCACTGAATATACGTTGTTCTTCAGACCAAGCCTTTGAAAATGATCCTCTTCCATAATAGCTGAAAAAAATCTTTAAAAAACACTAACAAAACTCGAAATACCCACAGATTAGATGGAACTGGATTTACATAAATCCTTTATCGAAAAGGAATATATAAAGGGAAACAGGGGATCCTAATCCTTTCTTGAGCGATTTCAGAGCTAGATTCTTTTTTGAATAATTCCCTTTCTGTTCAAACCATGTTTCAAGCATTCAATTATAACAAATGAGCATGAACTGCATATATTTTTTGTGTTCAACACTAGACTAAGGAGAGCAGAGGGAAAATTTAATTCGGAGGATTTATTGAGTGCTCTATACTATGGGATGAAAACATAGCTTTATACAAGGAACTTTTCGCTCACAACTTTAGTTTCAAACTAAGATTTGGAAGAGATTCGACCAAAAATTCACACAGGTGGAAACATGACCTCTTTTAACTGGAACTCATCCCCAAAAAACACATAAATTCATAAAATGCAGTCAATCATTCAAAAAATAAACGCTCAGACATAACCAAACATATTATTTACCACATAGAAGGGCGAGAAAAATTCCAGAGGAGCATTATACAATAATGAGCAGTAAGAACTGACAAGCACTCATGGCAACATGATTTATGTCTGTGTTGGAAAGCTGACCAAAATTGAATTTCTGAGTAACGCAAGTCTGATAGTAGAAAAGACATAAAAGTCCACAAAAACAAGTGGCTCACATAGGATTGAATAGGTTAGGAACGTAGTGGCTCTGATACAATTTTAGACACGCACATGGTAATGAACAAGATATGAAGATAAGTGTTAATTACATTTATATTAACCAACATATACATTTATAATACATTCTTGTGACCCTTGCTCTTCATATTCCAAGTGGTCTATTGGAATCCCTTTGAACATTCAACTTCCACACCAGCACTTAGAGGATTAGGTATCCAACACCTGTAAATAATAATAACACATGCATGTCTCATGCATTAATACACCATCTCAACTAGGAATGTAAACATATTTTATTGTAAACATAAAGCATAAGAATCACTTATCTTAACAATGCAGAAGTGTTCCATCTAACAGTGGGACTCTAACTCTCCACCCAACTGTAGACAAGCTACAACCACTATTACTTTTAGGTGTCACCCCTGAGCTAGATTCCAAAGCCTAAGGTGGAGTGCCTTCAGAGGGAAACCTATAGTGAATGCACAATTGAACCACAATAGAACAAGGCCACCCTTCTCCTACATCCCCAAGGAAAGCCACTTCTTTCTTGGTAATTCTTATTCCCAACAAGTTTTCAATAGATTTCTTCAATTAGTTTATAACATTCTTCAATTTCCAGCAATGCAGTTCAAGTTGCTACCTATTTTGCCTCTTCTTACAACTTCTAATAGCCACTATATCGGAATCTTATGTAGCTTCTGCATGCCAGGAGGTTTTTTTCCTTTTGTGTATTCTGTGTGGGTGTGTGTTATTTTCAGTCCCTCTTAATAACAAATGTATCAATGGTTTATTAACCTCTTGGTGCTACCCCTTTCACATCCATGGCTAGCAACCCTCCTTCTCGATGGTTTCGCACTGATCCCTTTTGTGTGGAAAACACAACCTATGTTTCCTTAATGTCTTGTCCTATTTTACTTGCTAAAGGAGTCAAAGGATACCTACCCCTATCCATTTTTATTTTAGTAAATTTATGGCGCCATCAACCCTCTCAACCAACTAGGATTGGTATTTAAAACAAAAATTCCCTCAAGCAACCTCATGCTTCAAGTAATGGAATATGTGTCCCTCTCTCAACCTTATAAAATAATTACAATTATTTACAAAAGAATTATTAATGATGGGATATTATAGTCCCCTCACCCTTGATGGGAACACCATCCTCAGTGTTCAATAACCTTGTACAACAATACATATTGTTTAATGGACCTTTATATATTCAAATCTTTACAACATTTACAATCATTTATGCACTTGATTCAACCATCAGATAAAGTATGATAGGCATTGATTTATAATTCAACCTTTTTTCGATTATCCTCTTTGGATTCCTTAGGCATGTCGAGACCAACTTGGATTTTTATTTTCCAATGCTTCTATGTTGAGCTCTTTGTTTCCTCATTGAACAATTCTTGGATCATTGTTTCTAGGCACAAACCTAATGTGCTTCTGACTCCAATCAACAATGCTCATGATAAGAAACCCAAATTTTATTTTCCGACCTTCCATTCTTTGATTTTTCAGTCCCTTGGGCCATCTAGTTACTCCCTCTCCGTGCATTCACTCACCTTCCATGTTCATGCATCCCCTTCTCTACTTCTTAGTCTCTCAAGCGATTTGTCCCTTGGCAAGGATTCCTCACATTGGAAGGAGTTAAAATCCAAGGCATATCCTTGCCTCTAAAACTATGATACATGTCATAGCATTCTTCATGGTGATGAGTGGGAACCATTGAGTAATAGTGTCACACATTGTCTCTTTTCTTGAAATATTTGACTTTAACATATTGTTTTCATTCCACCTTATGGTCGATTTCATTCATTTGAATGGGCGATCCCATATCCTTTCCTATACCATGGGCACACAGATTTCATGAGACTCATCATGAGGAAAAATGTAATAATTTTAAATTGTACCTTGTTAGCAGCTTATTCATGAGGTGAAATTAGAATTATACTTTAATTACTAGCACAGTAAAACCATGCTATCCCATAACCCGAATGTTCATAAATTAGAATATTGAATTTAGATTCATAATTTAAAAGTTAAAAAATCAATGAAATATTGATACTTAGCTTAATTTTCTCTTTGTTTCTTGCTTTACACACACAGGATCAGTTTCCCATCCTAGAAAGCATCCAATAGTCTTTTCTTCTCCTTAACCACGTACACACACTAGATCGGTTTCTGACTGGAAAGCACCCAATTCCTTCTCTTCTCTTTGACCGTGTACACACATTAGATCAGTTTCCAACTCTGTAGGCACCCAATGCCTTCTCTTCTCTTTGATTTCAAACTTACTAAGTGGATCATCTTCCCTAAGGCGATCGATTAGTAAAAAATAAATATATATAATTCCAGTTTCCACCTTGTGAATATGGGCATTACCCAACTAGGTAGTTACTACCAACGAGGTAGTCTTCTGTTCAAATTTACTAAGTGGCTCACTGGCCCTAGGGAAAACACTTAGTAACAAATAGATATGAATAATCCCAATTTCCACCTTGTGATAGTATTATGTCGATAAGAAATATAGGTGTATACCACACCTTTTTAGGCCCATGCAACCCCATTTCGGGAAGTCTACCTGTCCTAAATTAACACAGGTCCACATAGTCCCGTACTTTCTTGTCCTAACACATTACACAAGACCCCAGATAGTCCCATACATGCTTGTACCAAAAAAACACAACGGCCCAAACAGTCCCATACCTTCCTATCCCAAAACATTACATAAGGGCCCAGACAGTCCCATACTCGTCTATTCCAAAAAATTATATAATACATGCAAGTATACATCATGTTCAACACAACACATACACATACACATGCACATACACAAACGATACACAATGAATACACATGTATAACACAAAAAACGTAACAAAGTACAATATGTACAAAATAATGTTTCCAAACATAGAGACCATGTTGTCTCTATCCATAGACACCGGGGCACGCTACCTCTAGTGTCTTTCCCACGCTTCGACGAGGGCATCCATGATTTAAATCCAAGATATGAGTTTTATTCAAGCTTGTATCGACATGCAGTAGATCACAATTCTTTCGTTCTGCTGACATATCCTTCAACATTCCCTCTTAATAATATAACATGGACATAATTTATGAGTCATATTCAAATGTTATTAAAATCATAAATCCGTCAGGGCTATTTTTTCCCACTTGGTTCTTCATAGAACTAGGAACCCTTTTATCCCATTCACATCTACATTCAATAGCTTCAAAATAATTCTTCCACAAGAATGACCCCTCAAAACCCTGTTAGATACACACACATACAAACACACACACATATGTGTGTTTTTTGTGTGTGTGCATGTGTGTGTGTTTATCAGTATAATCATGTATACGAGACATAATTACATATTTAATTAAATTAATATTTGGAGAGTTTCCTTTGTTCCATTCTCATGGCTACCATGATACTTTCCATTATCTCCCATGGACTACCAACCACTTGGTCATCATAGTGTTGTCCACTTAATCCTGGACATAGCATATGCATTGATATCCATATAAGATGGTCAGAGTTGAGATAAATCCCTTCATTTAAACAAGGCACACATCAACCGAAGGAATTCTTTCACCATAATTACTCTCATTTCCTTCTTTATGATGTTGTTATGATTTCACATGGGAAATGTTCCAACCTCTCTTATTTTCATTCCCATGCTTTAATTATGCACAAATCCCTTCTTCCTTTGTACTCTCAATTGACCCCCCTTGGCTATCTTACCTAAGTTTTGTGGCTTTAATGCCGCACCCAATAACCTTTCTCGACCCAAGCATGAAATTCAAAAGTGGTAATTTAAAAATGTAAGGCGAGATAAATCAATGCAAAAAGGGCGATCAATAAAAAAAGAAATAAGAATTTCAATAGAATGGCATGGCCATGCACAAATCTAAAATAAAAATGATATGAAATCATGAAATCAATAACTTACAGCCACAAGACATAGGTATTAAAATAAAAATAATCCCTAAAATAAGTTTTTATCCCCATAAGTTCAGCGTTCGTGGAACTCCCAACCATGATACAATGTGCATATGTATACATGCACATACACATAATCATATACAAAAGTAATTTCAAGACTTCTTTACAAGTTTCACAACAACCTTGAAGTCTTACATTCCCCAAACGTTCACAGGGGATATTTTCAACACACAAACACACACACACACAAACACATGTCAAGGATATTAAGGGGATGCCCCTTCCTCCTTCTCGACATCCCTCACCATTAATGTTTGTCCCTGTGGATCGTAGTGACTAACTTCTTTCTCCTTCTTCCTTCAGGGACAATCGTTTCTTAGATGTTGTTCTTCGCGACACCAAGAGGAAAATATATTATTCTCCTATTCGACCTGATGAGGCCTATTCTTTCCACTACCATTTTTCCTTTTCAAGGATTCAACTTGATATGTTTCTCACAATTGTTTTTGCAATTCAACATTCTACTTGGCCAGTTCTTGCTACTTCCTGGTGAGCTTTCTAAGTTCTACTCTGAATTAGAGGAAATTTCATCCTAAAAGTGCCCATGAAATTTTCATGTACATAATATGTAAACCAATCAAAATCCTTTAAATTTAAAAAGAGGTACATGTAAATATTTTAGAGGGAAAATAAAAAACTGCCATTTTTAATTATATTTTTGGCTTATCTCCTTATAGGTTTACTCAAATTTCAAGTGTAGACACTTGTTGGATGAGGAATTAAATCCCACATCCAATGAGTACCCATTATGCATACTTCTTAGAAGATCCACATTGATAAAAAAATGAATATACATTAGAAAAAACATGTTCAACATGATTTTTTAATGTATATTCTTTTTTTTATTAATGTGGGGTCTTCTCAGAAGTATGCATAATGGGTACTCATTGGATGTTGAGTTTCATTCCAGATCCAAAAAGTGTCTACACTTGAAATTTGAGTAAACTTATAAGGAGATAAGATAAAAATACAATAAAAAGTAGTTTTTTCTTTTCCCTCCAAAATTCTTAACTCTTATTTTATTATTTTTTCTCAGGATGCCACTTTTAGGCTGAAATTTCCTCTAATGCAGATCTTTAGCTCATCTTCCAAGTCCGTCATTTTCAACCTCCAAATTATTGAAGGTTCTTTTCCTTTGGAGGGATGTACCCCTTTCTTGTTCTTGATGGATTTGGTCCATATCTTGTTGCACCATGCCACAATATATTTTTCATTTCATTGCTACTGAATCTTGATATGTGTTTCCATACACACTCAACTATTACTTCATTAATAGATATAAACAAATATACCAGTTCCATTTCCCTAGTGTGCCAAGCATGTTTCCCTACAACTACACACATGTCTCAATTTACATATTAGTCACATGTCTCAAAATCCAAGACAAAAATTTCAACAATAAATTTATTTTCTTAAAAAACTATAATTTTTACATGCACATGCACATATCAACTCATTTATAACCATGCCCTGAGAAGATTCTAGTTTCCTCATCAAGTTCAACTATAATTGGAAAATATCTACTATGCCAAATTCAACATCACTAGTTTCATTTAGTCTTTGTACTGTGACCCAAAACAATAGTTTAAATTTAGCCCTTATACTTAAGGATTTAATTAGAAACCCTTTAACACATCAACATCATTTCATGCTTATTCACACATAAAATCTGTCAGTCACAGACCAACGTTTAACACCTAAACACTTGTTATTTAATTTTCTAATATTAGAATGAACCCACTTGCAAGAACCTTTCCATCACTTGTTCATGATAGAGCCCATCTAGTCCAAGTGTTGAACTTGGATTCTTTGATACCACTCTATAAAATATCCTCCCTCCTAATCCTTACCATAACACATATTAAGAGGAGGCAGTTATTATGATGACCCAAAATCTAAGGTGTCATTATGGAAATTGGGTCTAAAAATTTTGATCTTTTCAATTGACTTAAAACCTTAGTTATACATGATTCACTATTGCATTCATCTCTTCAAGACAATTCTAGCGGTATAAAAGCTTACTTCAATCTGACCTTTGGATAAAGAGACATATATATTCCAAGTTTTCTACTACCTCATCCTCCATCTGTCATGTGGAATCCCAGTTAGGCCCTTCATTGCCACTTGGCGTGGTCATATTAGTTGCCGACCCATTCATTCGATTTCACAACCAGGTTCTATGAATTAATATGATATTTGTATGAATATATGTATATACATACATTACCAACCAAACTCAATGACCCTCATCTGTTTTAAAATTTTTCGTTACCCAACCCTTAACATTTACACATTTATAAGTTGCTTTGATTCAACCTTCCAGGATTACTCATGTGTGGTCATTTGAAATATTGCTTATTGATAGAGATATTTCCCATATCTCAGGATTTATTACTCGACCATTTCCTCCTTTGCACACTTAAGAAGGCTGTGGGGCTAGGCTTTTGGGTTGACCTGTAAGGTGGGTCTTCCTTGCACTGATAAATAAACTTCCCAGCTTGTGTGTCTACCAATGTAGCCTAAGATTACGTAATCTCGCTTCCCTTTGAATGTGTGACCTTTGACCCATCCAGGAATACTCCTGTCAAGATGATATGTGACTGGAATCCACCACCGGCCAATGCAAAACCTCTATTCCATCTCGACCTACTACAGATTTCCAGCCTTGCTACACTAGCCTGGTCCTCATTATCTCGGGCATTCTTCTCAGACGAACTTCTGTGGGCTTCTGTGATGCAGCCCCTTCGGGCTTACACCATCTCGAGTTTCATTTGAATTTTCAATATCCCCACTTATTCTTGGCCCTTTTTTATTTTTATGTCTGCACTTGGTTATGTGTCTAGTCACGAGAGTAGAAGGGAGGGAGCTAATTAGTTATAAAAAACATCTAATAGACTCTTCCTACGTAGGGTTTCCCATGGTAATGAACGATATGCGAACTGCGATTAGGATAACAACACCCTCCCACTCGCATAGTTTCCTATACTTGATCTTATTTATGGTGGTTTTGCCTGATATATAGTTCACATAACCCACCTAGAGTCGATTATGAAGAACTCATTCATGGATTGTCCATGGTGGTTCTATAAGGGTTGGAACTATGCTAGGGTTTGACTCTTACACTTGGGGTACTACAAAGCAAGCATAGGTGTTTTCCCTCCAAATATTACACCCAAATTACCTCCTTTGAGTTCTCGATGGACGAAATGAAAGACACAGAACATGGAGTTGTCCATCCAGACTAGGGACTTCTCCACTCAGAATTTTAAAGTTCTATAGTATCCTTGATGATCAAATCAACATACTAGAACCTATACAAATAAATAGCACCCCACAAGGGGATACAAATCCCTAAGGAAAAAATCTCGATCATGCTAATGGCTTAGATACATAACCATGCCAAACTAGGAAGCATCAACCTTAGTCATGAAATCTCTTTTTGAAGATATCTCCTCCACAACAAGGAGAAAAAGGCATTCTCGGACCTAAGCATGGAGAAAGTAAAAATACCAACCCAAAACCTAGGTTTGCATTATGGAAATATCAAAGAAAAATTCATATAAAATTAGCTCGCCAACCAAGCTAGGAAGGAGTAAAATATCCAATGTTCTACCGTAAGACTATATACAGTCCTAACACAAATTTTTCGTTGGAACAAGTTCATGTTTTCTTAATACCACTAATAGAGTATGATTCCCATTGAACACCATGACTATACTAGCCATTCAAACAAGAATTTTCCACCTTATTCCAACACCAAGACAACATATAGAGTATACCACCCAACATTTAGGAATTCAACATCATTGTGTGCATAGAAAAAACACAACATTGTGTGAAATGTGGGAACATAAGTCAAATCATTCAAGCCCTTAGAGAAGTGCCATCTGTAACATTGAACACAAGGTTCACTCTAGCTTGAGCTCTTGTTAGCATGGGAATATAAACCCAGAATCAAGGTATACATTAAGGAAGACATGGAGGAAATCTCCATACAAAGTTATAGGTTAATAAGGATAAAGGAGGAGGAAATCCCTAATATCATTACATTGCAACACAACAATGCTAACTTGTAATCAATGTAATCATCATACTATGACAAGAAAGAGTTCCCATACTAAGTACTGCTATTAAATAACTAATATTCTTATACATTATCCCAGTGCCTTCAAAAATTAACATGATACATTAGTAAATCATGCAAATAATAATAACATAGGCATGTATCATGCATTAACACTCCATCTCAACGAGGAATGTAAACATGATTTATTGTGAATAAAGAGCATAAGAAGCACTTATCTTAATATTGCATAAGTGTTCCAACTGATAGTGGGACTCTAACTCTCCACCCAACTGTAGACAAGCTACAACCACTATTACTTGTAGCTTTCACCCCTGAGCCAGTTTCCAAAGCTTGAGGTGGAGTTCCTTCAGATGGAAGCCTTTAACGAATGCAAAGCTGAACCAATATACCACAAGGCCACCCTTTGCCTTCATCCCCAAGGCAAGCCACTTCTCTCTTGGTAATTCTTATTCCCAACAAGTTTTTAATAAGGTTCTTCAACTGGTTTATAGCACTCTTCAGCATTTAACAACGCAATTCGAGCTGCTACTTGTTCTACCTGTTCTACAGATTCTAATCACCACTATATTTGCCTCTTCTGTAGCTTCTGCATGCTAGGAGGTTATTTTCCCTCAATGTGTTCTGCGTGGGTGTGTGTTATTTTCAACCCATATCCAAAATGTATGTATCAATGGTTGATTATTCTCCTAGTCCTCCACCTTTTACATTCATGACTAACAACCCTCCTTCTCGATGGTTTCACAACAATCCCTTCCTCGTGGATAATGTAGGGCATGTTGCCTTGATGTTTTGTCTTGTTTTTCTTGCTAAGGGATTCAAAGGATACCTTCCCTTGTCCCTTTTTATTTCAGTTAATTTATGGCACCATCAACCCTCTCAACCAACCAGGACTGATATTTAAAACAACAATTCCCTCAAGCAATCTCTTGCCTCAAGAAATGGAATCCATGCCCCTCTCTCAGCCTCATAAAATAATTACAATTATTTACAATAGAATTATTAACCATGGGATATCACATTATGAATTTATATTATATACATATAAATATATAGGTGCATTATATGCATCCACTAACTTTTGTTGGTAGGTTGGTATGATGAGAAAATAGGTATAGTTGGTTATCATTAACTTAGTATGAAAATGTCAAATATATTAATGATATAGTATGTGAATGAAGACTTTGTATTATTTTTTTATTTTATTTTATTTATGTTCTTGGAACTTAAAGGGGAGGTTGTTGGCCTATTAATGATGGTGGTTGAGCATGCTTGGGAGATGTCCATGCAGGGGAATTGATAAATAGGGAGGAGGAAGTGTTGAGGGGCTATTCGGTGTTGGATTTTTGCTTAATAAGTTGAGGAAAATTATTAAATTTGGGAGTCCTTGGTAAAACAAAAGTTGTGCATGATTTTTTTTTCAAGATACCTATTGTGCATTATTTTTCTTTGAGCTCTTGATGAGGGATAAGACACCAAATTAGTTTCCTAGAGCTACGAAGTTAAATAGTCTTTTAGTTAGGGAGGATAATTTTTTTCCTTGCACAAGTGGAGAAAGAAGGATTTGGAGGCATTCTTGTTGTTTGGATTATTCTATGATAGGACAAATACAAATAATAATAGAGGTATAACTAGTATTTTTCATTTCAATGGCCCAAAATTGAAAGTAATATGCCACCAAATATCTTAGTTAAAACTTCATTTAAAATGTCACTTCAAATTCTTAAGATTTAACATTGATAATTGACGAAGAAGACCAATGATATGTTCTATGCTAGTTGTTCTTAATTAGTAGCTAAATTACTAAAATATAGTTATTATAGCTAGTGTGAAAACCTAGGTTTCAGTGAACTAAAAGAGAACATAATTAGATAAGAGTAATTAAGTGTCGACAACCTTCTCAAGGTTATAAACCTTGAGAGGGGTGCTAAAATAAATCTCTAAAACTATTTAGAATTCGTAATACTATCTATTCTATGTATAGAGAAAGTGATTCACCCTTGACCAAATGCGATAAAACTTTCCAAATTGAGTGGAAAGTATCCTAAAAATTTCTTTCTTAATGTTGAACAACACAAGATAATATACAAGATATGAAAGATAAATCATGAGAGAACATATTATTCACAAATATATACATTAATTCATTATCTAATTACCATTGGTTTCCATATTACAAGTGGTCTCTTGGAATCCAATAAAATTTCACTTTCCACACCATAACCCTTAGCGGATTAGGTGTCCAACATTCCCCCAAGCTTTAATCTGAAGGGGTATATACGAGTTGAATAAGAGAGCTCTAATACAAAAATGTGCAAAACAGTGCATGTTAACAATTGGCTCAATGCTCTCTCTAAGATGATGGTATAATGTGGGAGAACTCAAGGTCTCAACTAGTGATGGTTTAAGGATAACCACCAACACTCGAATGCTTAGTGTAGTTCTTGAAACTCTTCCAAATATGGCTAAAAGTTAGATTATTTTGCTAGAGGAAGTGCTCCCTAATTATTTGAAGAGGGAGACTATTGAGGTCTCAACCTAGAATGCTTAGTGCAGTTCACTGAAGACTTCCAAATATCACAAGAATTTGTTAGTCTTGTGCTAGAGGAAGTGCCCCTACTATTCTGAAAAGGGAGGTCGTTAACGTTGAAAAGGGAGGTCTCAACCTACAGAAAAAGAGAAAACCTAAATCTAAAAAAGGGAGGTCTCAACCTACTGTGGTTTAAGGAAGGCCACCAACCAAATGCATGCTCATGGGCTTCTTTGTCTTTAGCTACAACTCTGAACCTAGGTATGGTTGTCTCTAGCTGTAGGCTTAAGCATCAGGTTCAAGTTGTGGCTTAAGCTCACTTGATTTATTTTTGAAGCTTGTAGATGATAATCAATTACCCCCCTATTAGATACAATGTGAGAAGATGAAAAAAAATCAACTACAACACTTGTCAATATTATAGAACAAATTATGTGATATGATAGAAATATCTTCTTTATTTTTGAAGCCCATTTCCAAGAAGCGATTTGTTAGCATAGTTATTTGCTAAGTCATGAGTCCATTTTAATTTTTTATTTATTTTTAAGATTAGATTTTGAAAATTTCAAAAAATGTTTTGGTCGCTACCAAAATTTCTAGTAGCACCTCTTTTAGCCCTTTTTAGACAATCCGTTTTAATTATGTTTCTGTCTGGTTTTATTTTAATCCGATGCTACCGAAAATTTTGATAACTTCCCTTGTTTTTAAAAATAAAAATAAAAAGTGCATCCGCTTTGTGTCAAGCCACATGTTTTAGTTTAAAATACATTTTAAATCTTTTTATTAAGATTTAAATCACGTGATAGGTTTGATATTCGGCCAATCATGTTAATTTTAAGTCGTGTTATACGTGTAGTGTCTATGTGTCAATCCGCAATAACAAATCCAGTCGTTGATCTTGTCCTGTCTGTCAGCCAAGTTGATCTAGTTTCATGTCAAAGTATGTGATTTTCGAATGGAAAATATCGTGGATACACAGGTTTAATGCAACAAATGTTTGGATGGTCATGCATAGACGCTGTCGGAAATTTAGGCCAATAAATCAAATGCAGTGGATGTGACTGCCAATCACAGATCCACTTATTTGAAGCCAACTATAGCATGCCATCTGAAGATATGCAACAAACTTAAGACCATGATTTCTATCACATGGTGCATACTATGGTCAAGGATACTCACCATAATGAGAATCCATTTCATGGGATGGTGAACCATTGTTCTTGTTTTAAATCACCGAGAAAGAAGGAGGAGTATCAGTTGTGAGCTTAGCTATTGGAGAATGAGTTTCTTTTAGAAGTGCAGCTTGAGGAGGAGTCTTAGATTTCAGACATGATTTCAAAGGAAGACACAACAACACCCGTTAGGTGAGCTCTTCTAGATTTGCCACCTATCGGATTTTGACAAACATAGTTATTAATTACTGAAGGTGACTAAAAGGAAAGGAAAGATAAAAAGAATTGAACCACAAGGTGCTGACCTAGTGGATGAAAATTCTAATGTGAGAAGGTTGTTTGTCTAAGAAGGGTGGTATTCTTTGTGCTCAAGACTGGGAAGCTCTCACTTAGGAGTAGCTCAGGAGTTTGCAAATTCTGTCAATGGATAGGAAGCCACAATCTATGGTCTTAAATTGTAGGTATTAACATATTCAATTGCTGAGGCATTCAACCTTCCATAGGAAGGAGAAAGGTGGTTTAAAGGTCAGGTTATCACTGGAGGAGACCTCAACAATTTCCTCAATGATGGACACAACAATCCTAAATGGGCCAAAGGAATTCCCAGTAGTTTTATAAAAAACGAATGGGCAGAAGTTGTTAAGCTCATCAAGATTTACCTCACTTGTGAAAGGAGTTATACAATAGTATTTCTTTATCATATGAGATTTCCGTTTCATGTTGAAGGTATGAAGACCCTCAACTTGCCACAATTTTTGCTGAAGAGCTTGACAAATATGTCAGCCATGATTGAAACAAATATTGACGCTTTAGAATACAACTTGTATAATAAAGCTCTCATCAAAGTGTTAGATGTAGAAGATTTAAGGAAACGAAATCAAACATGGGATCATTTCTTATTTTACAGGAAATACCAACCTGCACCTAAACCTCCATCCCCACAACAACACCCTCAGCCTGCAAAAAGAACCAAGAGGAAGGCTGAGGAGGAGAACATCCATAAGGCCAAGAGTAGAAAAGAAAATATATCTTCAGTCAAGGTTGAGAGAAAGTTGGAGAAGGGAGAGAGCTCATAAATCAATAAACCCAATTCTATGAAAATGGTGCCCCCCATTTCTAATTTTCCTAATTTCTACACCAGAGATCGAAGAGGAAGGTATAAAACTACAGAGAAATCTAAAGCACAGGTGCTACTGGAAATTTTGGAAGAAGATTTTCAACAGAAAATGAAGAAAGATTATCAGCCCACAAAGTCTAATGAAGAACTCCTGAAAGATGCAGTGTATGATACGAGTAGAAAGAAAAAGAAAAAAGAAGCCAAATCTGTTGCTGGTAGCAGAAAAAGACATACCAGAGACAACAAAAAGTTCAAGTTCAAGTCCAAGGCTCTGCACAATCCAACTTTATTGACAGAGGTCATTGATATATAAGGAAAATCTAAAGGGTTAAAGACAAAGGAATCCAAGAAGAAATATAAAAAAAAACCCCTTCAGAGCAGCAAGCAAAACCATAAAAAAGAAGAAAGATCCAAAATGGTTCAAAGGATGAAAATGCCATTGTCAAAGAAGAAGCCACAAGAACCAAAAGATCAAGATCGATTGTTGATAGCAAGTCAGACTTGGACAAGCTTACTGAAGCTGCAACCCACATGCAAGAAAGGTAAAAAGGTTTCTTGATAAAACAACTTTTTCTATCAAGTGCAATTTTGAAAAACAACTCAGGTTTCAAAGTCTATAAGTCTGCACAGGTTTTTTAGTGTTTTATATGCAGTTTTGAAAAAGAAGCAGAATGCTACCGGAAATTTCGGTAGAATTACAGTTTTTGCGCAGTTATAGGTTTTTACTGAAATTTCCGGTAGCATTTCAGTTTTTGCGCAGTTACAGGTTTTTACCAAAATTTCTGGTAGCGCCTGTATTAACCAATTTTTGACACCTGTCAACAAAATTTCCAAGCTAGTTCAGGAAATATAAGGAATCATAACCAAATGGATATAACAAGTAATGGTGATAAGTTGTTATGAGGTTTTTGGAGGTCATATTGAATGAAGATACATGGTTATTTAAGAACTAAAGACATAAGGAGACAAATCAGCCGAAAAAGGGGCAGCATGTCAGCATACTCAGTAGTTAAACCAAGATTCTCTTCTCTTATTTCATTTACATCTTTATTTTTAGTTAGATTTCGATGGGATATGGTTTTAATGTCCTATGACACCTATGTAATGTTAGGATTAATGTTTCCTTCTTATTAGAAGAGATGGAGTTGGTGCCTCTCTTTCTATATATACCATTTGTAAATAAAATTTACAGGTTGGATGTTGGTCTACCTGAAGACTTAATATAATAAAGAAAACACTTTTTTCACTTCATGCTGGAGGATTTTGTGACTCAAGAAATATATAATGTATGGTGTGATTTCTCTCTTTGTTAATTTCTTCTAATTTATGAGTTGTAGCAGCTAGTAAGGTGCGAGTAAGAAACTATTAAAGGATTTAATAGTAAATTATATGCTTTCCAGCTTCCTCCAAATCATACATGTGTTGTATAACATGTTAGTGAAAATTTCATAAAGGATTTTTGAAATAATTTGTGCATGCACTCTACTTTATGAATGTTGTTTACTTTGCATAAAACAGAGTTTGTGTAAAGAGTCATCATTATAGTTGTATGATTGATTTAGGATATGAATATTTCCTAGAATAAGTACCAGCTAACCATC
Organism: Pinus albicaulis; assembly: GCA_034641835.2. Lineage (NCBI taxonomy): Eukaryota > Viridiplantae > Streptophyta > Pinopsida > Pinales > Pinaceae > Pinus > Pinus albicaulis. Next base: position 1,518,925,310 of record CM076575.1, on the reverse strand, counting down.
TCCATTTATTTTTTACACTCTGCTCCCTATACTACCAATTTAGAGATACAATTTATACTTGCCACAACTTTCCAAATGCATGAAAGTCTTAAAGAATATAAAAATCATTTCAAAATATTTGAAAAGCCATCCCACCACTCAAAAACCTTTTAAAATTTGAAATGAAATATGATGTGTAAGGCTTACTAATTTTGCATTCAAGGAGTGACTCCTTGCACTAACATCTTTGGCGCCGTTTCTAGGGAGGAAAATTAAATTTTATCCCTGGGTGAAGGGAAAAGTTATAAGTCTGGTTCTAAGGTGTATAGTTCCAGCTGTCTTTTTAGACTGATTTACACCTGGCGGCTCCATTATTGAAGTTCTGGCTCCTAGAAGGACTAAAACCAGGGCTAACCCATATTCCCCTTTGAGAATCCTAGTCCATGACCCTGAAAAGCTAATCAAGAAAAAGAGTAAAAGGAATTTTTTTGCCTTTTCTATTGTTTTCTCAAAGGATGTCCCTAAAGAAGTCTTGCAAACTTTATCCCCTGATTTTGCAGAAAATTATTTACATCCCTTGTTTTCCAGCCAACAAACAGTGTCTACATGAAAATTTGGTGCTTCATCATTTGTTGTTCACAATCCACCAATTGTTGTTCCACAAATCCCAACAATGCACACGATGGCAGGTCCAAACCCACCCCCTAATTGCATGGATGCAATTGTTGCTGTAAGGTATGCCCCCTTTTTTTTACTTCAACCTATGAATGCATTACCTGCAGGAGATGATCTCAAGTATATGCCTAAATTTAGTGGTGAGGGAGAGGTAACAACTGAAGAACACCTTGCTGATTTTTATGCCTATGCTAACAATCTGAATATTGAGCATGAAGATGTCTAGATGAGAGTTTTTGTTCAGAGCCTTGAGGGTGATGTTAGGAAATGGTTCAGATCTTTGACAACTGGTAGCATCACTGGAATTAAACCCGAGATGATACATTTTTAAGGAAATGGGGAGATACGAAATATTTTACTTTATTATATCACTGAAATTGATGCAATAAAAAGAAAAGAAGGAGAATCAGTTTCTGATGTTTCTAAAAGATTCAATAAAATGTATATAAAAATACCTACTAAAAGCAAGCCTATTGAAGCTTCAACCAAAATCACTTATGTTGGTTCTTTTGATCTTGATTTTTGTTTATTATTTAGAGAAAGAAGATCTACAACATCAACACAAATGTAGGACAATGCACTGGAGGTAGAATCTAATGTGTTAGCAGCTGATAGGCGCAGAGGAGGGATTGACAGAGAAAAAAGAAAGAAAAAGGCTGAATTATCAACTTTAGGAACTTCAGACATAGATCCTAAGCTATATGAGCTAACCAAGATGGTCAAGTCATTGAATACTGAGATGTCCAAGCTCAAGATGGAAGCAAGACCATCTACTACTAGAAATGTTTCATTTGATCAGCCTAATAGGCATCAATTTAGAAGACCTAATGTTCCTCAAATTTTGTCGTGAGAAAGGAGATATGATGATAATCAAAAAGTATAACCCACTTTGCAGAATGCTATATTTGAAGATGAAGAGGAAGCTGAAAGGTTGTAGGAAACTGATGATATCAATTTTCTAAGAGATAAAGAAGGACCGATTCATCGTACACAAGTAGAGTATGAAGATTTCATGTCATATACTCAGAATAATGAAGAAATTTCTAATCATTCCATGATTGCAGCTGATCATCAAAGTAGACACAATATCATATCAAAGAAGATTGATGATAATCCAAATCCTATTGCACAACCCAAGAAGAATAAGGATGCAGTTAAAATTCCAACATAAATCAAGTGGCTAAACCAAGCAGACTGGAAATTTCGGTAGCAGTTAACACTCTTTCACTTTAGGTAAAAATTTCTCACAAACTGCCCCTTGTTTTCAATTTTGAGAATGAGATACAAAAGAGATAGATTCATGTTCCTCTTGTATAACTCATGAAAAATGATGATTTCAAAAAGACTTTTATGAAATTTCTTCAGCCTCCACCTGCCAAAGTAGCTTCTGATTTTGTTAACCTTCAAGATGACAAGCCCATTGTTATTTTAGGTCCATTGGTAGAAGACAAAGATGACTCTACCCCTCCCTTCTATCTATCTCTAAATATTCATGATAAGATCTTGCATAATTTTCTAATGGACTCTGGAGCCTCACATAATTTAATGCCCAAGGTAGTCATGGATGAACTAGGTCTTGAAGTAACTAGAGAATACCAAGATATCTACTCCTTTGATTCCCGGAAATTTAAATGCCTTAGTGTCATCAAAGACCTTGCAGTAAGCCTCTTTCATTTACCTATGAGAGGGATGGTGATGGATATTGTTGTAGCTGATATTCCTCCTAGATTTGGCATGTTACTTTCGAGGTCATGGATTAGAAGGTTGGGAGGAAATTTGCAAATGGATTTCACTTATTCTATTGTCCCTATTTTTGGAGAAGAACAAACAAGTATTTATAGAGAATCTCACTTGGCATATATCATTAGTGACAATAAAGACCCTACTAATCATCCGATTTATGCTAGAACAACTTATGGTTGGTTCGAGCATTTTATATATGGATAATGTTGTCCTATCTCGTAGAAAATTTTCGCATTTTGAAGTCTACCCAAAAACAAATCATTCATAATGGTTCTAAGTTGTGGCAAATGTATTTTCGATGGCTCATGTTCTAAAGAAGGAGTTGGTGCATGAATAGTTCTCATTTCCCCTTTGAAAGAAATATCTAATTTTTCTTTCAAACTTGAATTTGAAGAAACTAACAATATGGTTGAATATGAAGCTCTGCTGATTGGTTTAAAAACAACAAAAGATATGAATATTTTAGAAATTTCCATTTTTGGAGATGCTGAACTTATTATTAAGTAAATAATTTTTTTTTATCAGACTAAGTATCCCAGGCTTAGAGATTACCAAAATGCAGTATGGAGTATTGTAGAAGACTCATTCCTAGCCTTTAACATATCTTTTGTTCCAAGAGAAAGTAATATTTTGGCTGATTCACTTTCTATTTCAATAAGCTCATTCAAGATTCCAATACCTATAAAGCTGAAATATGAAGTGGATGTTAGGTTCAGACCTAACATTCTTGATAATGTCAAACATTCAAATATTTTGAAGATGATCAGGAGATTAGAAGATTCATTGAAGCTGCTGAAAAATTTGTTGTCCTAAACATTGATCAGGATGAAGATCTCATGAAGAATGATGTTGATTTGCACCAAAAATCTGAAAAAACAAATTGTTGATCAGCGTATCATTCAACTGCCTACCAATCATATTCCCAAGGGGTTAATCCCAATTGAGAAGCTCTTTGATCACATGATATTTCAATAAAACCACAGTTAGCCGAAACAAAAGCAGAATTGGAAGATTTAAATTTGGGCACAGAAAAGGAATCGAGGTATGTTAAGTTGTCAAAAGCTTTATCATAAGTAAGAAATACTGAATACCACAAGTTGTTTTGTGAATTTGTTGATGTTTTTGCTTGGAAATATGAGGATCTTAAGACATATGATACAACCATCATTGAGCATAGAATACTATTGAAAGATGGTACTAAGCCTTTTCGACAGAAATTAAAACAAATCATTCCACTACTGCTACCAGTGATGGAGAAGGAAGTGAAGAAACTTTTAGATGCCAAAATCATCATTCCATTAAGATACTCAGATTGGGTTGCTAATCTAGTTCCAGTAAGAAAAAAGAGTGGTGAAGTTAGACTATGTGTAGATTTCAAGAATCTTAAAAAATGCTCCAAGAAAGATAATTATCCATTGCCAAAGATGGAACATATTCTTCAAAAGGTAACTGGGTTAGACAAAATTTCCATGTTAGGTGGTTTCTCTGGGTACAATAAAGTTTATGTTTCACCAGATGATCGAGAGAAGACATAATTCACTACTCCCTGGGGAACATTCATGTATGAAAAGATGCCATTTGGGCTTATGGATGCCATAACTACTTTTCAGCATGCTATGGAATTTGCATTCATTGGAGAAAAATATAAATCCTTGGTTATCTATATAGATGACATTACTATTTTTTCAGCTTCAAATCAAGAACACCTTCAACACTTGAGACAAGTATTTGTTAAATGAAAAAAATATGGTATATCATTGAATCCAAAGAATTCTCATTTTTCTGTCAAAGAAGGTAAGATGCTGGGTCACATAGTTTATAAAGATGGAGTGAAAATTGATCCTAAAAGAGTAATTGCAATTCATGATTTAACACTTCCAAGATCCAAGAAAGAGGTTCAATCTTTCCTTGGTAAGATCATTTGTTTAAGAAGGTTCATTCCCAATTTTGTTGAAGTGGTGAAGCACATTACTTGCATGCTGAAGAAGGACAAAGAAGTCACATGGAAATTTGAAGCCAAAAATTCACTTGAGTTGATAAAAAAAGTTATCATTGGAGCACCACAGTTGGTAAGCCCTGAATACTCAAAGACATTTTTGATATTCTCATTTTCCTCACAAGATACTATTGCCACTGTTTTATTACAAAAATATTCATAAAATAAGGAAGCCCCCATAGCATTTTTCAGCAGATCTCTTAGATATGCAGAATTGAAGTATGAAATGTTGGAAAAGCATGCCTATGCATTAGTGAAGGCTTTGAAGGCTTTTAGAGTTTATATTCTGCATGCTCAAGTTATTTCCTATGTAACTTCATCTGCTGTTAGAGAGATATTAGTTCAGCTTGATATTTATGGAAAAATAAGTAAGTGGGTGACTAAATTTCTTGAGTTTGATGTAGAGATAAAACCTACTAAACTAATCAAAGGTCAAGGATTAGCCAAACTACTAGCTGAAGAAAATTTTAGAGTTTTGGGCTTGAATTTCATGGACGGCAACTTTGAAGGGAAAATTTCTGAACCTATTGAAATCATGGAAGTGTATGTAAAGCTTTCTCAGTGTAGGTGGTATAAAGATATCATTTATTTTCTAAAGCATTTTAAACCTCCTCCAAATTTTGATAAAAGCAGAGTAAGATATTTGAAGCTGAAAACTGTTAAATTTTGTATCAAAGATAATTGTTTATATTGGAAAGATCCCACATGAGTTTTGCTGAGGTGCATTGACCCAGATGAGTCCAAGAAAGTTATTTTTGACATGCATAGTAGTGTGTGTGAAGGTCATCATTATTGGAGAACTACTGCATACAAAATACTAAGAGCTGGCTCTTTTGGAATAGCTTGTTTTATGATGTATGTGCTTAGGTGAGAGCATGTGAAAAATGTCAGAAGTTCACCGGTAAGAAACATTTGAAGTCTTTGCCTCTCAAGCCCATAGTTGTTTCTGCACCTTTTCAACAATGGGGCTTAGATTTCATTGGATAAATTCATCCACCATCAAGTGGAAAACATCGTTGGATTCTTGTTGCAATTGATTACTTCACCAAATGGATTGAAGCAATAACTACCAGGAATGCTACTCATAAATTTATCATTGATTTTCTGGAAGGAATCATAACCACATTTGGATTCCCATCAAGGTTAGTAGCAGATAATGCAACTGCTTTTAAAGCTACTCCATTAGTAAATTTCTATGAAGATTATGGTATTCAACATACTCACTCTACAACTTAATATCCCCAAGGGAATGGTTTAGCTGAATCATTAAACAAAATTTTGGTAAGAATCATCACCAAGCTATTTGAGCAAGAAAAGAAAGTCTGGGATTCAAAACTAAAGTTTTCTTTATGGGCTGACAGGGTGACAATAAAAAAGTCTATTAATACATCAAATTTTCAAATGGTATATGGAAATGATGCTATTTTTCTAGTGCAATTAGCCATTCCTATAGCTAAATTTCTGCAATATCATGAAGCTAAGCCAAATGACATGACCAAGAGAACTTATCAGATCATAGAAGTGCAGCAAATGCAAGAATAACAATATGATTTCGTGAGAAAATATCAGCGAGATGTAAAGCAATTTTTTGATAAAGGAACTAAAAAATAAGATTTTCAGATTGTAGATCTGGTGTTGAAATGGGATACACAACATCAAGATCTAGGTAAGCATTCCAAATTTGATTCTTTATGGCATGTTCCTTTCAGAATCTCCAATATTCTACAGAACAATACTTTTGAGTTGCGACATCTTGATGGGACATAACTGTTTGGAGACCCATTTAATGGGCACTTTCTCAATAAATTATTTTAAGAAGGTTGTTGGTGGCGTAAGTTCACTGTAAATACTGGTGTGTTTCATAATAAGACTCCATAACCCAATGCCAAGGCACTAGAACTACAAAATATTCTTAGAGCCTCACAGGGAGAGCTATATCCCCTGTGGAGCCAATGTTAGCACAGTTTTTTGTGAAGTCATGAGTCCATTTTAATTTTTTGTTTTTAATATTAGATTTTGAAAATCTCAAAAAAAAAATTGGTCGCTACCGAAATTTTTGGTAGTGCCTATTTTAGCCCTTTTCAGACCGTCTGTTTTAATTTTGTTTCTGTCTATTTTTCTTTTAATCTGATGCTACCGAAAATTCCGGTAACTTGCACTGTTTTTAAAAATAAAAATAAAAAGCGCATCCGCTTTGTGTCAAGCCACGTGTTTTAGTTTAAAATATGTTTTAAATATTTTTATTAATATTTAAATCACGTGATAGGTTTTATATTTGGCTAGTCATGTTAAGTTTAAGTCGTGGTATACGTGTAGTGTCTAGGTGTCAATCCAGTATAACAAAGCCAACTGTTGATCCCGTCATGTCTGTCAGCGCGAGTTGGTCTGGTTTCGTGTCAAAGTACGTGATTTTCGAATGGAAAAGACCATGGATTCGTAGGTTTATTGCAATGACTTTTTGGACAGTCGTGCAGAGACGCTACCGAAAATTTAGGCCAATATATCAGCATGCAGTGGAGGTGAATGCCAATCACAGATCCTCTTAATTCAAGACACCTATAGCATGACATCTAAAGCTACGTAGCCAACTGAAGACCATGATTGCTATCCCATGGTGCATATTACAGTCAAGGATACTCACCATAATGATAATCCATTGCATGGGATGATCAACCATTGTTGCTATTTTAAATCACCGAGAAAGAAGGAGGAGTATCAGTTGTGACCTTAGTTGTTGGAGAAAGACTTTTTTTTAGAAGTGCACCTTGAGCATAAGTCTTAGATTTCAGACTGGATTTCAGAGGAAGACAAAACAACACCTATTAGGCGAGCTCTTCTAGATTTTCTACCTATCATATTTCAATAGACAAATTTATTCATTACTGAAGATGACTAAAAGAGGAGGAAAGATAAAATGAATTGAACCACAAGGTGCTGACCTAGTGGATGCAAATTCAAATGCGAGAAGGATATTTTTCCAAGCAGGGTGGTATTCTCTGTGCTCAAGATTGGGAGGCTATCACATAGGAGTATCTCAGGAGTTTGAAAATTCTTTCAATGGAAAGGAATCCACAGTCTATGGTATTAAATTGCAGGTATCAGCAGATTCAATTGTTGAGGGTTTCAACCCCTCCACAGGAAGGAGAAAGGTGGTTTAAAGGTAAGGTTATCACTGGAGGAGACCTCAAAAATTTCCTTAAGGATGAACATAAAGATCCTAACCGGGCCAAAGGAATTCCCAACAGTTTTCTAAAAAATGAATGGGCAAAAGTTGTTAAACTCGTCAAGATTTACCTCACTTGTGAAATGAGGTATACCGTAGTGTTTCTTTGTCATATGAGATTTCTGTTTCATGTTGTGGGTATGAGGACCCTCAACCTGCTATAATTTTTGTTGAAGAGTCTGAAAAAGATGTTAGCTAGGATCCAAACACATATTGCTGCTTCCGAATACAACTTGTATCATCAAGCTCTCATCAAATTGTTAGTTGAAGAAGAGTTAAGGAAAAAAAATCAAACATGGGATCATTTATTATTTTACAGGGCAGGCCAACCTGCACCTACACCTCCATCCTCACAGCAACACCCTCATCTTGCAAAAAGAACCAAGAGGAAGGCTAAGAAGGAGAACATCCATAAGGCCAAGAGCAGAAAATAAAATATTTCTTCAATCAAGGTTGAGAGAAAGTTGGAGAAGGGAGAGATTTCATCAATCAATAAACTCGTCTATGAAAATGGTGCCCCACATTCCTCCTTTTCCTAATGTCTACACCAGAGCTCGAAGAGGAAGGTCTGCAACTGCAGAGAAATCTAAAGTATAGGTGCTACCGAAAATTCCAGAAGCAGATATTCAGCAAAAAATGCAAAAAGAGTATCAGTCCACAAAGTCTGATGAAGAACTCCTCAAAGATGCAGGGTATGAGACTAGTAGAAAGAAAAAGAAAGAAGGAGCCAAACATGTTGATGGTACTAGAAAAAGACACACTAGAGACAACAAAAGGTTCAGACTCAAGTCTAGGGCTCTGCACAATCCAAGTTTATTGCCAGAGGTCATTGATATAGAAGGAAAATCTATAGGGTTAAAGACAAAGTAATCCAAGAAGAAAAATAAAAACAAAACCCCTTCATAGTAGCAAGTAGAACCCTCAAAAAGAAGAAAGATCCAAAAGGGTTCAAAGAAGGAAAATTCCACTGTCAAAGAAGCAACCATAAGAACCACAAGATCAAGATTAGTTGTTGACAACAAGTCAGACTTGGACAAGCTTTCTAAAGCCGCAACCCACATGGAAGAAAGGTAAAAAAATTTCTTGATAAAACACCTTTTTGCTTATCAAGTGAAATTTTGAACAACAACTCAGATTTGAAAGTGTATAAATTTGCACACGTATTTCAGTGTTTTCTGTTCATTTTTGAAAAAGAAACAGAGCGCTATCAGAAATTATAGTAGCCTTACATTTTTTGCGCAGTTACAAGTTTTTACCGGACTCTCCAATAGCGCTTGTTTTAAGTGATTTTTGACACTTGTTAGCAAACTTTCTGAGCCAATTCAGGAAAGATAAGGACTCATAACCAAATGGATATAACAAGTAATGGTTTTAAGTGGTTATGAGGTTGTTGGAGGTCATATTGAATGTAGTTACATGGTTATTTAAAAACCAAAGACATAAGGAGACAAATCAGCAGAAAAAGGGGCAACATGTCAGCGTACTCAACAGTTCAGCCCAGATTCTCTTCTCTTCTTTTGTTTACATATATCTTTCCAGTTATATTTCGATGGGATGTGGTTTTAATGTCCTATGACACCTGTGTAATATTAGGAGTAATTTTTCCTTCTTTTTAGAGGAGATGGAGTGGGTGCCTCTCTTTCTATATATACCATTTGTAAACACCATTTCCAGGTCAGATGTTGGTCTACCTGAAGACTTAATATAATAAATAAAAACCTTTTTGCACTTCATGCTGGAGGATTTTGTGACTCGAGAACTATCTAATGTATGGTTTTTTTCCTCTCTTTGTTAATTTCTTTTAATTTATGAGTTGCAATACCTAGTAAGGTGTGAGTAAGAAACTGTTAAAGGATTTAATAGTAAATTATCTGTTTTCCAGCTTCCTGCAAATCATATGTGTTGTAGAAAATGTTAGTGAAGACTTCATAAAGGATTTGTGAAATAATTTATGCATTCAATCTACTTTTTGAATGTTGTTTACTTTGTATACAACAGAGTTTGTGTAAAGAGCCATCAATGTAGCTGTATGACTGATTTAAGATATGAATATTTCCTAGAATAAGTACTAGCTAACCATCTCCTTTCATTTGTTACACTCTGCTACCTATACTACCAATTTACCCATACAATTTATACTTGCCACAACTTTCCATATGCATGAAAGTCTTAAATAATATAAAAATAATTTCAAAATCTTTAAGAAGCCATCCCACCACTAAAAAACCCTTTAAATTTGAAATGAACTATGATGTGTAAGGCTTATTCCTTTTGCAGTCAAGGAGTGACTCTTTGCGCTAACACGATCTATCCAAGGTGAATCTTCATTCTTACAAGAGGCTTGCTTCTGAAGCATCTGTTTGGATAATGATTATTCTTACCACAATGCTTTACAAGAGTGAAGGTCAAAACAATGATATTTGATATGGTCAACTTGATTACAATGTTGGCATTTGAAAATCTATGGCTATGGAGGAGGAGAAAAAGCATGTGAAGATGAACTATCTTGTAGGAATCCAACACTTTGAAACTTCATGGGTTTGCAATAGTATGGAGTGTGAAGAGAAACCTCCTTGTCATATACATGGCTAGTTGTATTCTTGTTGTTGACAAAAGATTCCCAAGGTCTAATAATGGGCTTGGGAAGTGCAATTTGAACTTCTGCATCTGCATGCAACTCTACTCTTGAGATTGGAATTGGATTTGAAACAACCTCAACTTTACTGATTTGATTGCTTTATGAGAGTTGACGAGAGTCAACTTATGACTCAAAAAGGGGATCTTCTAAAATAAAAAACAATGCAGAATGATGACTACGCTATTGTAGCTCATCTTGTTGTAGCTGAGACTCGAACTACAAAAAAATCAATATTTTCTTATGCATATTGTAGACAAGTTCAAATTTTAGAGAGAGTGTCTTTACTAATTTGGACTATGTAATGAACAATAGACAACATTCTAGTGCTTAATAACTATAATAAATTATCAAGTCTCACCATTAACTCAAAAATTAAAGGCTCAACAATCCTAGTGGAATACCAACAATTTATTAAACTATCTTTGCAATCATAAATATCTTTGGATATAAGTCAAATTACACTACATAGAACTAGAGCTCGGTGAGAGAGAAATATGTTGTTGGTTTTTTGGGCCTTGTAGCAGCGGGGAAGGAAGATAATATCACCATACACACTATCATTTGTAGTAGGGAAGAAATTCAAAGCCAAGAAAAATAACCATCCATTTTAACACTCACCATCTATCACATAGAAAATAGACACAAACTCCCTTGGATTCAAGAGAAAAAAACACATTAACCTTGAAAACTCATTACAACACACTGAATAGGAGATTGTGTAAGTGATAACGTGATTACCAACATGTGGAGGTGATTGACATAGGAGCACCCTGTTGGTATGTATTATTGCTTACTGTGCAGTTGACCAAATTCTATGTTATTGTAAGAATTTTCTTATCACCATCAACAATAAGACTTCATGCATAGGTGCCACACAGCCTTTTCGAGTTTCAGCTATCCAACCTCTAGGAGATATAATATTTGAATTCACATTTGAATAGTTGCATGATGTTCCATCAACATCAATCACCCTTCCTCTTGGAAGATATAACGATCACCCTAAACTATACATTATGATGTTCGAGTATTTCAACATCAAACTAACAGAGTCTTGTGGCTTCTGATTTAAAATAGGAGCACGACCCACTCACAATAGATTCAAAAACTTATGTCTACCTTTATAATTGTTATTCCTCCTACTCATGTGAGTCTCAACCTTTCATGCGACCCAATGATTTCGAGCATTGCATGGGTCTAAATAAATAGTTGTTACATTGAATAATCCAACCACGACACACAAGATTACAACACCAACAAGTTCAAACAAGGTCGCTTGTTATCTCGATGGGATGTTCACAAACACATCATCCCATACATAGCACACCTTTTTCAGAAAAGGGACATATCAGGATGTGCATCCATCCAAAATATTTCAATGGAGATCCAACAACACCGTACGAAAAACACATGCAGGATATGGTTCCACAAGTCTCCATGCAATATCTCAAGTTCAAGTCACGCTGCAACCAATTCTTGGCACTAGGATTCTCGATAAGTCCAGGAAAAGAAACCACATAATTAGTCCCGTGATCGATTTCTATTAGGAATCTCCCTTGACCCGCATTGTGCACGTAGCATGCGATCTGCAGCAGGAGAAGGACCAACACTGCACTAGAAAGGGATAAGGAGGTATTACAAAATTTCCATTATACCAAACATACTTACAAGTTACAATGCCAACGCAATAATATGATTCTGGCATGATGGACCAATGTTATATAAAAAAAAACATGAAACAACACCAACACATATATAAAGCATGATCATGCATCATATAGCATGAACAATCTTCAACGGTCTCCAACGCATAGCAGGAACGACCAATTCAAAGGCACCAAACACAATTCCAATATTCAACACAACACCGTCTTCAAAAAATAAACCCACAGAGCAGTTAAATAATACCAACAACATGAGACACTAACCACATGCAACTATACCAACTTTTACGCACAATGCATACCATGAATCCATCGTACATACTATGAATCCATCTACATCATATTTCAAATCACACATAATAGAGATGTTTCAAAGTATTGGAAATGTATGCAATTCCACAATGAACCAAGAAAGCAATATGTGGATTGGAATGTAGGCTTGATGGTTTTATTTGGCTGAGTGTTACGACAAAAGACTACCATGGAGACATTATGGTAGACTCGGGTGTATACATTATGGCGAGGATTGCAAAAAATGGTGTTGCATTGACAGACATGTAAGGCATGCGCAGATAGACTGTCAACCTATCAATAGAACCTCAATGTTTTCAACAAAGCATATGATATACCCTGGTAACAGGCTGAGAAAAAAAGTTTGAATTTGCAGACCTGGGATGCCAATTTTTTTTTCACTATTTAGGGATTATGAGCAGAGGTATAAAAACAAGTGGATCAAATTTGAGCAGGGAAGATACCATGTTAAATAATACAAGATAAATGTTAAACAATACAAGATATGAAAGATAAATCATGAAAGTGTATATTATTCACAAAGATATACATTGTTAAATAATACAAGATAAACGTTAAACAATACAAGATAATAGATGAAATATGAAAGATAAATCATGAAAGTGCATATTATTGATATAAATTGATACATTTCCTAATGATCATTAGTTTCCATATTACATGTGGTCTATTGGACTCCAATGACCTTTCACATTCGTCACCCCGTTAGCGGATTAAGTGTGTAACACTTGACAAAGAATTATGATGACATAAGATCCAACACTTCTACCTCCAACTTAATGGTGAGTGTTGCTTTCAAGGGGGACTACCTCACATGTGGGTTAATCAAACCCTTACAATGAATTGAGCCATTATTGGCTAATCAATTAGCTGTGGATTAATTGATTCCTTCACCAATAAAGGGGAAATAATATGTCACGTTAATAACTAGGGGTTATGCCATATTTGTGATGGGAGTTATCTCACACACTCAACAAAGGAAAATGAGGGAGAATTTTTTACACTATACGATGCTTACAATGGGTTCATCCCACTCCCATTCATATTGATCATATATTATGTCTTATTGTGATTTTTTTTTTTTTTGCGACAGGGCACTCTCAACCTTGAGTGCAAAAATATCTCATCACAAATGCAGTAATTTATGTGCCATGCCTACTGCAATATCTCTAATGCACTAGTGATCTTGCATTACCTATGATCCACATGGTACCTTCAACATATTAGCACTCAACTTCTTGCACCATCTTAACTCTAAATTCTCTAGAAATGTTGGTGAGATCTTAAAGACTTGTCTACAATTCCAAGGAGGATCAAGGTTGAGTAGGATTACAACATCATAAACAAACTAAGAATCAATGTGTACTCAATAAACTTCTGTTAAAAATAATGGGATTTCACTTTCTTGTTTGGGAACTTTTGTGCAACTTTGTAAATGCCCCAATAAAATTTTAACTTTTTCTTATATAAATAGGTATCAATCTATACATACATCATCATCTTAGATTGTAATCATTTTTCAAAATGAAGTTCTACACAACTATTCCCATAGCTTGTGCCTCAATGATGTCACACATCGCTTTGACCATGCCAATTCTTTTGCTTCTATAATAGATTTACAATTGGCTAATTTCCTTGTGTTTAGATTCGTGATTTCATTAGAGATTATTCATTAGTATTGTTCTTATATCCAAGTGCCAATATTCATATACTTAATCTCTTAAGACTTTAATTCATTTTGTTTTTTTGGATCTACAATTATGACTCCTAAATATTTTTCACAACTCAAAAGAGATCTTTTGCTGTAATGACTTATTGTTCACCATTATTCATCACCTTTATATGTCTAACTCACTACCACATAATTGATTATCATGTTCTAGAAAATTATCATTTTCTAGTGCGACTAAATCTCCTAGCTCAATCATTATCACCATAAACTAAAAGGACAACATAGTTCCTCTTCTTAAAATTAGTCTGGTCCATATTATAATGGACATAAAAAATAATAAGACTTTCTAACTATTTCATTGGTCCCCTAACCTGAAATGGATGAGTGTGCAATAGGTAACTAACGAGGATGATGTTATCCCTAAAATTGTGCATCACAAAACTTGGAGGTGAAGTTTACCTCATGTAATGGAATCTCACATATGCCATTCATGATATTACAACTAAGAGGAAATGAATTTCAACCACAAACAATGGTGTCCATCAAGAAAATTAATACTTTACGTGACCAAACATCAACACATATGATTGGCCAATGACATATTGCTTTACGTGACCACAGCATCTACACATTGCTTTATCTAACATGCTTAAAAGAGTTCCCATCAAAGAAAGGTAAGCAGATAAGACAAAGGTTCCCATCAAAGGGCACCATCCACATACGACTTTGTAAGCCATGGTCTGTCACTATTGCTCACCGCTTCTACATAAACGTGAGAATATTGAAAACAAAGGCATACAATGGCTGGATTTCCCGCTGGCAAGAGTAGTTGTCTGCTTCTTCTTGCTTTTGCGTGTAACAGAGATGTTGGAGTCCATTTTTTTTTTTGAAAGTGCCAGCCAGCCAATCATCATGCTAATGTTACCACTCAACATCACAAAGTTGGGATTGATTGATACAAATATAAAGAGTAATATTATTTGCTTCCAACTATGAATAAAGCAAAAAGAAGAGGTAGTGAATTGCATCATTGTGTAAATGTGGCATACTTTTAATCATTGGAATCTATGGGCATGAGATATCACTATCTAAATCATTGGAATCTATGGATATCCATATGTGTAGTATAATTAAAATTGTAATATATAATGCGTAGTATAAATGTGGCATACTTTTAATCATTGTAATCTATGGGCATGAGATATCAATATCTCAATCATTGGAATCTATGGATATCCATATCTGTAGTATAATTAAAATTGTAATATATAATGCACTAACCCTTTACCTTTAAGTATATATTGGATTCTCACCAAAAGATTTATGGGGTATTTTATATTTTAAGACAAAAATGATGAAGATGGTCATTGCATATTGATAATGATTAAGGTTTACTATGTAGGTATGGAATATTCATAGTTGAATTTATTTTGGGTAGTGTTATCTTTTTCACTTGGATTCAAATCTTATTTGTCACATGTTTTATTTTTTTAATGAGTGAATTGTTATCCTTTTTACTTGGGTTCAAATCTTATTTGTCACATGTTTTATTTTTCATGAGTCAATTACTGATAGGATTGTAAGTCACAAGGAATATCATACCTTTACTTATAGCTTGAAGATATTCATGATTGTGGATTTTTTTTGTTAAATGTAATTCCTTACTTTAAAGATGTAATAGGTAGGTTTAGAATCAAGAAAAACGATACATACATCCTCCATAATCACATTTCATCTTAATCTCTTGTTGAAAATTCTTATAAACCAAACACTATTTATTTATCTAAAATATATTAAAATCACTATTAAACACTTTTATTAAACTAAACACTATTGATTTGTTTAAAATATTTTAAAGTGATCATAAATGTTGTATGTAATATTTTTAGGGAAAGATTAAACAAATATGAATCAATAGTAAAAAAAATAAATTAGAATGATAGGCTTAAAAAAGAGTGAGAATTAAGATAGTTTTAATTCAACAACATAAAACCTTTTATTGTAAATATACTTTAAAAATAAAATCATTTATAGAATAAGTCAACTTCTCTTATAAGTTTTAAATTATTGGGTATAAATGAAAATTATGATATGTACATATTACTTAACATTTGAGGTGATATGTTGATGTTCTTTATGTTGGATAGATTTTCAGTAAATAATAAAATTGAAATTTACACAATTCATGTTTTTATCTTGAAGTTAAACTAAAGTAACTTCATTCAAGTTATTACATATTTTATGAATAATACAAAGAGTTAAAAAATAAATAAAAAATAGAACTTAAGATGTTTTATAGAAGATACGACATAACTATAAGACAATGTAAGATGAGCACCTAGCAAATCACCCATTTTATGAAGAGAGAGAGTTATAGCTTATATTTCAAAACGTAATTTTAAGGATAAATTCACAAATCATATACTAATTAGATATGACCCTTAAATTATTATTAAGTATATTGGAGTGAATGTGTTTAACTTAATATAAATATATATTCAGAAAGTGTTTAACATAGATCACTTAAAACTCTATGAGTCATCACTACAAAATGGTGGTGAATAAGAATCTATTTTATTGATTCCTAAAGAGGTTGTATTTGAAGTTAGTATAGAGCTAGAAGAAGATATAGGTATACTATGCAAAGTTAGTATAGAGTTAGATGAAGATATTGGTCTACAATGCGAAGAGAGATGATTCCAGAGGATCCAAAAGGTCTAAAATTCAAAGTTCTCAAAATTTGATGGAAATAGTGCCATGTTGAAGAGCTTGAAAAGATGATTCCAATGCAACTTGAATCACATCAAACAAAGTTCGTATGCAAAAGTCATGGTGTTTTGAAGTTCACGCCAAACAACAAAAAAATGGGCAGGGTGACACGTGGCGCATATATACAAGACCATGTGGTAGGAACTACAACAAAACATGGCATATGTACAGATGAAGTGGCACAACATGGAGATGGCATATGGTGTTTTCATGGTTGTGATTGGGTGCTAAAGTGGTGACACGTGGTATGGTTGAGTGTGCATGACATGATGACAAACAAAGGGAACATAAGACAACTAGGGACTGTCATGTAGCATCTCCATATTGGAAAAAAATGTTATAAAAAAAAAAGACTGATAGTTTGCATCGGTGGGGTTTGAACCCACAACATGCATCGAACGAAAACTCACTTACCAACGAAACAACAACCATCCATTGGTTATGGAACAGTGAATTATTTATTTGACATTTGTTGAATAAATCATGCCAAAGGAGGGAAAAAAAATCAATGATTAATATAATCGTGCCTGCCAAGCTACAATTAAAACAAGTTCCATTTTTATATTATACGGTTACACCGATGGGGTGCAACCTTTGTGAGCTCGACCCTAGGGTTGTGGACCCCAACACTATATATACAAAAGAATTTCCAATGTGCCACAAGTCTTTTGGGCTACAATATTTTTGTGGAGCTAATATATTTAAGCTCAGTTTTTTTATGCTTGTGTATTTTGTAACAAAGTAGTTTTTGGAGCACAATTTTGTAGCAACCGAAGTAGGTTTTTGGTGGAATTTTTTATGCCACTTCCTAGTAGTAGAGAGTTTAGTTTTGTTGTAGTTTTTGGAGGCATTTTGGTGATGTAAAAACCAATTTTGAAGCCTAACATATTAATTGCGCGGAGAAGCGCAATCTACAACCCAATATGACCCCGATATCGGGTATGTCACGTTCTCAAAAAATAATAAATTTTACTTTTTCTAATGTCGGCCAAAGCATTAACCTAATCTTGAATTTTATATAACTTGAATATTTAGATTATATATAACTTTTTTAACTTATTAATGGGCTGAGATTAACTATTAGAATACAACTATGTATTATTTATATAATTTGAATGGATAGTAAATTATATATGTGAATTTGAATGGATCATAAATTTACCTCTAACAAAAAAATTTACCACATTCAATTTCCAAATTAAGTAAAATTTTAAACATCTTTACTCTTTACTAAAGTCAATATCATTTCCTAAATCAAAGGAAAAGAGTTAATTCAACACAAACAATCAAAATCCAAAATATTTTAATATTTCCTTTAATTAAATATTTGTAAAATGAATCTTTAAAAAGAAAACCCATATTCTATGGATAAATTAAAATATTTAAAGACATAAATATTTCCCCATCAAAGTTGCAATATTTTAAAATTTAAATAAATATAAATATAAATAAACATGAGGTATGGTAAATAAATAAAACATATTTTTATACTTACTCTAGAGTTATGGTAAATAAATAAATAAATATATATATAAACTAGATGTATGGTAAATAAATAAAAATTATTTTTATATTTACTCCATAAACCTTTTTATATTTAAAAAAATTAAAAAAAAAGATTTTATTTAGATGAAGCCTATGGGACGAATACCATGGAACAAATTAATATTGATACCATGGGCCAAATACAATATTTATAAAATAAGTATGGTACATAAATAAATATACAAGAGGTATAAAGAGGTATAAAGAGGTATGATAAACAAATAAATATAAAATAGGTATAAAGAGGTATGGTAAATAAATAAATATAAAAGAGGTATAAAGAGGTAAGGTAAATAAATAACAACATATCAAATAGAATTATAAATAAAAATCTAATTATATAACAGGCCTATGGGCCAAATACCATAGTAAATAAAAGAGGTATGGTAAATAAATAAAAATATAAATAAACTAGAGGTATGGTAAGTAAATAAAACCTCATTTCATATTTACTCCATAATATGCTTTATATTTACGAATATTTATGTTCATTAGTTTACATAACTAAGAAGTGATAGAGAGAGAGAGAGAAGTGGAGAGAGAGAGAGAGTGATAAGGGAGAGATGGAGAGAGAGAGTGTATGTTTAGGGGTGAGATAAAAGAGACAAAGTAAGATATATGGAAAGAAGGGGGGAGAGAAGAAGAGAGAAGGAGCAAGGGAGGGATATAGTAATGTATTTGGAGAGAGAGAGGGGCGGAAAGAAAGAGAGAAATAAAGGGAGATGGGGGAAGAGAGAGAGAGAGAGAGAGAGAGAGAGAGAGAGAGGATTGGAGGGAAAAGAGAGAGGGAGGTAGCAGAGAAAGGGAGAGAGAGGAGGAGAGTGATGGGGGAAGAGAGATAGAGAGAGAGAGATCAGGGAAGAGAGAGGGAGTTAGGAGAGAGAGATAAAGGGATGAGAGAGAGGAATTGGGAGAGAGGAGGAGAGAGGAATCGATAGAGAGATGGATTTGGAGGGGGAGAGATGTAGGAAATAAGAAATATAGAGAGTGAGAAATGGAGAGAGAGAAGGAGTGACAAGGAAGAGACAAAGAGAAAGCGTGTATGTTTGGGGCTCAGATAAAGAGACAAATAAGGAGAGATGGAGAAAAGGGGGGGGGAGAAGGAGATATAAGGAGAAAGGGAGGGATATAGTAACATAGTTGGTGGGTGAAGAGAGAGAGAGAGAGAGAGGGAGAGAGAGATGGGAGAGAAAGGGAAAGAGAGGAAGGAAGAGAGAGGATGTGAGAGAGTGGGGAGAGGGAGGGAAAGAGAGATGGAATTGGAGGGGGAGGGAGAGGGAGATAAGACGAAAGACATAGAGAGAGAAATGTGGAGAGAGAGAGAGAGCGAGTGAGTGATAAGGAAGATGGAGAGAGAGGGAGAGAGGACAAAAGGAGGAAAGAGAGATATTAGCTAGGGAGAGGGAGAGAAGGGGAAGATAGAGATATAGATGGAAGGTGAAGAGAGGGAAGAAGAGAGAGATGGGGAGAGGGGAGGATTGACAAAGAGATTGATATATATGGAGGGTGAGAGCGTGTGTATTTAGGGCAGTGAGATAGAGAGACAGAAAAGAATATATTGAGGGGGATATAGATATGGATGGAGGGTGGAGAGAGGGAAGAATATTTATCACACTATATGGATTGATATAAGTGGAGATGGTGATTTATAATCCTATTTGATTATTTGCACTACATGCATCGATTTTAGTGTAGATATTTATTTCTGATGATATTTAATTACTTTCACTAGATGCATTGATTTTAGTGTAGGTGGCGATTTATAATACAATTTGATTGCTTGCACTGAATTTGTTGATTTCAATTTAGATGTCGATTTATAATTATATTTGATTACTTTCACTAGATGAATTCATTTCAATGTAGATGATTTCTAATCCTATTTGATTGTTTGCACTAAATGCGTTGATTTCGTGGTAGATGGTGATTTCTAATCCTATTTGGTTTCTTTGAGTAAATGCATTGATTTTAGTGTAGATGTTGGTTTCTAGAGAGAGAGAGAGAGGAGTGATAAGGAAGATGGAGACAGAGGGAGAGAGGAAAAAGGAGAAAGAGAGATATTAGCGGGCAGTGGGAGAGAAGGGCAAGATAGAGATATAGATGGAAGGTGAAGAGAGGAAGAAGAGAGAGATGAGGAGAGGAGGGGATTGACAAAGATATTGATATATATGGATTGCGAGATTGTGTGTGTTTAGGGGGGTGAGATAGAGAGACAAAAAATAAGAGATGGAGGGGGATATAGATATGGATGGACGGTGGAGAGAGGGAAGAATATTTCTCACACTAGATGGATTGATAGAAGTGGAGATGGTGATTTATAATCCTATTCAATTATTTTCACTATATGCATCGACTTTAGTGTAGATATTTATTTCTAACGATATTTAATTAATTTCACTAGATGCATTGATTTTAGTGTAGGCAGTGATTTCTAATACAATTTGATTTCTTGCACTGAATTTGTTGATTTCAATTTTGATGTCGATTTGTAATGATATTTGATTACTTTTTTCTAGAAGAATTGATTTCAATGTAGATGATTTCTAATCCTATTTGATTCTTTGCACTAAATTCATTGATTTCAGTGTAGATGACGATTTCTAATGGTGATTTCTTTGAGTAAATGCATTTATTTCAGTGTAGATGTTGGTTTCTAGAGAGAGAGACACTGAGTGACAAGGAATATGGAGAGAGAGGGAGACAGGACAAAAGGAGGAAAGAGAGATATTAGTGGGGGAGAGGGAGAGAAGGGGAAGATAAAGATATAGATGGATGGTGAAGAGAGGGAAGAAGAGAGATATGGGGAGAGGGGGTGATTGACAAAGATATTGATATAAATTGAGTGCGAGAGCGTGTGTGTTTAGGGTGGTAAGATAGAGACAAAAAACAAGAGATGGAGGGGGATATAGATATGGATGGAGGGTGGAGAGAGGGAAGAATATTTCTTGCACTAGATGGATTGATTTAAGTGGAGATGGTGATTTATAATCCTATTTGATTATTTTCACTAAATGCATCGATTTTAGTGTAGATATTTATTTCTAGTGATATTTGATTACTTGCACTAGATGCATTGATTTCAGTGTAGGTGGTGATTTCTAATACTATTTGATTATTTGCATTGGATGTGTTGATTTCAATTTAGACATCCATTTATAATTATATTTGTTTTCTTTCACTAGATGCATTGATTTGAATGTAGATTATTTCTAACCCTATTTGATTGTTTTCACTAAATGCATTGATTTCAGTGTAGATGGCGATTTCTAATCCTATTTGATTGCTTTGAGTAAATGCATTGATTTTAGTGTAGATGTTGGTTTCTAATCTTATTTGATTGCCTGCATTAGGTGCATTGATTTCAATGTAGAAGTTATTTTCTAATATTATTTGATTGCTTGCATTAAATGCATTGATTTCAATGTATATGTTGATTTACGATTTGATGTAATGGGATATATGAGGGTACATTAATTCTAAAGTGATTGTATTAACAATATGCATTGATTTTAGTGTAAGCACAAAAATGTATTGACAATGTACATTGATTTTTGTGTTATAGTAATTTAACCTATTAATATTGGAGAACAAAAGAGACAAGGTATCATGTTTACTACAATAGCTCGAGCTAAGGATTTAAATGGTTTATGATTTAAATTTTCTTTTTCATATAATCGATATGAAAAGATAACAAAGCTAACAAGGGTGACAATAAGAATAGTAGAAGAAAATAGTTTGAGATTGATCACAATGAAGGCTATTTGTAACATGAATACATTATTATTACTCACATTTTATATCTTTCAACACTATTATTGTCACTTTGCATTCAAAAAAAATATTTCATCATTTTTCATCATTATAGTTATTAACAATATTTATCATCTCAACAACCGAGGTAACTAAGAAAATTTAAAATTAAAATGACCAAGTTAATCTAAGAAATATTTAGAATATTTAAAATGATTATATATAGAATATTTGATATATTTACATATTATTGATAAAATTAATCATATCTTCAATAGATTATCCTTGGCAGCACACAACTGAAACCAGCCTAGATCCATCTTAACTTCGTATCAGTCACTATTTCTCACCGCTTCTACATTTGATAGAATGGGATTGTGAATAAACATGAGAATATTGAAAACAAAGGCATACAATGACTGGATTTCACACTGTCAAGAGTAGTTGTCTGCTTCTTCTTGCTTTTGCGTGTAACAGAGATGTTGGAGTCCATTTTTTTTTTTTTAAGTGCCAACCAGCCAATCATCATGCTAATGTTACCACTCAACATCACAAAGTTGGGATTGATTGATACAAATATAAAGAGGAATATTATTTCCTTCCAATATGAATAAAGAAAAAAGAAGAGGTAGTGAATTGCATCATTATGTAAATGTGGCATACTTTTAATCATTGGAATCTATGGGCATGAGATATCAATATCTAAATCATTGGAATCTATGGATATCCATATGTGTAGTATAATTAAAATTGTAATATATAATGTGTAGTATAAATGTGGCATACTTTTAATCATTGTAATCTATGGGTATGAGATATCAATACCTCAATCATTGGAATCTATGGATATCCACATGTGTAGTATAATTAAAATTGTAATATATAATGCACTAACCCTTTACCTTTAAGTATATATTGGATTCTCACCAAAATATTTATGGGGTATTTTATATTTTAAGACAAAAATGATGAAGATGGTCATTGCATATTGATAATGATTAAGGTTTACTATGTAGGTATAAAATATTCATAGTTGAATTTATTTTGGGTAGTGTTATCTTTTTCACTTGGATTCAAATCTTATTTGTCACATGTTTTATTTTTTTAATGAGTGAAATGGTTATCCTTTTTACTTGGGTTCAAATCTTATTTGTCACATGTTTTATTTTTCATGAGTCAATTATTGATAGGATTGTAAGTCACAAGGAATATCATACCTTTACTTATAGCTTGAAGATATTCATGATTCTGATATTTTTTGTTAAATGTAATTCCTTACTTTAAAGATGTGATAGGTATGTTTAGAATCAAGAAAAACAATACATACATCCTCCATAATCACATTTCATCTTAATCTCTTGTTGAAAATTCTTATAAACCAAACACTATTTATTTATCTAAAATATATTAAAATCATTATTAAACACATTTATTAAACTAAACACTATTGATTTGTTTAAAATATTTTAAAGTGATCATAAACGTTATATGTAATATTTTTAGGGAAAGATTAAACAAATATGAGTCAATAGTAAAAAAAATAAATTAGAATGATAGGCTTAAAAAAGAGTGAGAATTAGATAGTTTTAATTCAACAACATAAAACCATTTATTGTAATATACTTTAAAAATAAAATCATTTATAGAATAAGTCAACTTCTCTTTATAAGTTTTAAATAATTGGGTATAAATGAAAATTATGAAATGTACATAGTACTTAACATTTTAGGTGATATGTTAAACCATTTATTGTAAATATAATTTAAAAATAAAATCATTTATAGAATAAGTCAACTTCTCTTTATAAGTTTTAAATAATTGGGTATAAATGAAAATTATGAAATGTACATAGTACTTAACATTTTAGGTGATATGTTGATGTTCTTTATGTTGGATAGATTTTCAGTAAATAATAAAAATTGAAATTTACACAATTAATGTTTTTATCTTGAAGTTGAACTAAAGTAATATCATTCAAGTTATTAAATATTTTATGAATAATACAAAGAGTTAAAAAATAAATAAAAAATAGAACTTAAGATGCTTTATAGAAGATACGACATAACTATAAGACTATGCAAGATGAACACCTCGCAAATCACCCATTTTATGAAGAGAGAGAGTTATAGCTTATATTTCAAAACGTAATTTCAAGGATAAATTCACAAATCATATACTACTTAGATATGACCCTTAAATTATTATTAAGTATATTGGAGTGAATGTGTTTAACTTAATATAAATATATATTCAGAAAGTGTTTAACATAGATCACTTAAAACTCTATGAGTCATCACTACAAATCGGTGGTGAATAAGAATCTATTTTATTGATTCCTAAAGAGGTTGTATTTGAAGTTAGTATAGAGCTAGAAGAAGATATAGGTATACTGTGCAAAGTTAGTATAGAGCTAGATGAAGATATTGGTCTACAATGCGAAGAGAGATGATTCGAGAGGATCCAAAAGGTCTAAAATTCAAAGTTCTCAAAATTTGATGGAAATAGTGCCATGTTGAAGAGCTTGACAAGATGATTCCAATGCAACTTGAATCACATCAAACAAATTTCGTATGAAAAAGTCATGGTGTTTTGAAGTTCACGCCAAACAACAAAAAAATGGGCAGGGTGACACGTGACGCATATATACAAGACCATGTGGTAGGAACTACAACAAAACATGGCATATGTACAAATGAAGTGGCACAACATGGAGATGTCATATGGTGTTGTCATGGTTGTGATTGGGTGCTAAAGTGGTGACACGTGGTATGGTTGAGTGTGCATGAAATGATGACAAACAGAGGGAACATAGGATAACTAGGGACTGCCATGTAGCATCTCCATATTGGAAAAACATGTTTACAAAAAAAGAGACTAATAATTTTCATCGGTGGGGTTTGAACCCACAACATGCATCGAACGACAACTCACTTACCAACGAAACAACCACCATCCATTGGTTATGGAACAGTGAATTATTTATTTGACATTTATTGAGTTTGTCATGCCAATGGAGGGAGGTTATAATTTTTACCCCACAACCCCCTAAGAGGAACTGTATATAACCCTTTCCATGAAATTAACGATGGTTTGGCACATTTACAATATGGTTATCACCATGCACATGCAAATGAAGGCATATTGCTATGGTTTATAATATATGCTTTGGCTGTAATGAAAATGCATACGTTACATGAAACAAAAAAAAAAATCAATGATTAATATAATAGTGCCTGCCAAGCTACAATTAAAACAAGTTCCATTTTTATATTATACGGTTACACCGATGGGGTGCAACCTTGGTGAGCTTGACCCTAGGGTTGTGGACCCCAACACTATATATACAAAAGAATTTCCAATGTGCCACAAGTCTTTTGGGCTACAATATTTTTGTGGAGCTAATATATTTAAGCTCATTTTTTTTATGCTTGTGTATTTTGTAACAAAGTAGTTTTTGGAGCACAATTTTATAGCAACTGAAGGAGGTTTTTGGTGGAATTTTTTATGCCACTTCCTAGTAGTAGAGAGTTTAGTTTTGTTGTAGTTTTTGGAAGCATTTTGGTGATGTAATAATGAATTTTGAAGTCTAACATATTAATTGCGTCGAGAGGCGCAATCTACAACCCAGTATGACCCTGATGTTGGGTATGTCACGTTCTCAAAAAATAATAAATTTTACTTTTTCTAATGTCGGCCAAAGCGTTAACCTAATCTTGAATTTTATATAACTTGAATATACCTAATCTTGAATTTTATATAACTTGAATATTTAGATTATATATAACTTTTTTAACTTATTAATGGGTTGAGATTAACTATTAGAATACAACTATGTATTATTTATATAATTTGAATGGATCATAAATTTACCTTTAACAAAAAAATTTACCACATTCAATTTCCAAATTAAGTAAAATTTTAAACATCTTTACTCTTTACTAAAGTCAATATCATTTCCTAAATCAAAGGAAAAGAGTTAATTCAACACAAACAATCAAAATCCAAAGTCTTTTAATATTTCTTTTAATTAAATATTTGTAAAATGAATCTTTAAAAAGAAAAACCATATTCTATGGATAAATTAAAATATTTAAAGACATAAATATTTCCCCATCAAAGTTGCAATATTTTAAAATTTAAATAAATAAAAATAAAAATAAACATGCGGTATGGTAAATAAATACAACATATTTTTATACTTACTCCAGAGCTATGGTAAATAAATAAAAATATATATAAACTAGATGTATGGTAAATAAATAAAAATTATTTTTATATTTACTTCATAAACCTTTTTATATTTAAAAAACTTAAAAAGGAGATTTTATTTAGATGAAGCCTATGGGACGAATACCATGGGACAAATTAATATTGATACCATGGGCAAAATACAATATTTATAAAATAAGTACGGTAAATAAATAAATATACAAGAGGTATAAAGAGGTATGATAAACAAATAAATATAAAATAGGTATAAAGAGGTATGGTAAATAAATAAATATAAAAGAGGTATAAAGAGGTAAGGTAAATAAATAAAAATATATCAAATAACATTATAAATAAAAATCTAATTATATAACAGGCCTATGGGCCAAATACCATAGTAAATAAAAGAGGTATGGTAAATAAATAAAAATATAAATAAACTAGAGGTATGGTAAGTAAATAAAACCTCTTTTCATATTTACTCCATAATCTGCTTTATATTTACGAATATTTATGTTCATTAGTTTACATAACTAAGAAGTGATAGAGAGAGAGAGAGAGAGTGATAAGGGAGAGATGGAGAGAGAGTGTGTATGTTTAGGGGTGAGATAAAGAGACAAAGTAAGATGTATAGAAAGAAGGGGGGAGAGAAGAAGAGATAAGGAGCAAGGGAGGGATATAGTAATGTATTTGGAGAGAGAGAGGGGCGGAAAGATAGAGAGAGAAATAAAAGGAGAGAGAGAGAGAGAGAGAGAGAGAGAGAGAGATGGGGGAAGAGAGAGGATTGGAGGGAAAAGAGAGAGGGAGGTAGCAGAGAAAGGGAGAGAGAGGAAGGATGAGAGAGAGGAGGAGAGTGATGGGGGAAGAGAGATAGAGAGAGAGAGATCAGGGAAGAGAGAGGGAGTTAGGAGAGAGAGAGAGAGAGAGGGACGAGAGAGAGGACTTGAGAGAGAGGAGGAGAGAGGGATCGATAGAGAGATGGATTTGGAGGGGGAGAGATGTAGGAAATAAGAAATATAGAGAATGAGAAGTGGAGAGAGAGAAGGAGTGACAAGGGAGAGACAAAGAGAGAGCGTGTATGTTTGGGGCTCAGATAAAGAGACAAATAAGGAGAGATGGAGAAAAGGGGGGGAGAAGGAGATATAAGGAGAAAGGGAGGGATATAGTAACATAGTTGGTGGGTGAAGAGAGAGAGAGAGAGGGAGAGAGAGATGGGAGAGAAAGGGAAAGAGAGGAAGGAAGAGAGAGGATGTGAGAGAGTGGGGAGAGGGAGGGAAAGAGAGATGGACTTGGAGGGGGAGGGAGAGGGAGATAAGAAGAAAGACATAGAGATAGAAATGTGGAGAGAGAGAGAGTGAGTGAGTGATAAGGAAGATGGAGAGAGAGGGAAAGAGGACAAAAGGAGGAAAGAGAGATATTAACTGGGAAGAGGGAGAGAAGGGGAAGATAGAGATATAGATGGAAGGTGAAGAGAGGGAAGAAGAGAGAGATGGGGAGAGGAGGGGATTGACAAAGAGATTGATATATATGGAGGGTGAGAGCGTGTGTATTTAGGGGGGTGAGATAGAGAGACAGAAAAGAAGATATTGAGGGGGATATAGATATGGATGGAGGGTGGAGAGAGGGAAGAATATTTCTCACACTATATGGATTGATATAAGTGGAGATGGTGATTTATAATCCTATTTGATTATTTGCACTACATGCATCGATTTTAGTATAGATATTTATTTCTGATGATATTTAATTACTTTCACTAGATGCATTGATTTTAGTGTAGGTGGCGATTTATAATACAATTTGATTGCTTGCACTGAATTTGTTGATTTCAATTTAGATGTCGACTTATAATTATATTTGATTACTTTCACTAG
Organism: Pinus albicaulis; assembly: GCA_034641835.2. Lineage (NCBI taxonomy): Eukaryota > Viridiplantae > Streptophyta > Pinopsida > Pinales > Pinaceae > Pinus > Pinus albicaulis. The sequence continues at coordinate 1,518,897,264 of CM076575.1, read as the reverse complement.
ATGAATTCATTTCAATGTAGATGATTTCTAATCCTATTTGATTGTTTGCACTAAATGCGTTGATTTCAGTGTAGATGGTGATTTCTAATCCTATTTGGTTTCTTTGAGTAAATGCATTGATTTTAGTGTAGATGTTGGTTTCTAGAGAGAGAGAGAGTGAGTGATAAGGAAGATGGAGACAGAGGGAGAGAGGAAAAAACGAGGAAAGAGAGATATTAGCGGGGCAGATGGAGAGAAGGGGAAGATAGAGATATAGATGGAAGGTGAAGAGAGGGAAGAAGAGAGAGATGGGGAGAGGGAGTGATTGACAAAGATATTGATATATATGGAGTGCGAGAGCGTGTGTGTTTAGGGGAGTGAGATAGTGAGACAAAAAAGAATAGATGGAGGGGGATATAGATACGGATGGAGGGTGGAGAGAGGGAGGAATATTTCTCGCACTAGATGGATTGATAGAAGTGGATATGGTGATTTCTAATCATATTTGATTATTTTCACTAGATGCATTGATTTTAGTGTAGATATTTATTTCTAATGATATTTGATTACTTGGACTAGATGCATTGATTTCAATGTAGATGGTGATTTATAATACAATTTGATTTCTTGCACTGAATGTGTTGATTTCAATTTAGATGTTGATTTATAATTATATTTGATTACTTGCACTAGATGAATTGATTTCAATGTAGATTATTTCTATTCCTATTTTATTGTTTGCACTAAATGCATTGATTTCAGTGTAGATGGCGATTTCTAATAATATTTGATTTCTTTGAGTAAATGCATTTATTTCAGTGTAGATGTTGGTTTCTAGAGAGAGAGAGTGAGTGATAAGGGAGATGGAGAAAGAGGGAGAGAGGACCAAAGGAGGACATAGAGATATTAGGGGGGGAAAGGGAGAGAAGGGGAAGATAGAGATATAGATGGAAGGTGAAGAGAGGGAAGAAGAGAGATATGGGGAGAGGGGGTGATTGATAAAGAGAATGATATATATGGATTGTGAGAGTGTGTGTGTTTAGGGGGGTAAGATAGAGAGACAAAAAACAAGAGATGGAGGGGGGATATAGATATGGAGGGAGGGTGGAGAGAGGGAATAATATTTCTTGAACTAGATGGATTGATTTAAGTGGAGATGGTGATTTATAATCCTATTTGATTATTTGCACTAGATGCATTGATTTTAGTGTAGATATTTATTTCTAATGATAATTGATTACTTGCACTAGATGCATTGATTTCAGTGTAGGTGGTGATTTCTAATACTATTTGATTTCTTGCACTGAATGTGTTGATTTCAATTTAGACATCGATTTATAATTATATTTGATTGCTTGCACTATATGCATTGATTTCGAAGTAGATTATTTCTATTCATATTCGATTGTTTTCACTAAATGCATTGATTTCAGTGTAGATGGTGATTTCTAATCCTATTTGATTGCTTTGAGTAAATGTATTGATTTCAGTGTAGATGTTGGTTTCTAATCTTATTCGATTGCTTGCATTAGGTGCATTGATTTCAATGTAGAAGTTATTTTCTAATCTTATTTGATTTCTTGCATTAAATGCATTGATTTCAATGTATATTTTGATTTATGATTTGATGTATTTGGCTATATGACTTCACATTAATTTTAAAGTGATTGGATTAACAATATGCATTGATTTTAGTGTAAGCACAAAAAGTTATTGACAATGTTCATTGATTTTTGTGTTATAGTAATTTAACCTATTAAAATTGGAGAGCAAGAGAGACAAGGTATCATGTTTACTACAACAACTTGAGTTAAAGTTTTAAATGGTTTACGATTTAAATTTTCTTTTTCATATAATCGATATGAAAAAATAAAAAAACTAACAAGGGTGGAAATAAGAATAGTAGAAGAAAATAGTTTGAGATTGATCACAATGAAGACTATTTGTAACATGAGTACATTCTTATTGTTAGGTAAACTTGACTCGGGATAGAGTCAATGTTGGCTAGGGTAAATAGTAGTGGTTTTGGGGCACATGGTATTGTGCACCCATGGTTTTAGCTCATGGTATTGCATGTAATAGAGCTTATAAAAGGCTGGGAAGAATTCATTGTAATGTAGGCCTGGAGGTGAGCGGTTAAGGCTCACTTGGCCGGATTGGCCAAGTTGTGTCCAATGGTTAATGAAATTTCATTGGTTGGGTTTTGCCCTAGATTTGGGGCTTTCTCGGATAAAAATTTGTGTTTATGTTAATGATTTGTTGCTGGATTTTATGTTTATTTCTCTAGGTAAATTCTTTATTGTTTCTGCTGTGCATAATTTCTAACAATTGGTATCAGAGCCAAGGGTTTTATTGGCTTGGTGAATAAAAAAATAAATGCAGAAATTAATGAACCCTCCTTCTAATGTATTGAAGGTTAATTTTGATAGAATACCGGTGTGGGTGGCCGTTAATGAGATCAGGAAATTTTCTCAGAAGGCTATGAGAACCACCGATGTGAAGACGTTGGATGAAGACACTGGATGTTGTGCGAAATTTGTATGTGGAGCCTGTTATTGTCCATCCGTGTGTAGATATGCTTATGAAGATGTTGGATCTGCATAGATCTGGTGTGGATCTACGGATCTATAATTTATAATAAGGTTACTCTGAGCTGGGTGAATTTCGTCGATGCCAAGGAGATGGAATTCATGCCTTTCAACGGCAGCATGAATAATGAAATTTTCAACGTAGTTGAAAGCACAAAGCGCAAATAGGAAAGACTTTGCTAAGATATTACAGATGGGCATCACAAATCGAGGGCATCCATTTCATGAAGGCCAATGGGAAGGATGCGGCAAGGTAGTGCGCAATGTGAAAGGTTCAGATCGCGACGAGCTACGCGACAGACAAGACTTTCCATTCTTTAACGAAATGGAGCCACTGCTATCTCTCAAGCCTCATAAGGTGGAGACAGTGGGTCAGCTGCTGGGAAGTGGAGAAAAACAATGCCTAGAGGCCTCTCGGCAATGGATCTGGATGATGTTCGTGAGCTCTTGGAGAGCCTGGTGAGCCGACAACAAAGGTTTTTTGTGGATCTATTAGATTCCATGGAGCAGAAAGAGGAAACATGCTAGCAGATTTGTTGATAAAAAGAGGAAAAGTGGCGCGCGGAAAAGAGAGCACAACAGTGTTTATTTAATCATGCAATGATTGTTTTAGCCAAGAAACTTCTCGATGGAAACCCGGGGTTTTGTGGGGTTGAATAATTTAAACCAAAACCGACCACCAGGGTTTCTGAACATACTGATCACGATGGTGGCGCAATTGTTCCTAATTTCTGCAAAAATGGTGAAGGCAATTTCGGCTGCAGTTCCCTTGCCGTCTTCTTGCATTCCGGTTGCCAAGTAGTAGTCTGCGGTGTAGGGAAAACGTATGGTGTTGCGGTGTCAGATCATAAGCATTGAGCCGACAATGGATCCCTTTGGTCAGATATTGAAGTGGTCAGGTACGTAGACAAGGTGATCATGGAAGAATGAGAAGGACCATGCGTAAGGTTGAAGGCGGAATCTCCTGCGGCAGGGCGTCTAGTGAGCAGAAGATGTGACGTCGTCTTCCTAGAGGAAGAAAAAGAATCTAAGTGGATTGCGCAAGGATCAAAGGTGCTGGAGAAGCCAATTAAGCCTGTCGTGAATTGGGGTTTATAAATATATGCACAATTTTATGTTTATATGCCAAAGTGAGTGCATTGGACGAGGAGGTCACGGAGAAGCTGATGAGGTCCACCATGGAAATGCACTCAATACTTGATCACATGATTTTTGGGCACTGCGTGCTATATGGGTGGTAGTAAGGTCAGTGTCCAAGCTAAAGCTGGATGCGCTTATGCTGTGAAAGGGCGAAGAAGCACATGGAAAGGTGAAATGCAATTGAGGCCTTGTCAAAATGAGAGAGGATATGTGCACATGGATTAATTAATTGATGAACCATGTATCTAAAGAGAACTCCTAGAGAATTGGCGGTTACAGAGGCTGGTGGCCCATGTAATCTGGTAGATGGGTTCTTTTTATATGGACATTGATTTCATATGTACAAAGAGAAACAATGAAATACACACACACACACACACACACACACACATATATATTATGGAGTTAATTTTATTACATGTGAATGGGCATACTACTGTAAGACCTGGTATGGCATGCATACCCCTGGGGAATCACTGGTAAAGTTTGGGTTAGACCTAGGTGATAGGGGGGATGTCAAGTTTACAATTACCCTGGGTAAAAAATTTGAGGGGGGAAGAGCTAGAGTGAGCGGGGTTGTCTCACTTAGCAGGTTTGGCTGGATTTAGTCAATAATCCCCAAGTCAAGTTTAAGGGGGGAATTGTTAGGTAAACTTGACTCGAGATAGAGTCAATGTTGACTAGGGTACATAGTAGTGGTTTTGGGGCATATGGTATTATGCGCCCATGGTTTTATCTCATGGTATTGCATGTAATAGAGCCTATAAAAGGCTGGGAAGACTTCATTGTAATGTAGGCCTGGAGGTGAGCGGTGAAGGCTCACTTGGCCGGATTGGCCAGGGCTGTGGCCAATGGTTAATGAAATTTCATTGGTTGGGTTTTGCCCTGGATTTGGGGTTTTCCCAGATAAACATTTGTGTTTGTGTTAATGATTTGTTGCGGCCACTTTATGTTTATTTCTCTGGGTAAATTCTTTATTGTTTATGCTGTGCATAATTTCTAACACTTATTATTCACATTTTCTATCTTTCAACACTATTATTGTCACTTTATATTCAAAAAAAATATTTCATCATTTTTCATCATTATAGTTATTAACAATATTTATCATCTCAACTAACTGAGGTAACTAAGAAAATTTAAAATTAAAATGACCAAGTTAATCTCAGAAATATTTAGAATATTTAAAATGATTATATATAGAATATTTGATATATTTACATATTATTGATAAAATTAATCATATCTTCAATAGATTTTCCTTGGCAGCACACAACTAAAACCAACCTAGATCCATCTTAACTCCGGATCTATCAAGCGTCGAGAGGGATCAAATCTCTCAAGGTGCAAACCTTTCCTCAAGTTTTTCACTCAAAAATGAGGTTTTCACCTCGAGAGATTTGATCCCTCTCGGCGCTTGATAGATCCGTAGTTAAGATGGATCTAGGCTAGTAATAAAAGAGACCACTCTCTTGGAGGTAGGACCCAAAGACATAGTCCACACTAGACACACTCCATTATCAATTGGTTTTGTACCTATTTTCTTCTTGTCTTGATATTCTATATTTCTTTAAGTCCTTTACGCTTGATTTCAAATTATTAATTGCACATTTTGAGCCGAATTATTTTAATGATACACACTTGAACATTTTTACAAGACAATTCACTTTAATAGATCGAGATCAAGAGAGAAATTGAGAGTGAGACTCTTAGTATTTCTTTAAATAAATATAAAAGAAAAGTTTAGCTAAGATAGTAGCATCATGTGTTAAGAGCAAATCCAAAAGAAATTTCTTTAATTACCAAAAAAATTATTGCAGCTAAAAATTCTTAATGAAAGAAGTTTGGTCCTATAAATTTCAATATATTAACTAAGTCCATAATAATTTAAATCTCAATATTAAACTTGAAATATAAATTTGTCTAAATATATGTGTGTAAAATTAATTATTCTATTAGAAAAAAAACAATTTAGTAATTAGAAAAGAAATAATTTAGTAATGTCAACATAGAAAGTAAATTTCCACCTTAAATATTTAGTATGATGGGTGAAAAATACCATTATATCATGGATGCACTAAAATTATTAATAATGTAATCACATTATGACCTATTTTCATATGTTTTGTACAACCTTGCAGGGTAGTTTAATAACAATTAGAAATCATCGATGTTTTGATATGGTTGTCTAACTTAACAAAGTAACATCAGTGAAACATCAACAACCATGATAAAGTATCTAACACCTTTCTCGCTCTCCTTTATCAAATTTATGTAAGGTAAAGAAAATGAATATATATGGATTTCTATTCCCTTTATTTAAATATTGGTTGATTAAATTATTGATTTATTTTAAATTATTTATATTTTCACTTTAATTTATATCTTATTTAGTTTTTTTTTTGGATTTATTTACTTCGGATTACTTGGAATTTAAATCTTAAATATTATGATTTACATAAGACTTTGTGTTATAGAAATTTCGAATTGAAATGCTTTTCATGAACTTATATCTTATTTAATTAAAATAAAATATTAAAAGTAATTAAATCTGCCAAGAGGAGCTTTTTAGATGTTGTTATGTTATGCAAAGTTGTGTAAACATTTTTATGTTGTCAAATTACATTAATTTATTTTTATTTTTTTATTTTTTTATTTTTTATTTTTTATTTTTTATTTTAATTTAAAAATAAAAAATAAAAAGAAAAATATAATAATTTAAAAAAATTGAAGTAAAATGGTCAATTTATTATTGGCAGTTTTTGGGCTCAAGGTTTTTCCAATTATATTCTTCACAATTTTGGGCAAGCATCAATTTTCACCACAAGCATCAAAACCCTGGGTAATTTTTGTATTTTATTTGGCAAAGAGAACCACTCAGTAAAGATACATGACACAAAGACTTTATAGCTCTGAAGATGCATGTATTCTAGATAAAACTTGGGAATAACACACCTACTAAATTTATTAGATAGTCTTCAAAGATGAGGCTTTTTCTGGATATTACCTGTGTTGTATGTTATTCATTTTATTTTATATTTTTGAAAATTTAATCTTGAGTATGAAAAGGAATGGGAAAACATTTTTAGAATTATACTTTGAATATTAACTAAATGTTGTAGTTTGATTTTTTATTTTTTTTCTATTTTCCTTCATGTTTTATGATAAATCCACGAGTCCAAACAAAACTACATTCTTTTAATCCAAATAGAAGTACACTTTTGCAAAGTAAAAATGGCTTCCATTCAATCTTAATCTAACACAACAATTTTTTAGTCATAATAGAAATATGTTTACTGATAAAGTTAAAAAATATTGCATTCAATCTTTAATCTTATGCAAAACTCTTTTGTTCGTAATAGTTATGCATCTCCTCAAATTATAAAATTAAATGCATTCTCACCATTTAAAAGTTTAACATTGATTCTATCCATGTATCATATAGAAATGCAATACTAAATCTGCCAAAATTATAAACGATATATTTTTCTATGTAACCCTACAATCTCACAAAACTCCATGAGTCCAAAAAGAAATACATCAAATTATAAACCTATACTCATTTGGAAAAAATAGAAATACAACACTCATTCTGTCAAAGTAAAGAGCTAATTCAATTTCTTCTACTTGAGGAAAATGAAACCTAGTTTCGGTCAGTACCCTAATTGAACTTATAGTCAGTGGTGTCGCTGCAAGAGGAGTTGTGTCGTCGTCAAAATCCTATTTGATTTCGCATGCATATTCATGCCCTTAATGATATGTCCATTCCATGTTTATTATATCCTTATAAGACCTGTAAGTGGAGACTCCTTCCCATAAACATAAAAACATGGTCTAAATTTTTATTATTTTTTTTTCTTTTTAATAAATTTTATAAGTGAAAGATACTTGTCTCTATTTGTGATGAACATATTAAAAAAATAGCCCAACAACATATTGAATTAAATTTAGGTGATATATATATATATATATATATATATATATATATATATGGCCATCTTAATTTCATTTTGATCAAGCACCGAGAGGGGTTAAATCTCTCAAGGTGCAATACTTTCCTCAAGTATTTTTACTCAAAAAAGGTTTGCACCACGAGAGTAAAATGAGAATTTAATTTCTTCTACTCGAGGAAAAGGAAACCCAGTTCCAGTCAGTACCAATCCAAAAGTATCTATATTAGTTTAGTAATACGAAATAACTCAATTACATCCACAAAACTACCAAATGAACTTATAGTCAGTGGTTCCGCTGCAATAGGAGTTGTGCCATTGCCAAAATTAGCTTGTCTTGTTTGATTTCACATGCATATTCATGCCCTTAATGATATGTCCAGTCCATGTTTATCATATCCTTCACTCCTATCAGATAAGACCTGTAAGTAGAGACTCATTCCCATAAACATAAAAACATGGTCTAAATTTTTATAATTTTTTTATTTTTAATAAATTTTATAAGAAAGTGAAAGATACTTGTCTCTATTTGTGATGGTCATATAAAAAAATTAGCCCAACAACAACTTGAATTGAATTTTGGTGACAATATAATATATAAATATATGTCCATGCCTTAATTTCAGTTTGATCAAGGGCCGAGAGGGATCAAATCTCTCAAGGTGCAATAATTTCCTCAAGTATTTTTACTCAAAAAAGGTCTGCACCACGAGAGTAAAGAGAGAATTTAATTTCTTCTAGTTGAGGAAAAGGTAATATAGTTCCAGTCAGTACCAATCCAAAAGTATGTATTAGTCTAACAATACTAAGTAACTCAATTCTATCCGTAAAAATACCAATTGAACTTATAGTCGGTGGTGCCACTGCAAGAGGAGTTGTGCCATTGTCAAAATCAACCTGTGATGTTTGATTTCACATGCACATTCATGCCCTTAATGATATGTCCAATCCATATTTATTATATCCTTTAGTAAACATGGTCTATATTTTTAGATTTTTTTTTTCTTTTTAATAGATTTTATAAGAAATTGAAAGATACGTGCCTCTATTTGTGATGGCCATATTAAAAAAATAGCCCAACAACAGATTGAACTGAATTTAGGTGTGTGGGTGTGTGTGTGTGTATCTTAATTTTGGTTTGATGAAGCACTGAGAGGGATCAAATCTCTCAAGGTGCAAAAATTTCCTCAAGTATTTTTACTAAAAAAAAAGCTTTGCATCACGAGAGTAAAGAGAGCATTTAATTTCTTTTACTTGAGGAAAAGGAAACCCAGTTCTAGTCAGTATTAATCCAAAAGTATGTATTATTCTAACAATACTAAATAGCTCAATCCTATCCATAAAACTACCAATTGAAATTATAGTTAGTTGTGCTCCTACAAGAGGAGTTGTGCCATTGTCAAAATCAACTTGTCTTGTTTGATTTCACATGCATATTCATGCCCTTAATGATATGTTCAGTCCATGTTTATTATATCCTTCATTCTTATCAGATAAACCTGTAAGTGGAGACTCCTTCCCAAACATAAAAACATGGTATAAATTTTTATAATTTTTTTCTTTTTAATAAACTTTATAAGAAAGTAAAAGATACGTGTCTCTATTTGTGATAGTCATATTAAAAAAATAGCCCAACAATATATCTATCTATATGTATATATATCTTAATTTCGATTTTCTCAAGCCTTAAGAGATCAAATTTCTCAAGATGCAAAACTTTCTTCAAATATTTTTACTCAAAAAAAAAATTGAACCACAAAAGATTTAATCCCTCTTAACACTTATAGATTAAAAATTAAAATAAAACTAAACTAATTTATATTAAAAATAATTACTCTTTTTTTTGTAAATTTCGTAGGACCTGTCTATTAAATTCTATTTTGTAAAGAGCAAGTTGTTATACAAATTTTGCAATTATTGGTAGCCTCAACCTACCCGAAGGAAACCAGGTCTATTGGCCACCTCAAAAAGTTATAAGCCAACCAAAATTGGTATTGTTTTTTCCTTCTACTAACAACTAACAATCCTTTACTATGTCCATAAAAACTACAAATAAAACAGAGAATAGACTTAATATCCTCAAAAAACATACAAAATTGAACTTGTAAAATAGTTAACCATCTAATGAATCAACAGGTGCAGGGTATTTTGCAGTTGACCCTGACATCTCAACTTACTGCATATTGAGAAGTTGCTGCTCAATCCTTGCTATTCTCGCATTGACTTGTACCTGTGCCTTTGTCATTTCCCTCATATCATGTTTAATCTGCTGGAGCTCAAACAACAGGGAAGAATTGATTTGTTTTTCCTGCATACTTGATAGTGCTTTTGCAAGAACACATTTGATTTTCCAATATGTTTTAACAGATTGTTGAAATAGAGAAACTCTTCCTCTTGTATTACCTGGGTCATAAAGAAAATATATTCCTTCATGCTGGCTTTGAATATCATCATCTTCATTATCACTATCCCTTTCCCATCCCTGTATAGTTTTTCGAATATCCTTTGGAATCCCAATTTCATAACTCTTTGCTAGATTTTCAAGGGTCTGCTAATCAGTTTTCCTTCCTCTTTTGCTTGGACCAGCTACTTGGGTTGATTGTAACTTCCTTTCCTTACCTTTTGTCATTCTGCCCTGAATGCCCCTATATGTACTTTTGACTGAAAAGAACCCTGTATAGCGAACAATAGCAATTATATAAAACTTAGAATTATTATGAAATTCTAAATGTTTAACCGAGATCTTGGGGTATGGACTGCAATTTTCTTTCACCTTGAGGTTACCAAACCAAGCCTTCTCATTATCATAAAACTTTCGCAGATTGTGGGCTATGAAAACATTATTGACGCAAAGGGTAGAGTTTAAGTAACTCGACGAATTCAGAACATTTCATAGAGAGGCACTTTGAAAATTGAAACAGGTGTAGATTGCTTAGACAATAAGAGTTACTACGAAATGAGACGAAATTGGAATTCGTTTGGTTAAGGAAATGGGAGCGGAAATAGCAAAACCCAGCGAGCCACCAAACATCTACTATACCCTCCCACAAATGCTTAGGGTTAAAATTGTTAATCAGACATTTTAGAATTCCGAGGATTGACTGAGAACCCCGGACTTGAATGCAATCATGGAAAGGGATTTTAACAGAAATTATCCAAATCATCCAGTCTGAGACACAACACACACAGTAGCAAAATCCATTTCTACTAATGATACAAAGACTAAACACACAGTAGCCAAACCCATTTCTACTAACGGTGCAGAGACTAAAAACCAGAGGGTAACTAGGACTTCTAAAACCAGATGGAGGTGTGAAATGTACCACCATATGTAACTAGAAAAAGTAACGAAAACAACAAGAATAGGGTAAGAGGTGGAATTGAATCCCTAGGTTAAAATTGGGATGGTAATCAGGACTTTGGAAACGAAGCAGAAAATTGAAATGAATCCCCTCTATCATGACATGCAGACCAAAGAAACCAAAAAAACAGACGAAAACCTCCAACAGCTCTGCATGGTCTGTAGAAACTGCTGAACTCATTGACTTTATACGAAGAGACAAAACTAAAATTGAAGCCAAAGTGATTAGAACCAGAACATACCCAGTAAAGCTACGCTTCCTGTCCTGCACCTTCAAATCCCATGGCGCTTTACTATAATTTCCTTCAGCTCGCAAAGGAATAAACTCTTTACATAGACAAATTAACCTTATGAGACCCCTACCTTGCCGCCGATAATCTGTCATCTCTACCATACACTTATTGGTATGAATGAAGCACATTATGAAGGTAAGTCGAACGCATGCGAACTGAGCTCACCTCTCCTTGCCATTAATGGAATTAAATGGTCAACTAACACGCCTATTACGTGGTGGTGTCATGCAGCCATTCTCTCTTAGGTGGCACCCCAATCGGGGATAAAAATAATTACTCTTATATAAACTATTCTTAAAAATAAAACTAATATAAATTCAAAATCCTCAATCATACATCTTATAATAATCGTCCTTTTGTCCCTTTAAAGTAAGAGAAGAGAAAATAATGTATAGACCACCTAACCACAAAACCATGTCGCAAATAAGAACATGTTATATGGAAAAATAAAGCAATTAAAACCACCACACTTAAAACTAATAATTAAAAACTACATTTATTCACACAAACGCTCATCTTAGAGTGATACAAATGTTTAATGAGACATTGGACATATATTAAATGTTTGTATTATCATAATGTGAGAGTGCACGTTTAATGTGACACCCATTAAACATTTGTATTAGTATAAAGTGGAGTCTTTCATTGCTATTTTGATGGGGCAATCAAAGCAGAAAATAATAGACTACATAAATAACTTTTTATATAATGCGTGCTTTTGATGTGAAGTGAAGGGCAACGTAAAGGAAAGGGAATGGAATATATGTATATATAATTTTTTAATTAAAAAAAATTATATATTTAATTAATATTTAATTATATAATTTTAAAAATAAATATATAATTTTATTTTAAAAACAAAAATAAAAATAATTAAAATAGGATTCATACTTTTTTTAAGTCAAAAGTGGCCATATATAAACCGAACCATCATATAAAAGGTCAAAAGTAGGATAGTGGGTTAGAAAGTCAAAAGCGGGATAGTCGGTTAGATTTGAAACGCGTAATAATAATATTAGAAGAATGATAAATACATATTTAACTTAAAAAAGAAATTGATAATATAAAAGCTGAAATTCTGAAAATTTAATAATATAAAAGGTGAGATACTGAGATTGGATTTGAGAAAAATCTAAGAAAGTAAATATATTATTATTAATAAATGTTGGTGTTGGATGGTAATTGTGTTTTATTAAAGAAAAGTTAGAAAATATATAATAAATAATTAAATTTATTATTATTAAATATATAGTTTATAGAATAGATAGTGATAGGGTGTTATGTTAAGGCACTTTTTGGTGTAAAGGTTATTGATCTAAATATTTTGGGCAAAAATCTAGCTATGCCAAAGGTTGGTGTAGACCAAATGCGATTTTGATAACTTAGATGCCCTTGGGTGGAAACTACTCAAGTCATAGATTAGGCATGTTAATCATCTTAAAACTCAAATAACCTAACAGATAATAAAAATATATATTATCAAATAAGTAAAGAGTATCTTTTATTAAAAAACGATTAAAATAAAAAATATATAGTATTTAATTATAAAAAAAAATATTGAATTGTTTATTTTAAAAATAATAAAATTTTGAAATTTTTTAAAATCTAAATTTGTGAGTAGTTATAATTATAGCTTATATATAATTATTATTATATACTATCCTAGATCCATAATAATATCGGATCTATCAAGCACCCAGAGGGATCAAATCTAAAAACATTTCTTTAAGTTTTGAACTTAAAAACTAGGTTTTCACTTTGAGAGATTTGATCCCTCTCTAGGCTTGATAGATGTGGAGTTAAGATAGATTTAAGCTAGTTTTAATTTTTCTCTATTTTTTTTATCGAAGTTTTCATAAAATAAGTCTTCAAATTTTATTTGTTTATTTTAATGTTCTAAATTATCCTTTCAATGATTTCCCTTTATATTTTCTTTATTAAAAAAAAAAAAAACAAAAAAAAAAAGCTATAATTTTATAAATGTAATAACAAGGGTAATAGCTGCAACGTAGCATAGTCCAAGCCTCTATTGCTAAGTAATCAATTAAGACAGTATAGGGTTTTTGTTTTGTCATTATTCAAGAATTCTCATTTTTTGCAATCAACTCTGCAATCTGTTATTATTGCCGCCTCCGCACATGCTTTCTTCGTACATCCACACTCTGCACAACGAAATCCTCCTCCACATAATGTCCTCTGCCTTTTCACAACTTCCTCCATTAATCCCCAACACTTTTCACAAGTCCTCCACAAGAAAATTAGATTGATAAAGCCTATTCCACCCTAAGCATGGAGATCAATGACTCTCATGATATCGTTGTGTGTCTTGTAGCTCCTAGAGATAGCCTTGAGTTGTATAAAGACCAGTGCCTAGCACATCTTAAATGCAAGGAGCATATGACTCAACTGATTGTAGTTGACAATGTTAGGCTCTCATGTGAATATCACTCAGATGAATGGTTTTAATCAAGGTGGAACTAAGACCCCAAAGTTAAACACAACAACTAGGAAAACTATAGAAACTGAGTACAAACTACAATAAGTAAATGTATCAGATAGCTTTAACACATAATTTTGTAAAGGGGGTCGAATTCTAAAATGAGTACATAGATATCAAATTATATATGAGCGATGACTATGGCAGAAGATTGAGTAAGATATCAACTATAACCGGGCTCATCCAAGGATAAGAATCCATACATACTGGGCTCGTTCAAAGACAAGAATCCATTGTAGTTAATATTGGAAGAAAGGTGGAAGGGATAGAAAATGAAACAAAGTACCCTGCCTAAGCTATATTTAAAGCGCTATGTATGTGTAAATATGAGTATCTGTGGTGATAAATTCACATTTAAACATGGGAGCACTGGCATTCCAGAGCATAAGATACAAGAAATGTATAGAGATACGAAATGAACATTTGTATTAAAAAACATGGAGAAGAGTTACAAACTGTGAATCATCTAGAGTGGATTCCCCAATTCCAACGAAACTTCTTATTTCTAAGTCCCTACGGGATCTTCAAACATCTACTATCAAAATTCATATGACATACAAACAGAATACTCAAGCTAGTGAGTCCTTTGGAAAATCTGGAACCCTATATATGTCTTTTCTCTCTTCTTTTATAACATTTTCATGTGCTATACACGAAAAGATATTTTGGGAAAATATCTTTTCCGCGTGCCTATATGCAGTTTCAAGTCTTAATCAAAACATCAAAATTGATGATGGGGTAGAACGCTTCCCATCATATTACAAATCGGGCTTATAGCCATTTCTAATGAAAATACAACAACTGGCTAACTGAAAGTAAAAATTGCAGGAGTGAAATATGAGTTTCACTCGAATATTGAAAGTGAAAATAAAATAAAACAAGAGGCCATGTAGGCCAAATCATGAGTTAACATTGTTGGTGGTGGGACGGAGTCGAGGGAGCAGCAGAAGAAGGCAGTACTGTGGTTGTAGAAGAGTTGGCTTTCTTACTGGTGGATGGAGTGGATAGAGAAGCAGATGCGGTGGCTGATGAACTCGCATGATCGCTACACCTCTACCAGCTGTCGACTGCAGGATCAGGTATTGCAATGAAAGCGTCAACCCGAATATGCACTTCTGTCAGTTCGGCATAACTCGCCTGAGTGGGCAACCGTTGTTTAACTTGATGGAGGAGAGATAATTCTTTACCGAGTGCTGCAATTATGGTTTCAGCCTTAAGCTGAGCGGTCTTCTCAGACGGTGTATCAGTATGATTCATCACTTCTGTCAGCCAACACTCGTATACTGGTAACGGTTGAAGAACAACATTTGTAGGCTCCCAGTATGATGGGAGGCCGACAAGTGTCAGTTCGGTCCATTCTGTTTCAAACTGTCCCAAGCTTGTCACCATCCTTTCCAAACTACCCAGTGCAAGGTTGCGCACGACTTCCTTTTCTATCACCCTTTGACATTCTGCCACCTCCTTGAACCTATCCTTGATTCCCCGTTTGGCCAATTCTTCTGAGCTCAAATCATTTAGGAGGGAAATACATCTTCTGGCGCTTTCAACCTTAGTTGAAGCGTCTGTATACCCTTCATGTAGAGTTCTTTTGAATTGATGTACCATGACCTTCTTTTCTTCAATTAGGGTTAGGAAAGCCCAATGCTTCTTTACCTCCATGATGATGTCTGTCGAGATTAAGCGTCGAGCCTCCAAGAGGGTGATGTTTCCATTCATTCGACTTGTCAGGTCTTTGATCATCTTTTCCTGTCGCAACCTTTCCTATTTAGCCTCCTCTATCCCTTTTTGCAGAGCTACTACCAGTTTAGTATTTTCCTTAAGACGGGCCTCGAGCTCATGGATCTTCTATTGTGCCATCTGAACCTGCTTCTCTGCTACCTGAAGTTCAGCCAGCACTGTAGTTAGCTGTTCTGAGAGCGAGCTGGATCCTTCAGGAGGTGGTGTGGAGCATACGTGTGCATCCCATTTTTTCTGCAGCTCATCTATCTTCAGCTTGAGGGCAGCCATCTCGTTAGAAATTTTAGCCCTCTCTTCTTTCTCCACAGCTAGGGAGTCTGCTAGGTCAGCTTTGTCCTTTTCTATCTGGGCCAATTCAGTGGTCTACACGTGCTAAAATCTGGGCATATTCATTTTATGCTTCAGGGCAATGACCTGTTTTTGCAACTCCGCAATGAGAAGACCCTGAGGATTTTATTTGTCGTTCCCTTTGCCCTTCACAACCGCTTGAAAGCTCCGCAGGTCGTTTGAGAGTGCTAGGGAATTAGTCTTCTCCACTCTAAGGTTCTCGACCAATTTATTGTATTTGGTTTGCAATTTCCTTAGGGAGAGAGAGAGCTTTACCACCTTGTCCTTCAACATGTCACCAAAGCACTGGAATAGATTGCATTTATCTATCGGGGGCACTTGTGACATGTTTACTGTCACCTCCAGAGCTCTGTAGCTAGTGGTCCCAGCCTCTGGATCTAGTACCACTTCAGTCATGGATAACAGTAATTTTTCCTTATCCATTTCAATCTCGGTGGAAAACTAAGTATGATATTTGTCCACATATCCCTCCAATTCCGTCCAGAGCTTCTCCCTGATATCTCTGTTCTTCCCCTTTGCTTCATCCCCCGCCTTGGACCTGTTTACAGAGACGGCTTGAAAAAGCTCTGAGAAATCAGACGAGGACGGACCATCATATTTCACCATGAAACCCCCTTTTTCCTTGTCCGACTCTCCGTGCAGTGCCACTTTTTCCAGCGACGGCTCTCCCCCGCCACCTTCTTCGTTGTTTGTTCTCTGCCTTTTAGAGGGCAGAGAGTCTTCTCCTGTGACTCCATCTTCTTCACCTTGTTTCTTACCCACTTCTTGTGTTGAAGAAATGTCTCCATCTGTGAAAGCAAAGGCCAGGTATCAAGATTAGCTCTCCACTTGATGAAGGGTCTAGTTTCGTGAGCATATGAAGTTGATTTAATCTTCTTCCTCTTGTTTGAGATGATGCCTTTCAGATCATAAGGCCAAGCTTTCCCTTACCTTAAATCCATACCCTTGAGCAGGTTTTCCAGTATGGGGAGGGCATGTCTTGAGTTAACAATGAAGGGGTCGATGGTTGTAGGAAGTTTAAGAATGAACCCCTTTTTCGCAGGGAGGAAGTGGAGCTGGTCAGCCTTCAAGGTCTGCCGGAGGTACTCCAAGGCGTAAATCCACATGGTGAGAAAAACTGGAAATCTGTAAGGGGAAACCTCTGCACAATAAACCCTGATCTTAGTGTAGTCATCAAATAGGTACCAATCTCTTGTGCTTTCTTCCTCACTGTACTGTAGTCAGTTCCTCTACTCAGGAAAAATCCTGGGCGGAAGGTTGTCGTGAATAATAGTGTAGGCTATTGTCATGAATTCGTTCAGGAAGTTGGAATAACCCACACCATTAGCCAACTGATACACTGTGGGGTTCCAGTAAAAAATAGTTCTTGGTTGAGAATTTACCCTAGAAAACATTTCTAGACCCAAACTCTCGAATTTATCAGCCTGCTGGAAGAGGAAGAGGTAGAACACCAAGGAGCAGAAACGAAAATGGTCGGTGGCCGGGAGGTCTTGAAACTGAGTTTGAATGGCAGAGGCCAAGAAACCAGGGATGTCTAGAACAACACCAAATTGTGACATCAACCATAAAAGGGCTACACATTCCTTCGAGACTCGCTTGACCCCCTCTATACCTAACAACCCCGCAAAGAGAGCAAGTGTTGGCTGTAGGTCTTCTTTGAATGTGTTCAGAGGCACCGACTCAGAAGACAGGAAAGATGTAAGGTGGGAATCAGAATTAGTAGCGATGAAATTGCTCTGTTGCCTCCAGGGTAACTTAGAGAACTGACGAGATAAAGCCATTTCAGAGAAACTGACGTAATTCGAACTGGGTGGGTAGCAGAGGGCTTTCCTAATAATCTCAGCAGATATATTGAAAATCCTATTCCCTTGAGTCGATAGGAACATATCTCAGTGCTCATCATAAGCTTCTCTGAGGCAGCATATGAGTTCCACAACTGGGTAGACGGGCGAAGCAATTTGGTAGTATAATCCCGACAAAAAAACTTTGAACTTATCCCTATTTTCTAAGTGTTTCCTGAATATGTCAGGATTGATGCTACTGATAGGGAAAGGGTATTGCAGGTATTGAATATGGGCTTGCATGTCTGTGAATGGCTCTGGTCCAGGGGCAGCCCTAGACTCACGAACTTGAGGGGTTTCGGGCTCCGAATTCTTAACCTTGATTCTACCCATGACCATTATGAAAATGAAAAGTGGAAGGGAACTAGACAGTGAAAGAGGGACGAAATACCTGCACAATAAGGAAACTATTCATGAGAAAACGATGAGGGAATTGAAAGCGACTTGGTAGACCTGGTACTGGGCGCTCACGCTTTGGCAATACACTATCCTGTAAAAGAAAGTATTTTACCACAGTGAACACAGAGTAGGGTTAAACGGCTTTAGATTACCCGAAAAACGAGGCTAGGACGACACTTATAGGGCTGACGTCATAAGGACGCCAACACTGAGACGCGTGGCATCTGGTTATTTTCTATCGGAGTTTGGTTAGGTGTATACCATGCGTCGGGTTAAATACCAGTACTGGTCGTGTACTGGGTGTCCTAGGAATTACGTTGTTGTTACATTCACAGCGCCAGGTGTCTCCGTGGTCGGGCCCATCAGGCATTCCGGCGGGGTCTTGTAGCGGCTCTAAGCCTGCGGCCATCACCCCATGGAGAAATTGTCTCGGGTCCCACAGTATGCTATGTCATCATCCTTTCGGGGGGGTGAGATTCTGCCTTCCCCCTGCCATCCTTGATCCCCTCGAAACTCTTCACGTGCCTTTCTTCGTTTGACTACTTGGAGCATGGGCAGGTCCCACCCTGTCCAGCTGTGTTGCACCTTTATCCTCCTTTATTTCGTGTCAAGCTTACCGCAAGTCTACAATACATATATGATTTCTTGTCCCCTTTTTTATATGGATTTTCATTCACATTAACTCATTCGCTCTTTTAAGTATTTCTCCCTTTTATGCTTTCAGGTGATCCCCCTTTATAAGTTTCATAGGGCTAAGGTGGTGAATGATATAACAAAATTGGCTCCATTTTGGGATGACACGCTTGTTCTCGAACGTGTCGAGAACTCCGCAGACCATATGTTAGCCTCTCTCTGTGAACATGACTCCTTTATGCCTTCTCTTCTTTCTTCATGACAACTCAAAATGGAAAAAATAATAATAAAAGAAACTAAGTAATGTACAATATCATACAACAGACCTTTCAGCCTGAATCAATACTAGAAAAAGGGTTTTAAGAATTTCCCATTCACAGGGGCTTCGAGCAGATCACCCTGCAAATTTTCTAGCCTGAAGGTGTTGTTTGCTCCTTCTTCAAAAATTTTGAAAGGTCCGAACCATAGAGGATCGAACTTTCCGTGCTTTCCTTTTTCAGCCCTTCTTATATCCCATCTTAACACCAAATCTCCGACCTGCATCTCTTTACCTTTAGCGTGCTGATCGAACATGTCTTTCATTTTCTCTTAGTACTCAGTCAACCTCTGATTTACTTGACTTCGAGTCTCCTCCAGCTCTACTAACTGATTCATCCTTTTGGTAAGATCGTTCAGTTCCTCTTGACAAACTTGCATGAACCTAGCCACAGGTAAGGCCAATTGTATCAGGAAAACCGCTACTCTACCATAGAACAATTCATATGGGGATTTTCCTGTTGACCTCTTACTAGTGATTCTATTTTCCCATAGCGCGAACTTAAGCTGTGAATCCCAGTTCTTCTGATTTTCATTTATGGCCTTTTTAAATGCCCTCACCAAGGTTTTATTTGAGGATTCTGCCAATCCATTCCCCTATGGATAATATGCAGTAGAGTGCCCTAGTACAATATTATACTGTTGGTAAAAACTAATAAATTTGGCATACTTAAAAGCCTGAGCATTGTCTGTGATAATATTAGCAGGAAAACCAAACCTTGAGATAATGTTATCTTCCATAAACTTGATCACCACTGTGTCTGTAGCATTCCTTGCTGGCACAACCTCTACCCATTTAGTGAAGCAATCGGTGGCTGTTAATATCCACTTGTGTTGCCTACTTGAGGCAGGATGAATTTCGCCGATGAAATCAATTCCCCACTGCTGGAAAGGTTCTTCTATGTGCACTAGGATCATAGGAAAAGGTGAGAACTTCTGCCTTTCAACAAATTTCTGACATTTTTCACAGGCCCTTACCCGAGCATAAACATCTCCGAAAAGTTTGGGCCAGAAAAACCCTTCTTTTAGAATCTTGTTTGTCGTGGCCCTCCAGCTGTAGTGGCCACCACAAATACCCTCGTGGAATTCTGCCGTCACTTCTTCTACTTCATTTTCTGTGAGACATAAAAGTAGTATGCCCAATGGGTCTCTCCAGTATAAATGGCCATTTGCTATGATGAACTTCTGAGATTTTAGCCTCAACGTTCTATACTTTGTCTTGTCGCAGCTGGGAGGACATCTAAGAGTCAAGAGGTACTCTACAATTTCCTTGTACCATGGAGTGAGAAGGTACTTCATATGGGTTTTTTGTGTAGCAGTTTCTATCTTGCACTGCTCATCTGCTCTCCCAGACTCTTCATTGGCCACCATAGATAAATTTATCCCCAAAGCCTGACAGTTTGATTCAAAAAGGATCTTGGCTAATCCCTGTCCCTTTATTAGCTTAGTGGCATGTATCTCCAACTCATACTCCTGTATCTTGGCTATCCATTTACCTCTCTTTCCTTCACTATCTCCCTAAATCAAGACATCTTTTACCGCCGCTGTTGGTACGAATGCAGTTATAGCTGACTGCAATACATACATCTGAAAGGCCTCTAAGGATTTGACCAAGGCATAAACCTGATTCTCCAGGATGTTATATTTTAGCTCCCTGTCTCGAAGCACTTGGTTGAAGAAGGCGATAGGTTGCTCATGCTCCTCCTCCTTCTTCTACAATAATACTGTTGCGACAGTGTGGGGAGATGCAAACGAAAAGATCATGAAGGGTTTCACATAATCAGGTCCTGCTAATACTGGGGCTTCTGCGAAATAATTTTTAATTCTGTTAAAAGCTTCGTGTGACTCAGGAGTCCATTTTACTTCATTATCCTTCTTCAGCATCTCAGTTATGTACCAGACTATCTCTGCATAGTTCGGTATGAATATTCTCAGGAAGTTGATACGTCCAAGAAAAACTTGGACCTCTTTCTTGTTTTTTGGAAAAGATATACTGTTTATGACTTCCACCCTCTTTGGGTCAATTTTTACCCCTGCCTTTGTTACAATATGCCCCATCAATTTACCCTCTTCTAAATCAAACATATATTTTTGAGGGTTTAAAGACAATCCATACCTGCGACACTTGTTAAAGGTTCTACGCAAGTGTTCTATATGTTCAACATCACCCTTTGAGAAGAATGTGATGTCATCCAGGTAGACCACCATGAATTTGTCTTGTTCCCCCACAAAAGCAATGTCCATGGCCCTTTGAAATGTAGCCCCCGCATTGATCAATCCAAACAACATTCGAGCATACATAAATGTTCCCCAAGGATTAGTGAATGCAGTTTTCTTTTGGTCCTCCGGAAACACTGCTACTTGATTATACCCAGAAAATCCATCCATCATAGACATCCTTGAAGATCCTACCACCTTCTGCAATATATGGTCCATCTTGGGCAGCGGATAATTGTCTTTCAGAGATGCTCTATTCAAGTTCCGAAAGTCAACACACAATCTTATTTCTCCGTTCTTCTTTCGGAGTGGGACCAAGTTGGCCACCCATTCATAATATCTTAATGGCACAATAATCTTAGCCTTCAATAGTTTCTTGATTTCCTTTTCTATGGAGGGAAGGAGTAAAGGATTGATCCGCCTTAATTTTTGCTTGTGTGGCTTAGCATCTCCCTTTAATGGGATCTTGTGCTGGATAATGCTAATATCAATGGTCTTCAAATCTTGATAGGACCAGGCAAAGACATCTTTATATGTCTGAAATAGCTTCCGATGTTGCTCCTTGTATTCTTCGGGTACTTTATTAGACAATTTCACAATCTTGGGATCGGCCTCCGTGTCGAGGTTCAGGTCATCTACCTAATTTTCTTCAGCAACCTTACTTGGCTGTATTGGGACATAATTCTTATCAAATAGTCTCTCCAGAGGGACCAGTCCTCTGGGTATCACATTCCCTTTGAGCTGCAGTACCTTGTGCTCAACCATGGTATCCTTTCATTTATTCTGAGGAGGGTCCTCAGTCTCCTCTTCGCCAAAATCTATGTCCATATTTGAGAATTCCCCAACAGTCTCCATGAATATTTTCACTTTCTCTTCGTCTTCAAACACTTGCCAGTGTTTGACATTGTCATGGATGGAAGGATGGTAGCAAACCTCTATTTCATACCTCAGGAGGGGGTTCTGAGGTGGTCGAAAAGTGCTTGCAACTACTGCGAGAGAGTTCGCCATTCTGTTATGGTCTCTTGGCATAAATTGTATATTGAATGCTAAGAAGAAATTCTCTACCAAGTCCCATACCTCATTCCTATAAGCCCTTAGTCTTAGGTGCTTAGCTTGACATTGATTTCTTACCTGTCTCACCACCAGTTCTGAATCTCCCAGAACCTTCAAGCTCTGAATATTCATATTATTTGCTGTTAGTAGACCCAGGAGCAATGCTTCATATTCAGCCACATTGTTTGTGGCTTCATACTCCAATTTGAAAGATAATGGGACCAGTTTCCCAGTAGGGGAAATCAGGAGAACCCCAGATCCATTCCCTTCCTTTGAGTTGGCTCCATCAAAGTGCAAGGTCCAAAGTCCACCTTCTTCATTACTTGAAGACTTCTCAGTCTTTACTTGACAGAAATATGGATCCTGCAAATAGTCTTGGTCTTATTCAAGCATTAGATAAGAAAACTCACCCTCTTCGCTGTACACCGGTGAATTCATTGAATTATCAGCTTTAGTGACCATATTCACAAACCTTGTTTCCCGGTATAATCTCCTTTCTTGACCTCCAAACACAGGGATGGTCGCATAGGTTAGGTCCATCTTTATAGATCCTCCAATTTTTGTACCCCATGATCTTGATAACAGCATCCCAAACCGAGCTGGGATGTCAGCCACTACTATGTCCATTACCACGCTCTTCCCTGGGATTTGGGCTAGATTTACCACCAAATCCTTGATCATCCCTAGGCATTTGAATCTCTTGGAATCAAAAGAGTAGAGATCTATATATGGGCGAGTGATTTACAGCCCCAATTTTTCCATCAATGATAGGGGCAGGAGGTTATGAGACGCTCCAGAATCCAACATACAGTTATGCAATAGCAGGTCATGAATTACTAAAGAGACATAGAAAGGAGGAGTTGAAGCATATAACTCCTCAACATGAGGACTGAACATGACCATAGGCCTTTCTTCCTGGAGGTTTAAACTATCTGGGATTGGAGATGCTCCTTGGGGAAGCATGAAAGAAGACACCTGAGACTGGTAGACTGGCTGTTTCAGTAGTTCAGTCAGGGGGACTAGGATTTTAACTTTTTCCAGTTCTTTTTGAAGATTAAAAGTAGAGGGAGACTTATCTATGAGACTTTCCTTTGGATCTTTACTCTCAGCTGGAGATTTTTCTTCCTTTAGGATAGGCTTGACTTTTGTATTTGAATTAGAGGCCAACTTAGAAGAGGAAGGAATGGAGCCATTAGAATGTAAAGGTTCAGTTATAGGTCTCTTACCTTTATCTCCAAATTTTTGAACAACTGTCTCCTTCTGAGGCATCTCTTCTTCTTGTTCTTGTGTGCGGGTTCTCTTTCTAGAGAACCTGAGATCATATTTTCTATGAAACTGCGCTTGCATGAAGTCTACAAATTGTTTACAGTAATCATCGATCTCTGGATCTTCAACAACACTTGTTTTTTCTTCTTCTTCTTGCAAGGAAAGCTCCACTCCTTCACTTTCTTGCAAAGAAGACTCAACTTCATCACCATTTGAGTAAGCAAGATATTGATCATCTTTCCCATCGAGTATGTCTTCGGCAGGGCCATCCATCTGCCCTTCCAGATATAGCGGAGGCTGTATGTGATCTTCCTGCTCCTTCCGATCTCTTTGTAATATTTGTAAAGGAGGCTTTCTGTATTGGGGGTTATAAGCCCCGTTCGGAGCAACTTGAGGTGGCCTGGAGGAGGAATTTTTTTCTTCGAGCTCAAGCTTCACCAGCTTGCTCGAAAGGTTCTTGATCATTTTGTTCATCTCATCTATTTTGTAATCTGCTACCTCTCTATCTTGACCGGAGGTAGATGCTTCTTCTTTCCCTCTCCGTCTAGCATCATGGTTTGACCTCCCTTTTGATTTACTCGTAGAAGCGAAGTTATCTTCCACTTCCAATGCATCAGTCTGGGCTTCATCCAGAGTAGCAGACTTCCTTTCTCTTAAATATAATCCGAATTCTGACTCAAAGGCTGCTACAAACACCACTTTAGCAGTGGTTTGGTGAGGCTTCATTTCGGCTGGGAGACTGGTATATAACTTATTAAACCTCTTGATGAATTCAGACACATCTTCATTATGTCTCTTTCTAAGTGCGTTGAATTCTATAAGACAGTATCCGTGGTCCTTCTTCTCTCCCCACTTCTTGATGAAGGAATTTTCCATCTCTTCCTAGCTATTAATGGAGTGGTCCCCCAAGGTATTGAACCATTTTCTGGCCTCTCCATCTAAATACTGGACAAACAATCTTAGCACCACATCCATATGTTCAACATTGAAATTTTCTGCAAAGGAGCGGAGAACTTCTAGGTGTTTCTGAGCTTCAGCATCATTTTCTCCATTGAAATGAGGTAGGATCTTTAAGTAATCCTGAGGCATGTTGTTCAGGATCTGAGGCAATGCTAGGGGGGCATATTTTTTCAGTAGGAAGACAGGAACAACCATCGAAGGCTGTGGAGGTGGCGGGAGAATGTGATGTGTAATAGGAGGTGGTGGAAGAGAAGTGTGTATGAAAATGGGGATATATTGAACAGAGGCTTGAGGGGCTGATTGAAATGCTGGAATATGAGCAACGGAAACCTCTGTAACTTCTTTAACTTCTTCGACTTCGGGAGTGGGATGAAGAAAGAAGCTCGTGGTATCTACAGATTTAGCCTCATATTTTACTTCAATATTTTCAAGGGAGGGGTTATCAGAAGTATAATCAAGGGTTCTTGCGGTAGAATCAGGACCTTGATATTGAGCTAATTGAGAGGAGGATGGAGAGTCTTCCAGGGAGAATCTGGGAATATCTGTATAAGCTAATTGTCTTTCTCTCCAACCTTTCTTGTGCAAAATATTCTCTAGGTCAGACACTGAAGGTGTTCTCAATTGGGATGTATCTGACCTCAGGTGTGGCTTTCGGGAAGCCAGGACTACAAATAGATTTATCCTTTGAATGACAGTGGAGTCACCAAGGTGAGGGATATACAACTCCCAACCCTTCCTGCTCACCTATTCTGAAGGGTGGATGAATATTTGTCGAGGCTAAGGGATTTATTTCTTGAAATTATTTCCCTGGCAATGACGCCAAAAAGATGTTGTAGCTCCTAGAGACAGCCTTGAGTTGTATAAAGACCAGTGCCTAGGAAATCTTAAATGAAAGGAGCATATGACTCAACTGATTGCAGTTGACAATGTTAGGCTCTCATGCGAATATCATTGAGATGAATGGTTTTAATCAAGGTGGAACCAAGACCCTAAAGTTAAACACAAAAACTAGGAAAACTGCAGAAACTGAGTACAAAATGCAATAAGTAAATGTATCAAACAACTTTAAAACGGAATGTTGTAAAGGGGGCCAACTTCTAAAATGAGTACAAAGATAATAAATTATATATGAGCGATGACTATGGCAAAAGATGGAGTAAGATATCAACTATAACCGGGTTCATCCAAGGATAAGAATCCATATATACTGGGCTCGTTCAAAGACAAGAATCCATATATCTGGGCTTGTTCAAAAACAAGAATCCATTGTAGTTAATATCGGAAGAAAGGTGGAAGGGATAGAAAATGAAACAAAGTACCCTACCTGAGCTATATTTAAAGTGCTATGTATGAGTAAATATGAGTATCTGTGGTGATAAATTCACATTTAAACATGGGAGCACTCACATTCTAGAGCATAAGATACAAGAAATGTATAGAGATACGAAATGAACATTTGTATTAAAAAACATGGAGAAGAGTTACAAACTGTGAATCATCCAGAGTGGAATCCCCAATTCTAACAAAACTTATTATTACTGAGTCCCTATGGGATCTTTAAACATCTACTATCAAAATTCATATAACATACAGACAGAATAATCAAGCTAGTGAGTCCTTTGGAAAATCTGGAACCCTGTAGATGTCTTTTCTCTCTGCTTTTATAACATTTTCATGTGCTATACGCGGAAAGATATTTTGGGAAAATATCTTCTCCACGTGCCTGTATGGAGTTTCAAGTCTTAATCAAAACATCAAAATTGATGATGGGGTAAAACGATTCCCATCATCTTACAAATCGGGCTTATAGCCATTTCTAATGAAAATACAACAACTGGCTAACTGAAAGTAAAAATTGCAGGAGTGAAATATGAGTTTCACTCGAATATTGAAAGTGAAAATAAAATAAAACAAAAGGCCACGTAGGCCCAATCATGAGTTAACATTGTTGGTGGTGGGATGGAGTCGAGGCAGTAGCAGAAGAAGGCAGTACTATGGTTGTAGAAGAGCTGGCTTTCTTACTGGCGGACGGAGTGGATAGAGAATCAGATGCGGTGGCTGATGAACTCACATGATCGCTACACCTCTGCCAGGTGTCGGCTGCAGAATTAGGTATTGCAATGAAAGTGTCGACTCGAATATGCACTTCTGTCAGCTTGGCATAACTCGCCTGAGTGGGCAACTGTTGTTTAACTTGATGGAGGAGAGAGAATTCTTTACCGAGTGCTGCAATTATGGTTTCGGCCTTAAGCCGAGCTGTCTTCTCAGACAGTGTATCAGTCTGATTCATCACTTCTGCCAGCTGGCACTCGTATACTGGTAACGGTTGAAGAACAAAATTTGTAGGCTCCCAACATGATGGGAGGCCGACGAGTGTCAGTTCGTCCATTCTGTTTCAAACTATCCCAAGCTTGTCACCATCCTTTCCAAACTACCCAGTGCAAGGTTGCGCGCGGCTTCCTTTTGCATCGCCCTCTGATATTCTGCCACCTCCTTGAACCTGTCCTTGATTCCCCGTTTGGCCAATTCTTCTGAGCTCAAATCATTTAGGAGGGAAATATACCTTTTGTCGCTTTCAACCTTAGTTGAAGCGTCTGTATACCCTTCATGTAGAGTTCTTCTGAATTGACGTACCATGGCCTTATTTTCTTCAATTAGGGTCAGGAAAGCCCAACGATTCTTTACCTCCATGATGATGTCTGTCCAGATTAAGCGTCGGGCCTCTAAGAGGGTGATGTTTCCATTCATCTGGCTTGTCAGGTCTTTGATCATCTTTTCCTGTTGCAACCTTTCCTGTTTCGCCTCCTCTATCCTTTTTTGCAGAGCTACTACCAGTTTAGTATTTTCCTTAAGATGGGCCTTGAGCTCGTGGATCTTCTATTGTTCCATCTAAACTTGCTTCTCTGATACCTGAAGTTCGGCCAGCGCTGTAGTTAACTGTTCTAAGAGCGAGCTGGATCCTTCAGGAGGTGGTGTGGAGCATACGTGTGCCTCCCAGTTTTTCTGCAGCTCATCTATCTTCAGCTTGAGGGCAGCCATCTCGTTAGAAATTTTAGCCCTCTCTTCTTTCTCCATAGCTAGGGAGTCTGCTAGGTCAGCTTTGTCCTTTTCTATCTAGGCTAATTCAGCGGTTTGCACATGCTGAAAACCAAGCATATTCAGTTTATGCTTTAGGGCAACGACCTGTTTCTACAAATCCACAATGAGATGACCCTGAGGATCTGTTTTGTCGTTCCCTTTTCCCTTCACAACCGCTTGAAGGCTCTATAGGTCGTTTGATAGTGCTCGGGCATTAGTATTCTCCACTCTAAGGTTCTCGACCACTTGATTGTACTTGGTTTGCAATTTCCTTAAGGAGAGAGAGAGCTTTACTGCCTCGTCCTTCAACATGTCACCAAAGCACTAGAACAGATTGCATTTATCTATCGAGGGCACTTGTGACATGTTTACTGTCACCTCGAGAGCTCTGTAGCTGGTGGTCCCAGCCTCTGGATCTAGTATTGCTTCAGTCATGGCAAACATCAATTGTTCCTTATCCATTTCAATCTCGGTGGAAAATTGAGTATGATATTTCTCCACATATCCCTCTAATTTCATCCAGAGCTTCTCCCTGATAGCTATGTTCTTCCCCTTTGCTTCGTCCCCCGCCTTGAACCTGTTTACAGAGATGGCTTGCGAAAGCTCTGAGAAATCAGACGAGGATGGACCATCATGTTTCACCATGAAACCCCCTTTTCCCTTATCCGACTCTCCATGCAGTGCCACTTTTTCTAACAACGGCTCTCCCCCGCCACCTTCTTCATTGTTTGTTCTCTGCCTTTTAGAGGGCGGAGAGTCTTCTCCTATGACTTCAACTTCTTCACCCTATTTATTACCCACTTCTTGTGTTGAATCAGTGTCTCCTTTTTCCCCTGTCGCAGATGAATCAATCTCCATCTGTGAAAGCAAAGGCCAGGTATCAAGATTAGCTCTCCACTCGATGAAGGGTCTAGTTTCGTGAGCATATGCAGTTGATTTAATCTTCTTCCTCTTGTTTGAGATGATGCCTTTCGGATCATAAAGCCAAGCTTTCCCTTGCCTTAAATCCATACCCTTGAGCAGGTTTTGCACTATGGGGAGGGCATGTCTTGAGTTAACAATGAAGGGGCCGATGGTTGTAGGAAGTTTAATAATGAACCCCTTTTTCGCAGGGAGGAAGTGGAGTTGGTCAGCCTTCAAGGTCTGCCAGAGGTACTCCAAGGTGTAAATCCGCATGGTGGGAAAAATTGGCAATCTGTAAGGGGAAACCTCTGCACCGTAAACCCTGATCTTAGTGTAGTCATCAAATAGGTACCAATCTCTTGTTCTTTCTTCCTCACTTTACTGTAGTCAGTTCCTCTGCTCAGGAAAAATCCTGGGCGGAGGGTTGTCGTGAATAATAGTGTAGGCTATTGTCATGAATTTGTTTAGGAAGTTGGAATAACCCACGCCATTAGCTAACTGATACAATGTGGGGTTCCAGTCAAAAACAGTTATTGGCTAAGAATTTATCCTAGAAAACTTTTCTAGACCCAAACTCTCGAATTTATCAGCCTGCTGGAAGAGGAAGAGGTAGAACACCAGGGAGCAGAAACGAAAATGGCCGGTGGCTGGGAGGTCTTGAAACTGAGTTTGAATGGCAGAGGCCAAGAAACCAGGGATATCTAAAACAATACCAGACTGTGACATCAACCATAAAAGGGCTACACATTCCTTTGAGACTCGCTCGACCCCCTCTATACCTAACAACCCCGCAATGAGAGCAAGTGTTGGCTATAGGTATTCTTTGAATGTGTTCAGAGTCACCAACTCAGAAGACGAGAAAGATGTAAGGCGGGAATCAGAAATAGCAGCGATGAAATCGTTCTGCTGCCTCCAGGGTAACTTAGAGAACTGACGAGATAAATCCATTTCAGAGAAACTGATGTAATTCGAACTGGGGGGGTAGCAGAGGGCTTTCCTGATAATCTCAGGAGATATATTGAAAATATTGTTCCCTTGAGTTGATAGGAACATATCTCGGCACTCATCATAAGCTTCTTTGAGCCAGCATATGAGTTCCACAACTGGGTAGACGAGCGAAGAAATTTGGTAGTATAATCCCGACCAAACAACTCTGAACTTATCCCTATTTTCTAAGTGTTTCCTGAATATGTCGAGCTTGACACTACTGATAGGGAAAGGGTATTGCAGGTCTTGAATATGGGCTTGCATGTCTGTGAATGGATCTGGTCCAGGGGCAACCCTAGACTCACGAAATTGAGGGGTTTCAGGTTCCGACTTCTTAACCTTGATTCTACCCATGACCATTATGAAAATGAAAAGCGGAAGGAAACTGGACAGTGAAAGAGGGACATAATACCTGCACAGTAAGGAAACTGTTCGAGAGAAAAAGACACAGGGAAGTTGAAAGTGACTTGGTAGACCTGGTACTGGGCGTTCGTGCTTTGGCAATACGCTATCCCGTAAAATAAATTATTTTACCACAGTGAACACAGAGCAGGGTTAAACGACTTTAGATTGCCCGAAAAACGAGTCTAGGACGACACTTGTAGGGATGATGTCATAAGGACGCTGACACTAAGACGCGTGGCATCTGGTTATTTTCTATCATAGTTTGGTTAGGTGTATACCACGTATCGGGTTAAATACCAGTACTGGTCGTGTACCGAGTGTCCTAGGACTTACCTTACCTTTACATTCACAGCACTAGGTGTCTCTGTGGTCAGGCCCACCAGGCATTTCGACGGGGTCTTGTAGCGGCTCTAAGTCTGCAACCATCACCCCACGAAGAAGTTGTCACAGGTCCCACGGTATGCTACGTCATCATCCTTCCGGGGGGGTGAGCTTCCGCCTTCACCCTGCTATCCTTGACCCCCCCGGAACTCTTCACGCGCCTTTCTTCGTTTGACTGCTCGGATCATGGGCCGGTCCCGCCCTGTCCAGCTGTCTTGCTCCTTTATCCTCCTTTGTTACGTGTCAAGCTTACCGCAAGGCTACAATACATATATGATGTCTTGTCCTCTTTTTTATATGGATTCTCATTCATATTAACCCATTCGCTCTTTTAAGTATTTCTCCCTTTTATGCTTTCGAGAGATCCCCCTTTGTAAGTTTCTTAGGGCTAAGGTGGTAAATGATATAACAACAGTGTGGAATGCAAAATGCAAAGTTTTTAGAGGAATTTCATTGTCTTGAATGTGAAGGACCTCCACACTCCCCACAACAAACTTCTTTCAAACTCGAAATAGAGTATTGAATTGATGCTTATGAATAATATTAAAGTACCTCCGCACAACCAATTGAGATAAAAATTGTTTTATTGTATATAGATTTAATTGAATTATATATAAAATTATTGTATTTTATATTTGAATTGTACAAAATACATTTTAAAAAACACGGTGATGCGAGAGCCATCAACATTGATGTATTTGATTATGTTCAACTGAGGTGTAGAGATTTTCTGGGTATATGGAGCTCCACGCCAATGAATTTGCAGAATTAAGCTCTGCAACTCCGCACCATAAATTTTTTTACACTTTAATTATTTAAATGAAATACATGATATTTATACCTTGGTTATTCCTCATATCCAATGTGCATACCCTATTATAGTTTCACAAATACATTAATTACTAAAATAAGTTATTGATTAATTAATTAACATCCATGTTTACATAGAGATAAATATGTCATCATAATATATCCATTTAATAACTATTTGTTTTTTTCAAATTATATTATGTAGAGATAGATATGTCATCATAATATATTCATTTAATAACAATAGATATGTCTCCACTCATGCATATCACCAACAACAAACATGAAATTATTAGGAATATGAAAAGAGACTTCAACAAACTGCAATTTTTATATTTAATTTCGATTTGTCTTCGGTTTCCATCATGTGATTCATACACTCACATTTTGGTTTGGTTTCCAAACAAATATTCATCAATAATACCAATGCTAGTTGTCTACCATATAAGCTCTAAAATGATCGAATTGAATTTAGATTTTGATATGGCTTGAGTTACCAAATTTGGTTTTGTACAGAGACATTTATTGTTACTGTTTGTCTTACATGATCAATGAATTAAATATCATTTCACAAATTCAGCAGATGATAAATTATTGGAGATATTTTACAAATTCAATAGATGATAAATTACTAGAGAGTATTGTGGTATGAATAGTGCAATTTTGGCTAGCTTAGTTTATTTGGGTTATTTGACTAGAGGTACAAATATGCACTCTTGCGAGTTCAAATGAGCTACTTTTAACTTAACTAATAAGTGCATAGCCAAAGTTCAGTAATTAATTGTTTATTTGGAGATTGGCTTTATTTCATGCCCTTGAAATATTAAAATTTTGAAGTAGATTTCAACGCCTTTTGAATTATTGACAATGGGCTAATTATTTTGGTTCATGTTTCGTCGATGATTACAATTTATTATAGGTTGTGATTTTTAAAGGGTGTTGCTTTCTACATGCAACTTTTACTTCTCTAAAAGCATTTTTGAAGTTACATAATATTTCATGAAACTAAGTTAAGAGAAAAAGGAAACTTAACTGAGAGGATTTACTCACAAATTGAAAAAATAAAACGACATGTTTGTGCAGAAGTGAAATGTGTATAATTGTGCATTGGAAGTTGAATTCAATGAGTGAATATATATATTGATCGGAACTTAAACATGAACACAACAAAATACAAATATAACCATAAATACAAAGATTTAACAAAAATAACACTTCATTTCTTTAATATCAAATAACTGAAATATGCTTACATACATAATGGAGATAAACTAGCTTAGGCGATAGTAGCTTATATATGAGAAGAGATGTGGATGCTGCATGCTTATGAACTGTGTTACAATGAGGATCAATGGAATTTTTTATTATTGAACAACAAGGGAAAAACATAAAAAACCAAAACTCTAACCCTAGGAGATGGAACACCAAGAATTTGTGGGCCCTTTTGGGGTTAGTTGGGTAGCAAACTTCCCGAAGTCGTAGCTTGGTCATATTATATCCATTTTTCACGTACGATACCTCCTTGGAAATATTTCATATGGATATGGGTTTGTTGTAGGCCTAAAAAAAATGTCATTTAGGGGGTAAAAACTGCTCCAGAAGTTTAAGACCCGAAAAATGCTAAAAATAGTAAATGTTGCTATAAACAAGGAAAATAATGAAACTGATTGGAAATCTAGGTGGAATAGGAGGGTGGCTACCAATATCCACCTGGATCAATCCTCCATCCTTAGGAAGTAATTGTCCCCATGGCATGAAGAGCCTCCATGTGGTGAGGAAATTTCTGTTGAAACTAGTCCCTGGTGAACCACCTGCTTTAGTGAAGGAGTTGGCCTGATTTGACAACTCGATATAGATGGTCCTTTGTTGGCTGGTGTTCTTGATCTCCCTTTCCATGATTCGATCAATTGTGGTATGTTCCATGCAATCTGGGTTTAAGTTTGTTGGTGTGAGTTTTTCTGTAATGTCGGATGTGTTCAGTAATGGTGGAAAGTATAGCTGAAGGTGGTTCACATTGAACACTGGGTGTAGGCCAAAGAATGGTGGAATGTTGAGCTCAAAGGAATTATCTCCTACAACCTTGGTGATGGTGTACGACTCATATCGAAGCATGTGAAGCTTGCGGTGGGGCCCAACGAGGTCCTCTTTCTGCAAATGTAGCCAAACTTTGTCGCCCACCTTGAACTTGTGTGGCACCTAATGTTGATCATATAACTACTTGTAATTAGCATTGGCTCTGTCAAATATTTCAAGGACATGTTGGAGGATGTTCTGAATGCGCTCAATGGAGTTTTTAGCATTGTCAACTTCATACTAGACATGAGCCAAATCTGCCTAAGTAGATACAAATGGTATGGCCACATCAATGGGACATGGTGGCTGGAATCCCAACTTCACTTAAAAGGGTATGTGGACAGTTGAGCTATGGAGATCTCTGTTGTAGCTGTGCTGGACATAAGGGAGGCTTTCATCCCATGTGCGTGGATGTTTCGAGTTGTACATGCACAGAATGTGTACGATCATCCTACTAACGACCTTTGTTTGGCCATCAGTTTGGGGGTGGAAAGTCATGGACTTAGTGAGCTTGGTATCCAACATCGACCAGAGACTTGACCAAAATGTACTTAGGAACTTGTTGTCTCAATTTGAGATAATGGATTGTGGGATCCCAAAGTGTACCCACACTCATTCAAAGAAGAGTTTAGCAGTGGCGTCTATTTTGATACTCTTATTTTAGACCGCTATAATGGCCATCTTAGAGAATATGTCGACAACCATGAAAATGCAGTCATTGACATTCTTAGTAGAAGGAATCCCCGACATGTAATCCCAAGGTTTAATAGGAGTAGGAAGAGGAGTATATAGTCCTTGATTTTTATGGTCAGTTTGGAAATGACGCAGGAAGTGCAGGGTCTAATGTACTTCCCAACTTCTTGTAGAAGGTTCGGCCGATAAAAATACTTTTGCAACACTGCCATTGTTTTCTCTACCCCGAAATGTCCAGCAACCTAGCTGTAGTGCGCCTTCCAAATCATCTTGGCATGCTCACTTAAAGGAACACAGAGATGTCCCAGGTGGCATAAAGTGCATCCTAGAGGTGAAAATTTGGAACTTGCTTGCCTTTCAAGAGCATTTGGTATGTGTTGCCTAATTCGTCAACCCAAAAGGCATGAACAACTATTTGAAAAGGCCCTCCTTGGATTTGAAGGAAATTTTCCACACATCAGAGGGTTCAATTAGTACCTGGTGATAACTATAATTCATGCCAATCTTGTTGAAATATTTGGCCCCCTTGAGCTGGTCCAAAAGTTAATCAATCTGTGGGATTGGATACCTATTCCAGACAGTGAAATTGTTCAACACTCGATAGTCAATACAGAGTCTCTAGGTCTTGTCCTTCTTTTTTACTAGCATGATCAGGATCCCACAGGGTGATGAACTTGGCCTGATGTGCCCTTTCTGCAACAACTCTTGAATCTACCTCTTGATTTTGTCGTTCTCCATAACAGAGGATCGATAGATCGGTCCATTGGGTAGCAGAGTGCCCAGGATCAGAGCGATAGAGTGCTTGACCTGACAATGTAGAGGTACCTCTGTGGGTGAGGTGAAGATGTCCTTGTCCTCCTCCATGACCTTGTCCATCTGCTAATGCTATGTGGAGGAGCCCTGTCTGGAGGTTGTGGCCACAATATTCTTCTTTCCATAAGGGCGAATCATAAGGAAAAAAAATTTCTTGGTTTGGGAAATGATCGTAGTACATTTCTTCATGGTGATGAAAGATATGGTGGCACGCGGTGCTACCTCCGGTATCCTATAAAACTTATTACAAAAAGAAATAATAACAGTGCAAGGCTTAGACTCATATACAACATGTCGCTTCCACAAGTATGGTTGGACTAATAATACATCACAAACTTCAAGAGGAGAAACATCACACAATACCTCATCTGTGTAGGGTTTGATGTTGTAGGGAAGGTGACACTCCTAGATGACGCGAAGATTTTGTCCTTGGTGAAGCCACCCGATGGTGTACAACTACGAGTGCTATGGTTAGTAGGCCCAGTCGCTTCACGACCTCTGTCGAAATGAGGTTATTTTGGTTCCTACTGTCGACAATGAATTGCAGTGAAGAGCCCTTCACCCACATATGTGAGTGGAAGAGGCGCTCCCCCTTGTCTGGATCTTTGGTCTCATTCTTATGGATATTGTTGGTAGCAATGGTGGAACTCGGCTCCACGTCAATAATCATATTCCCTTTTTCATTCCCCTTTTCGGGTCTTGAATCAGAGTTGGTACCTGCATATGATTCAAAATCCTTTAACTCGACCACTAGTGAATTCCTGGCTCAACACTCACTTGTGTTATGAGTGGGGCTCTTATGGTACTCACATCATTTTCCCATGTCCATCTTTGTCTTTGTGGTGTTTTTCTTTGCTTGTAGCTTCGGCGGGTTGTTTTGGGTCACTCCACCTTGGCTTTATCCTTTTTTATGTGGTTTGGGGCGCCTTTCCCTTGCTTCGGATTTGCAGCTCCAAATTCTCGCTTCTTCTATTTAAATATTTTCTTGATATTGACATTGTATCGATAAGAAACGTTGAGCGAGGAGATGTCCAAGAAATCCATCTTGTCCTAGATGTACTTATGTAGATAGCTGCGGTAATTTACTACATAATTCCGCTCCGAATCCTTGATACACAACTTTGTGTGAAGGGTATGAAAAATATTTGTGAACTTTGGCATGTCTTGGTCCCTTCCTTGCCACAACATGGTCCACTTTAAATATTTATCCTCATAGCTCTCGACAAGGTAATATTGTTCCTTGATGGTGTCTTGGAAAGAATTCCAAGTCAGAGTGGCTAAAAATAGTGAGGGTTCACTCTCTTCCAGGCTTATTACAATAGGTTTCCCACCAGTCCTTGACGTGGGGGTGCAACTTTGAGGAGTGCAAAAGTAATATCTTCCTGGTTGGAAAAATCATGAACCGGAAAATATCCTTCTAGAATATTTAACCATTTATATACGACATCCACTTCTACTTGACCTTAAAATATGGGTATGTCGAAGTTAAATTGGACCTTAAAGGGAGTGGTGGTTCCAGAGTGGCTGTTGGAAGAGGATGTGTCGCCTGTGTGTAGTCACCGAAGGATCTGGGAAAATTTGTCTATCATCGCATTCCTCTTTCGCTCGAGGGATTCTTTGAGAAATATTTTGAAATGATGTCCTTCTCCCTCTTATTTCTTTTCTTCCACCATGAGAGGTCATCAGAGTTTACGAGGCTGGCCTTGCAAAGGTTCAACCAGTTTGAGCCTGAATTCCTTATACCCTGACCTCATTGGCGACATGCAAAGAAAAACAGAGAAAGAGAAGACCTCTCTGATACCATTGATCCAAACTTAAACAAGAATGAAAAAAATATAGATATAACCATAAATATAGAGATGCATCATAAATAACACTTCATTTCATTAATATCAAATAAATGAAATATTCTTACATACAGAATGGAGATAAACTAGCTCGAGCGATGGTAGCTTATCTCTGAGAAGAGATGTTGTGGCTCCATGCCTCTGAACTGTGTTACAATGAGGCTCAAGGGAATTTTATTATTGAAAAAAAAAGGGAAAATCATAAACAACCAAAACCTCAACCCCAAGAGATGGAACACAAAGAGTTTGTGGGCTTCGTTGGGGTTAGTTGTGCAACCAACTTCTCAGGGTTGTAACTTGGCCATATTATCTTCATTTGGCATGTATGATACCTCGCTGGAAATATCTCTCCAAGTAAAATATTTTCCGTGGGCCCCTGCCTATGGATATGCGCATGCTACAAATGGTCAAAACTGCTCTGGAAGTTCAAGACCCGAAAAATTGCTAAAAATAGTAATTTTTGCAATAAGCAAAGAAACTAATGAAACTGACTAGAGGTCTAGGTGGAATAGGTGGGTGGCCACCAATATCCACTTGGATTATACACACACACACACACACACAAGAAGACTGGATTGCCTATTATTTGTTTGTTTGCAGGTTCATCCCTGGCAAAGACTGAACACTAGAGATATTGAATTGCAAAAGAACACACCAAGGAAGTTAGTTCATTAAATAATTGATTATTGGAAATTGAATTTATTTTACATCTCTGAAATATTAAAAAATGATAGCTTAGTTATGTAATTATAATATTTTTTTGGAGTTATCAATTTAGTGTTTACCATGGATAGATAGTGTGGAGTGTTGAGTGTGGATAGACCATGTTTAACAACTGGTACTAGAGCACCACACTCCACACTAGTTTCTTTTGTAAAGGGTTCTCCATGGATAGATAGTGTGGAGTGCTGAGTGCGAATAGACAATGTTTAACAAGTGGTTATAGAGCACCACACTCCACACTAGTTTCTTTTGTAAAGGGTTCTTCACCATAGGTAGAGTATATTTTTCGAGCCATAAGTCTTCTCCTCCAGAGTGCCCTAAATTATATATTGACAAAGTTTGAGAAAACTCAAAATTCCCTATGGAATATTCACCGGAGTTCCACACATGCCAAACATGCAGAGTGGATATCCTCCCTTTGTGGATTTTTCACCTTGAAAGCGATTTCTTCATGCAACTGGCAAGGGAATGGAGCCGCAAGTGCGTCAATCATGGGTTCACACATCAACCACACACAGTTAAGATTATAATATTTAGCATACATAACCCTATCCATCCATCTAGTTAACGGCTCCATAAGGCTTATGGCGCAGGATACCATGCAGGTTTGGTCTCCAATTATGGCTCCATTGTCGATGAAAGTCTATGCCAGGGAAAGGGTGGAATTGTATTTTACAGTTGGAAAGGAAGATATGGTAGCCAAACAAAACGACCCTCGGAACTCCGTATGATATGTTGTGAGCACTAAAACCAATGATGCCACTTATTATATATTCCCAGTTTGAGGTCTCACAGTAACTGTCATTTACTTGCTTTTAAATCGTTCATATGAGAATTCAGTTCGTATTTGAACAACTTGCTAATGAACGTGTAGGAAATTAAATCACATGCGGTGGAAAATTTAATAGGAAACATATAAATAGTGTTGGGTGGCACCATATGTGTGTCTCCACCTAGAAATAATGATGGTACTTGTACGACCAAACTCCATGAGCCTTTGGGCAGAGATTTCACTATGTAGAGGAAGCTTTCTTGGTACAGGGAAGTTTTACACAAGGAACTTTCTCACAATGAAATAAAATAATATTAATTATAAATTTATGTATTTCTCACACTGATTTATGTAAAAGTTTACAAATGTGTCAGTTTTGGCATCATTTGTTAGAATAGTAGAATAAATGTGTCAATGTCAGTGTTAGTGTTAGAGCACTCATAAATGGAATGTCCACTCACAAAATTAGTTTATTTATTAATTTTAAAATGAATTGTCAAAAACTGATAAATACCGAAAATAAAACACTTTTCACTAGGGGACTTATGTCCCATTAGAACGTTCCCAACCAATTGAAAATTATAAATAAGATTTCTAGAAAATTAGAAAATTATTTTTGAATTTACAAGACAATGGAAATATTAATTATTTTCCCGAAACATTCGTTAAAATAACAAAAACACTGTAAAATAATGCAGAGTCAATGCACTTTAAACGTGAGGCAGATGTTATACTCCTTAGCTAGGCACTCCTTGGTGAGGCAGGGACTAATAATTGTTATACTTTGATGAGATAAATTATCAATAATTTTCATTTGTACTTTATTTAAATTCTACACTTCCAAAGTATTGTTAATATAAAATTTACATATATAAAATAATTTATAAGAATAATAATTAAATATGAAAATTAATCAAAAATATCCATAATTCATCTATTAAGCTATAATAATTATTAACATATTTACAAAAATAAATTAAATTTTAATCACCATAAAATAGTATAGTATAAATCATTAAAATAAATTGACTTTACTAAACCTTTAAGAATAAAATTAAAATAAATATCCATAAACCTCATAAAGATTTTTCATATATTTTCCCCTTAAATTGCGACTATCCATATGAAAAGAAACTTAATAAATCACTAAAAGAAAAAATGACATTGGTGAGAGTCATGCTTGTGACGGACCTTTAAGGCCCGTCACCAATGTCACATATGGTGACGGTCCTTTAAAAAGCGTCATTGTAAGTGTATATAGTGATGGTCCTTTAAGGTTTGTCACCAAAGCCATTTTCAATGACACTTTTGGTGAGGGTCGTTAAAGGCCCATCACTAATTCTCCCTTTGGTGACACTTCTAGTGACGAAATTTTAATGACCATCACCAATGCTCTTTTTGCTACTTTTGGTGACGGTCAAAAAATCTTCGTCACCATTGATCATTCCGATGAGTTTTTGATGACGCTATATGCTTGTTAATATTTTTTTCAAAAGATAACGATTTAAGGCCATTATTGTGGAGTATTTTTTATGATATTTCCAAGGCCATATTGGTTATAATCAGTCAATTTTTTAAGAAGTAATTAATGTGTATCATTTCCCTCAAGTAATCACTAGTCGAATAGAGTTTTCCTACGAGTCAACACATGATTCATATCTATTAAGTTTATTATCTATCAAATTCCCTTTAGATAAAGTTCCATTGATGTGTATAGGAAAAATATTATTTAATACATAATCAAGCTCTGACAATTCTATTAATGAGAAAGACCTAACACTCCTTAATAATTCGGGCACACCTTAAATTAATGCTTTGTCACACACTAACATTTCTTAGCACCTCGCATGTCTTGGAACATATTTGTACCTAGAACATCTTGTCATGACACTGATGCCCAAGCACATGGTGGCATGCGCTAGCACAACATGGAACTCTCCTAGCATGTGTTAGCATGCATGTAGTCCCTAGCATGCCCTGGAACACCTTGGTTGAATGCATTGACATACATTAGCACTTGGCACACAATGCTAGTTGGCATGTATTGGGACCTATTATTAGTGTGACTAGCATGCCCCTTTTGAAAAAGATAAATTCCTGACTTATTAACCCTCTTATGTGTTCATTTCCTTACATTTTAGCTTAGTTCTTCCTTTTTTTGCCTCGATACTTCTTGACACACATTGACATACCCTAGAACCCTGCACATCCTTAGCACTTGGCATGTATTGGCATATCTTGCCACTATTTGGAACATATAATTAGCACACCCTGGAACTCCCTAGCACACTTTGGCATTCTTTACATGCTTTGATATTCCCTAGCATGCCTTACCAATGCTTAGCATACCTTGTAACTCCCTCTTTGGCATGATAGCTAGCACTCATTAACATTAGTCCCTGGCACATGTTCCTCATATTCATTAACTTCCATGAATTTTGAACTAGTGCTCCATTAATGTTTTGTCTTATTACTCCTTAACACTCCTAAACATGCATTAGCACTCTCTAGCACACCTTAGCAGTCTTCAACATGCCATTCCTCTTCGTAGCATGCATAACAGTCCCTGACACATATTGGCGCTTGGCACATGTTGGTGCTTGGAAAATCTTAGCATGTATGGAACAAGTTGAGATGCCTTGGTATGATTTGGCATGGTTTAATATTAAATTTATTTTAGATCAATTTTTGGAAAGTAGATGAGAAGCAACAAAGGAAGACTTGACACTTAGAATACACTAAGATTTTGCACTTGGCGCCTATTGGCACCTAGTGTTGGTGTGCCTAGCATGCCCCTCTTAGAAAAGGTAAATTGATGACTAACTGACCCTCTTATGTGTTCATTTCCTTGTAGTTTAACTTGTTTCTCCCTTTTGTTTCCTTGACAGTCCCTGGCACGCATTGACACACCCTTGCACATCTTGGCATGCCTTATCACTTGGCACATATTATCATGTTTGACATGTCTTCGCACTATTTGGCACATCTTAGCATTCCCTAGCATGCCTTGGCACTCATGTCCTCACAACTAGACTTTACATTTTTCACGACTTGGGAACCCAATCAAGTCCTTGGCTACTGTAGTTCATGTGAAAACATTGGCCTGCTTCCTTAGGATGAAGGAAATAACATCAAGTGAGAAGGAGCTCATTTGATAAGGGGACGAAGAGACATGTAGTACTAAAGAGGCCATGATCATTATCATGTATAGCATTCATTAAGATGCCTCAATATGCTTTGGCATGGTTTAATATTAAAGTTATTTGAGATTAGTTATTGGAAAGTAGAAGAGAAGTAACAAAGGATGATTTGGCACTTAGAATGCAATAAAACTTGGCACTTGACACTCATTTCCACCTACTGTTTATGTGCATAGCATGCCCCTCTTGGAAAATGTAAATTGATGACTTAATAACCCTATGATGTGTTAATTTCCTTGTATTTTAACTTGTTTCTCCTTTTTGTTTCCTTAATAGTCCCTGGCATGTATTGTCACACCATTGCAGATATTTGCATGCCTTAGCACTTGACACATATTAGCATATTTTACATGCCTTCGAACTATTTGGCACATGTTAGCATTCCCTAGCATGCCTTGTCACTCATTCCCTCACAAATATCCTTACATTTTTTTCATGACTTGGGAACCCAATCAAGTCCTTAGCTACTACAGTTCATGTGACATTGGTATGCTTCAGCCGTAACAACTTGATTAATTGCACCTACTATAAGTAGATTGTGCCTTGTTCACCTAAGGACTTCCTATACCTCATCTTAGGCCAGTCATGTCCAAGATGAAATTTTCCCACTTAAGAACTTACCAAGACAAGGATCACATCTAGCCATGCCCATAAAACAACCAAGAAACATAGCTTACATAGGCAATATTTCACATGTATGTCTAGTTCATATAAACAATAGAGAATTAACTGAGAGTTTGCAAGAACCACAGGATACACAAGACACACAAGATATAGGTCGACACAAGTCGAGTTCCCCAAAACGTATACATAACAATATAAAATATTGAATTGTCTAAAATAGTTTAAAACATGAGCATTTGGCCAAAGTGTGCCACATGTCATATAAAAAATAATAGATAAAGGAAAAATAGTGTTGTGCCCAACACAAAGTCTCCCTTTGTTGAAAATTTCTTTATCGAGCCTATTAGAACTCTATAATTTAGAAGATTGTGAAAACTGAACTATAAAGCACAACATCAAACTGCTTTGGATTCCAGGACCTAGCCTTCCTAGACTTAGAGAGGGCTCTCTTTGTTTTATGATTTAAATTGATTTAACTTGCTAGTTATACGTACTGATATTAAGCTAGTTACAATGATGGGGGTTCTTTGTTTGATTGATTGTGTGGTTGGACAGATAGGGCTGCATAAGATATTCCATTGGGTGATGGAGTCAAAGGCTGGAATGGCACATCAAAATCAAGAGAAAATCACAGGGCAAGCTAACTGTGCTAAATGGATTTTAAGAGTTGTATGAATTATGAGGTGAAAGAAACAGTAAGGTTCAGTAGTGACTAAAGAGAAATTAAGAATTGTTTAATCAGAATTTAGCAGAAAACATTCAGATTGTAAATGCAGACAAAATTAAGGCGCTTCGACAACAAATCTTAATCTAAAATTTCTAATTTACAATTATATGATCAGATACACAACAAAGAAAACAATGGAAACATTTAAACAATTATGAAACACATCACCATTTTGACACAACTCAAGAATCCTGTAAACGGTCTTTAATTATTGATGTCCAGCTCCAAAAGTTAAAGTGCTTCAATAGTAGTTCTTACAATATAGGTTCTAAAATATCCAACCTTTTATAATGAGAATTATAGTGGTATTTAATTAACAACTAAATCGGTTTTCCATAATTCTGAAAAAACAAAGTGAGACAAAATTGATGTCTGGCCCAACCTTTCTTGCACCACCTTGGCTGGATCATTAACTCCAGTGCGGCACCGATTGCTTTTTTGTCTTACTGTCATACTTTCTAGAATTATTTTGATGGAAAACGCTTGCTGAAATATATTATCCTTGTTCACATCTAAGAACCATCATCAAAAAACAAATTCCTGAAAATCTTGGGATGTTTGTCATGCCGTGAAAAATGGGCAAAACTGCTGAAAATACGTGTCAACTTAGACATTTTTTTCTCCCTAACAGTGACACCTATGCAAAATATGAGATAGGTTATTGTTCTTTGTCCCGTTCTGGTCAAAAACCTCTCTCTAATTTTCAAAATTCATCTCCAACTCTCCACAAAAATCGCCACAAAATCATGACCAACACAGAAAAAATGGAAATCTGAAAAATAGGGCTGAGAGATGGCTTTCTATTATCCCAACTGAAGACACATGTGAAAAATCCGAGAGAGTTTTGTGTTCTTCAACCCGTTTTGAATAAAAACCTCTCTCGGTTTTTCAAAATTCGTTCCCATCTTCCCAAAATCTCCCTCGAAAACGAACTGGTAAAATTGGGTAAAAAATGGTTTTTCATTTGGGGAAAATGGTTTTGCAGGAGAAAAGTGGTATTTCGAACCCTTCTAAAGTGGTAAGTGGTAACAGAAAGGTGGGGGGGGGGGGAGGTGCGAATTCATGAGAGAGTGACACATAAGGGGGTCCCTTTCTTGAAAACCATTCGTTCCGGACCCCCCCGCAAGGATAAAGTAAGGATGGTAAAGGGGGGTTGGAATGAAACATAGGGTGTCAGAATTAAAGATGACGGTGGCGCGATGAGGTGGAAAGACTTTGCTTCTTATCGGGTCTTTTGGCCTATTTATTCATGAAATGA
This sequence comes from Pinus albicaulis, assembly GCA_034641835.2. Lineage (NCBI taxonomy): Eukaryota > Viridiplantae > Streptophyta > Pinopsida > Pinales > Pinaceae > Pinus > Pinus albicaulis. Next base: position 1,518,853,393 of record CM076575.1, on the reverse strand, counting down.
GCTATAAACTCGTAGTCTCGAATTGACCTGTTATACACACAAAACATAGTGACAACTCGTTCACCCGACCCTGAAATTATGTAGAATTTAGTTATGAAGTGGCATCACATCCGTGCACTTCGCAACCTTTACATTTTAGTTTATAAAGAATATGATAAGCGATGTGATGCAATGGGGAGATTACATGGAGGGTAAATGAAGTGGAGGGTAAGTGGGACTAGACCGCAACGCACATTGCAAATCGTACTGTTTAGTTATAAGCACGCAATATGTAAACTCTAAAATCTGCGAAGTGAGATGTGCGAGGGAGGAGATGAGTGGTGTGGCAGGGGAGAAGTGGGACCGGATCGCAGAGGCACATCGCAATTCTTAAGTTTTATTTATAAGCTATAGGGTTAACTCCTAAAATTTGCAAAGTGCGGGGAAGAGGGGCCCACTGGAAATTGGCGGAGTGTTATGAATCGATAAAAGGATTTTAAGCGGTCAGTGCTATGAAGTTTTATATGATATAACAATGTATTGCAACGACTGTGTAATGGGGCAGAGCTGTTGAGGTGGGGCCGACTTACCGCATCGCAAACTAAATAAAATAGATTGCGGGCGCTCACAAGGTAAAACAATGCAATGCGATATCACAAATTGGCAATCACATTATTTAAATTTTAGTTCCAATGCCAAATACATAAAGTCTGCGAAATGCGATGAGGGCCCCACTTTGATTGCGATCAGGGAATAAAAGAAATGAAACGGTAAAGGTGGAAGGGTAAAGCGGAAAGGAAAAAGAAAGGCAAGGCAACATATATTTCAAAATGGAAGATGAAATGGAAGAGAAGCATGGCGGGGAATGGGTTTTAGAGCATGGGAGAATATGGAGGAAATGAGGTGGGCAAAGAGGGTGAATGAAATGAAATGGAACGAGGGCAGAAATGAATTTTGATCCCCATCACACCTTGTCAGTAACAATTTTTCTCCTTTCCATTGAACTATAAGGAAAATTTATTCATTTGATGCTCTTTGATAGTCAGGGTCTCCCTTTCTTCTCTGAAAATAAATGATAGCCATAGAATATTATTTTCAGTATATGAACAATCTAATCAGTGATCATTCACCTTGTAATACTGTGAAATACATGAGTCTAACAGAGCCCCTTATCGCAGCCTCTTACAAATCCTATTATGAACTTTTTCTAACACACTTCATCCTTGGCACACTTGAATTCACTGAGGCTCCTTGGAACACACTCTTATTTGTTAATTTCCATGCATTTTGACGTAGTTCTCCCTTGTGATACCTTAACACTCCTTAACACTCCTCAATAGGCATTGAAATTGTATAGCATGTGTTAGCACGCATTTTCATTCCGTGACATTCCCTAACCCTTCTTAGTTATCATGCCCTCACAACTACCCTTACTTAATTTTCAACTTGGGAACCCAACCAAGTCCTCGCTTGACTATAGGAGCTTGACCACGTTACAATTACTACAACTAGACTACGTTGTTAAATTGTGTAGCTTGGGAGGTACTCCAAAAGCCTAGTGATATGGGTTTGTGTGATTTTGATCACCACAAAATGTTTTGTGGGAAAATAACCCAAGAAAAGGGGCTTTGGACCCGAGATGAGGTTTAAAATCTAAAATAAAATGAAACAGAAAAAAAATAATATTTCCTAAGGTATAAGTAGATAAAATTCGTAAGTTCTAGAGCATTCTTAAGAGGACTAGCTAGGAAAAGTTGTTTAAGGAGGCCTTAGTATGAAGGCAAGAACATCAAGTGAGAAGGAGCTCATTTTATTGAGGAGGCTAGGAGAGATGTAGCCCCAAAGTAGGTCTAGTTAGAGCTCTGAGTAAGCGTTGCTAAAGGGAGGCTGCTCTATTTCTAAATTTGCAGAGATCGTGTTTAAAAACTTCGGGGAATGGATGCTCATATGCAACATGTTATGAAAACAATATAAATTTGGGTGATTGGGAGCTTTTTCTAGCCATGTCTGTTAAGATAAAATTTGCACTAGGAATCTGAATTTGAAGATTTTTGCTTTAATTGCTTTGGACCATGGATGTTGAGATGAAATATGGTATAAAAACATAATAGAATTGCGGTGATGGGGAGATTTTTGTAGCCCTATATTTTTAGATAGAATTTGGTGTGCGTTTTTAAATTTATGGAATTTGGGTTTAGGAGCTTTGCTCATGGTGTTTAGATGAAATATATTTTGAAAACAGGATGGAATGGGGGCAATTGAGAACTTTTTTCTAGAACCAATTGTTTAGGTAGAATTTGTAGAGCATCTCTCAGATTTGAAGTTTTGTTTTAACAACTTTGGGCTATGGCCATTTAGATAAAATATTCAATGAGAATATACTAGAACTATAATTCTTGTACTTTCTAATTGTCTTGGCCAATGTTTCTTTTTAGTTTTTGAAGTAATAAGATCTTTCCTAATAGCCAATGTGTAACTTTGTTTTGATGATATGTTCTTCCATAAAGAAGATGAAACAATTTTAGATATATGCATGGGATCTAATAAGTGGGTAACCTTAAGATGCTCCCAATATGGGAGGTTATAAAAGACATATTTCCTTTCCATCCCAATGGGCAATTTCTCAACATAGGTGTCGACGAATTCTGGATCATCGAACATAGGCTCCCCATTTGAATCAAACATTTCTATGAACTCCTTCTCCTTATCTCTCTCATATGCTCTAAGCCATTCAACTGGTGTCGTTATTGGAGTCATTTGGGTTCTCTCTCGTTTACCATTTAAAGCGGATGTTGCTCTTCTATAAGGGTGTTCTTATGGGAGGAATACCCTGGAGCAGCCATACACTAGCTTTCATAGGTCGTTGGACCATCTAGCTTTCAGAGAAGGTCCACAACATTTACATCCAATACCCTTTTGTTACAAGACCTGCGAAATTATTGTATACAATATGCATGGCACGTTAAAGAATATCATGAATATCAGAACAATTACAATGAATTAAATAACTAATACGTGAAAGAATATTGTTACATATATAAACAAATCAATAAACATGTAATTTACCAGAGAAAACTCATAAGCTCAGATAATCATGTGTCGTGTAAGCATATATGCAATACAACATAAAACTCCTCTCTATTGCGATGGGTCTTGATACATTGTATACATTTATCCCATCCCATAATTCCTTCAATTCATCTACCAGTGGTTGTAAGTAGACATCCATATTATTCACTTGTCTTCTACCAGGGACTATGAGAGCCAACATAAGATTTTCATTCTTCACGGACAACCATGGGGGGATATTATTATTAATCACTACTATAGGAAAAACACAATAGTTGGTGTTCTGGAGGGAACATGGGTTGACGCCATCCATGGCTATGCTGAGTCATAGATTTCGTACTTCATCCTTGAATTTTTTGGGCCATGCATCCTCTATATGCTTCATGGGTATTGAATCTGTTGGGATTTGCATAAGTCCCAACTCACTTCTGTGTGAGGCATGTCATCCCTGCAACATAGCTAGTTATTTGCAGTGAAAGAGCCTTTGAATCCTTGGGATTATAGGCATGTGCCTCAATATCTTAAAAGGAGGACAATGTGTTTTACCCTTATTTTTTTATTTATATCCCTCATATGCTTGTGAAATTGTTTAAGAGAGTGCATGATATCCATACAATTCTCATCCCAATCTAAGATAGTTTGACCCAATAAAAATGTCATCTACCAATAAAGGTCTCTAGTCTGCATGTATTGATTGAAATTTCCCTTTGTGTGTCATGTATTTTGGATTCACTCATTCCATTTCGTCAAAACCTCCATGTTCGAGAGAGTAGTCCATGAAAGGATCATTTCCCCCTTAGACTAGGAGAGTTCTTCCTGAACGTTGGCCAGTGTAAGCTCCCATTATTGAGATGCAAATCCTTCTAGCTTGTGATGCATGAGTGTGGCATTTGTGGGCCCACTCTTGGTAATAAGCAACCCATCTTCTGACTTGAGCCCATTGGCGTGGCATGGGGAACAATCCTGCTAGAAAATGGAATCAAGAAAAGTACCTGCCTCGACCCAATATGTGAGGTACAAAGGTGTTTCCCCAAGAAATCTCCACCTTGAATCAAAATTCTAAATTTTCGTGGGATGAGAAAGGAAACATTCAATTTCACCACTCACGAAATTCCAGTCCAACGTAAATCACTATCAGAAACAGTAAATTGCCTAAATAACCCCCCCTTAGAAACAAAAATCTTGTAGGACAACAGGTCTCCAGCTTCGTTCACAAAGAGGGTGGATCAAGAGCACCAAAAGTAGACTACAAATGAGATTGGGAGCTAGAAGCACTACCCAAATAATTGCCCAAAGATAAAAACAAAATACCCAGAAAATGATATACAATATAACGACCTACTTAATGCGAGTTCCTCACCCAACACACCCTGGCACCAATACTGAAAGACCAATAAGTGAGCACTCCTCCAAAATGAGATAACCTCTAGGAAAGAAAGGAAACACCATTGCTTTGACATGGTGGAAGATTGAGACGAAAAGCTTAGAATAGAATTGAGGGAAGAGGTGTAGAACCTTAATGAGAGATTTATTAAACAAAAAAAATGTAAAGCTCTACTTAGGATAATGGGTAAGAGAGAGCGAGGAAGGAAAAAACAATGACCACCACTCTCGCTTGGACACCATGCAAAGCTCCCTGTAGCAATGCTAAATAAACTGAAACAAAAAGAATCAGAGGATGAACATAGAATTACCAAGTAGCCACCGAAGCCACGCTGACTGGAGGAGGACACTAGTAACATGCTACATGTAAACCAGTTGGGGGGTTGGCAACACTACATTGTAGGAACCTTCCTGTCTTACTCCCAACTTAATCACCCATATCACTAGTGGGATGGACATGAACTCCACCACTTGCTTCCCTCTATCTGCAACTAGGAATCCAACATTCCATTACTACATATTTAACAACATGGTTATAATAATTACCACTCCCGCTATCACATGAATAAACTGCCTCCTCTCGCCAACCACAACCTGCTATCTTTGCCTTCCCATTGTAGTTAATAACCCTCGCTCTGTGTCTATAATGATCATACGGTAAATGCATTAATATTAATTGGGGGTAGGTCGCTACAACCCCCAACTCATTTTCCAAGTTGAGTGATGACATCCTTCCCCCTCTGCCTCATTTATCACCCCATTTAGGGAAAAAAAAATCACTTATTCTATGAATACAATTTTTTTTTCAACTTAGCTATAAATTTAAAATTAAATTCTTACTAGCACAACCACATTGGTAAATGTGGTTATATGCATCGATAGGCATATAGGTAGACATCAATATTTTATTTTTTCACTAATAGATATAAACACAAATCCTAAAAATGTTATGCAACCAAAACCCTAAACCTAACAACTAAACCTTAATAGAATAACGTCAATTGGTAGATGAATCCATGTGCTTAGAGGATCGACATACAACTTTGATCTATATGCCAACATTGAACAAAATATAAAAGATTTCATGTACTATAATGCCCTCTACATTATCGATCATTCACTAATATTTATCAAGCAAAATTTCTAACTTGTCACAAAGAATCACGTCACTATTACCAACTTTTTCACTAATCGAGTCACCATTAGCAACACCATTCACAAAATTTGTAGTGCGATGTTACTGCTATTTGCCACTTGTGGGAGAGTAACATCAGGATCGAGGTGGATGCTAATTTGAATTAAAATTAAACCAAACAAAACCTAATAACCAGAGGATCAAGACAAATGCTAATTTGAATTAAAATTCAACCAAAAAAAACTTAGTAACCAAACAAAATGATTTGATTCTAATTCAGTTAACACGTAGTAACATAAATAATATTTAAATTAAATCTACTTTTCTTTATTTTAAAATTAAAAACCATTTCAAATAATTTTCATATAATTCCTTTGATCATATATGATAAAAAATATTTGAAAAATCAAAATTCCTTACTCCCAATTCCATTATAAATCAAGAAAAAATAAAAATATATTAAAATTAATGAATTATTTTGCATCAATTGAACCCATCAAATTTGAATAAAAATAACATTACATTCCATCAGAAAAGAAAACATAATACCCAATTTTTGTATTTCACTTGTAACAAACAAGACTTTATATCTAATTGAGAAATCACAATAATCAATTCCCTTTGTTTTTCAGCATCTCGTTATCTCGTTGGTGGTGATGGTCGCTATTAAAATCGAAGGGCTTTGAGTCTGAATGTATGAATGAATGAAATTGAAGGGGGTATTTATTTTTTGTAAATAGGTGAGGAGGGTTTAAAGAGATAATCTTGGAGGAGAGGCAAAACAGGAATGGACATGTTGCAACAGCAGAGTCACAGGCCCCGGAAACGCATGGTGCGGATCCTCTTGTTGGTGGTGATGGTCGCGATTAAAATCGAAGGACTTTGAGTCTAAATGTATGAACGAATGAAATTGATGGGGGTATTTATTTTTTGTAAATCGCTGAGGAGGGTTTAAAGAGATAATCATTGAGGAGAGGCAAGCAGGAATGGACGCGTTGCATTAGCAGAGTCACAGGCCCCTGAAACCCATCATGGATCTACACCAGCACCAGGACCAAAATCAGAACTAGCACCCATTTGGAGTCCCTTGGTATCCTGGGCAGTTTCAATATCAGGCCTTAGGGGCACCACCGCAACAGTGGGTTCCTTCTCATCATCATAATCCTTTTATGGATCAATTGATGCGAAGGAAACAACAACAACAACAACAGTACGCTCCAGGACATGGGTTCAATCCTGTTCACGACATGTACACACAACATCAAGGGCAACAACATTACCCTCCTCCTCCACAACGGCCTATGCCGCCTCATCAGGTTACTCACATGTATGCTCAACCGAATCAGGTGACCATCTTTACACAACGATTATTGTTATTTCTGGTTGCACCTTTGTTTGTTTTCATGTTTATCACTTCTAATTCCATGAAGTAATTACTATTGCTACTATTATTTATAAAACATATGCCCACTTAGCCTCCTGCAGTGGCTATATTCCATCATGTTTATATTTTCATTGTTTTGAATAGTAGTTCTAGTGGTAATCAACATCTGGGTGTTCTTCCTATAATTTAGGTATAGAAGTTAGGGTTAACTTGTTTCTACGATATTGCCCTAATTGTGCAGTCCTTATGTTCATTTTTTAGGGTTCGATTATAAATTAGTGTTAATGATATTAGCGGATTGGATTTTATATACTTTTAGCATTTTAGACAAAAGCATCATCTAGGGTGTTCTAGATATATTAGGAATTTGGAAAAGCGTAATGACAGAATAAAAAAGACTAAAGATTGAAATTCAATTCGTGTGAAGAAATAAAAATTAAAAAGGGTTGAAAAATGGCATATAGAAATGCCAACCCGTGCTGATGCTGCATGAAAAAGTTTTAATACATCCTAAGTGAACTGAAAGTTTCCTCTTGTAGGCTAAGTCATATTGTCAAATTTGGTGAAAATAAGAAGGTAAAGAAAATATCTTCAGAATGAAACCCATAAAAATGTCAGTGAGTTAAAAATCTCACACAAGAAATAACTAAGTTTTTAATTTTACATATCCCAAGAAAAAAAAAACACACTTTTTTAATTAGCATCTAGAACATTGCGTGTAAATGATTTTCGCCTCAATGTTTTGAGTCACTATTTGGGCTTATCATCAAGAGCTGAGTGCTGAATCTGTTGACACATTTAAAATGTGATAACATGTCAAAAATTACCAAATATTTGAACTATGTTTTCGTAGTATACTTTTTTGTTTATATAAACTTTTCATTTAAACCAAAAAAAATCACCAAATATGTGGAAATTTGATTCGGGCTGTTGAATGATGAATTTGGTGAATATAGTTGGTTTCTTTTACATTTTAATAAATTACAATTGTTTTTTGAAGAGATTCACTGAAACTGGCTACATAGGTTTTAGGCATAAATGCCTTCCACACCCCTCCCTTTACCTATCCACCAGTATCAAGGTGGCAGGGCAAGCAGAGGTGCTTCATCAAAAACATAAAAGCTAGCATCTTTGCAAGGGCTTCTCTCACCTGGCTCACAAAGTAGATAGAATGAAGTGATTTGGAAAATAAATTAATTCAACAAATGATATTTATTTTTTATTTTTCCAGGTTACAAAGCTTGGGGAAAACCCCAGAGTACTTCCCCTCATTTGGGGGATGGTACCCATGGTAAACCTTAGAATCTTTGGGGCACAAGGCCGATCAAAAGAAGAACTTGAAGACATTACAACAGTATATTAAATATGAGCTCAACATGTTGTGAGAATTGAACATGGGTGGGGAGAATAATTCCTCCTAACCACCTGAGAAAAACCCAATTGACATCCACAAGTTATATTTCATAGCAATGTTCCTGCAAATTAATAAATCAAGATGAGATTTGGTGGGTAGCTTAGCATTGTTAGATTAGATGGATAAAGTAAATAGGTTCTACTTATAAAAATAAGACATTCAGTGAATGTTGCTTGAATTAGTCCTGAAACAGATTTTCCTGAAAAGAACCAAAAATTTGTTATTTTTAATTATTGTTAGGCCCAAAGTTTTTCCTGGTTTATTAAAGTTCTTGTCTTTTAATCTTATGAAGTTTGAGATGTGGGAAATTTGGGGAATTTTAAAAAGAAAATAGGAAATTAAAATTCTCTTTCAAAATAACATTTTAATAATAATGCTGTCTGACTACCAGCATAGATCCATCTTAACTCTGAATCTACAAAGTGCTGAGAGGGATCAATCTCTCAAGATGAAAACCTCTTTTTGAGTGCAAAACTTGAGAGCACCTTGAGAGATTTGATCCTATTGACACTTGGTAGATTCATAGTTAAGATGTATTTATGTTGGTTCTTTATAATATTATTTATCTTGCATACATTTAATATCACTATATATAAAAATATTCTTATTTTTAGTTCTATTAAAACCCTTGTAATACATGTAGCTACTACATATATATGCGCATGGAATTTACCTTTGAAATGTTTTATAATTTTTTGTTTTAATTTAATTTGTAATTGTGATATGCATAGTATAGATTGTTTTTTTTTTTCGAAAGAAAAAATCGAAGCATCTATTAAGACATAGAAAGTTACATAGTATATGCAAGATGCATTCAAAAAACTGCATTTCCCTCCTTTCCCAGAAGAGAGATGGAGTTACTGCTGGTGATTTTGAGGAAACCCTCATCTCACAGCCATAGGCTCTCATTAAGTACATCCTCATCGCCTTTTTGCACCCTCGAGCTTCCTTTCTATGAATAATCGCCTGAAACAGAGGTCCATAAAGACAGAGCCATATAGTGTGGTAGACACCGGTCTAGTTCATGCAAAATGACCAAAAAAAAAGTTTGTAACATAACATATTTTCTTCTGTCTCCCGGGCCTCCTCATTGAGGAAAACAGTCCGAAACAGAGATAGATTGAAATATATTTTAAAACAGTAAAAACATCTAAAAGTCTGTTAGAAATAAAAAGTAGAAAGACATCAACAGTGATTAACTCATCAGTTGAAAACAGGCTATTCGATATTCCGAACCAGCCCATCCTCAACTTCTATAGCTATCCAGTGCCTCAAATCATGTCGAATGCCCTCCTTAGAAATAAGGTCTGCTTCATGGTTCCGCTCCCTATAAATATGGCAAAAGATATCTCGTTAAAAAAAGTTTTTAATCTGGATACCTCATTAAGTAACGGAAGTAGGATATAATTAGCATCTTTGGGTCCCATTGAACCACTTGACAATGTTTAGGGATTCTCCAAAGATCTGAACCTCTCTACAGTTTAAGAGAGAACCAGCATAGAAGAAGATGTAAGGCTTTTAACTCTGCATAGTTATTTTTCCCCTGACCTAGTCCGATTGACGCTTTGAGAATTTTCCCAACAGGGAAATGTATGACCAGACCTGCTCCACATCTATCCTGTGGGTTCGAGGCCCCATCAAAATAGGCCCATGGAATTTTCCCCTTTATGTTTTCATGTTGGATGACTCGTGGTTGTTGTGCCTATTAGGGTAATGTAATATATTCATAGATGGAAACTCCCTCCGCTGCCAATTTTTTGATGCGAAAAAGGAGAGTCTTTAAAAATAGCATGATTCCTAGCTATCCAGGTTCCCCAAGCTATCAACAAAGGAATGTTCCTGACCCTCTCGTTAGGTGCTTCTTGCCACCATCTCTGCCACGCTTCCTGTACCTCCCTTCCTTCCCATCTCTGTGGAATTTTGAGCAGGCTCAAAGATTCATTCCAAAGACTGATGTTGAAAGGACATGTAAGAAATAAAATTTGAACAGTTTCAAGACTATCCTTGCAAAAAATGCACTAGCCCAGGCTTATCTTTCCCCTATGCTGTAGAAAGTCCCAAGTGGAAACCTTGTTCTGGAGAATTTCCTAGAAGAAGAACCTTGTTTTTTCCAATATTTTCAGTTTCCATAGGGGTTTATACCACCATTCTTGATCCCCCCATCCTTTCTGTGTCATAAGCCAGCTATAGCCAAACTTTGGTGAGTACATCCTAGATGGAGAATGGACCCATATGAGTTCATCCCTCTTATCCTGTATCCTAACGTTGGAGTTTTGAAGATCCAACGTGTATGTTTCCCATTCATCCCTGTTCATCCATCCTTCTATCCACAATGTTGATCTTTCATAATTTACAACCTACCTCAGAGTGGTGAAACCTATATGGTTCAGCAGCTCTATGAATTCTCTAGAAAGAGAAAAATTCCCAGTGCAACCCACCCAGGGGTCACGACCCAGCCTAACCCTGGTTCCATCCCCCACCTGCCAAGCTAGACCCTGTTCTATGATGTTGACCGAGGCTATGGTTGCTTTCCACACTATTGAGGAATTTGTAGATTTTTTTGGGGCAATCTCAGTTAGTCTTGAATTGACATAGGATCAATGTATTTCCTTTTTGTGACAGTTTTCCAAATATTATCTAGGGTGATTAGCCTCCATGCTAGTTTTTCTGCCAAATACTTTGAGAAAGAGGTTAAATCTTTTATTCCCCATCCTCCCCATGCTTTCGGCCTTACTATTTTCTACCATGCCACCCAGGTTGTCACATGGTCCTTTTTTGATCCTGCCCATAAGAATCTACTGCACACTTTTTTTTATTGAAGAAAGGATGCTCTTAGGGACCCAAGATAAGCCTACCTAGTATACCGGGATGACCATCGCTACCGATTTTATCAACACAAGCCTTCCTGATCTAGATAACCATTTAAAGCTCCAATGTTTCATTCTTGCCTCGATTTTTGTAACGAGCCATTTCCAATCCTGTACCAAGTATGAGTCCGGCTTAAGGAAGAAACCCAGGTATTTGAAGGTGTCCTGGAGGGATTTTACTTCAAAGTGGAGTATTTCTTCAATTCTGCCCACTTCCGCCTTAGTGAGACCTGCTGTTGTCAGGGATGACTTCTGAGAGTTTATGCTAAGGCCTGTGGCTTTCAGAAAAAGTTCCAACAACTCCTTTAGACGCCTGCAGTCTTCCAGACTACCATCACTGAACAACAATATGTCATTGAAAAACAACAGATGGGTGAAAAATAAGTTCACTGCCACTTCAATTCCTTTTAATTCCCCTCGCCTCTTCACTTCGTGTATCATCAGGCTCAGTCCTTTTGCTGCCAATAAGAACAGAAGGGGGGAAAGTGGGAAACCTTGTCAAAGACCCCTTTTTGGGTTAAAAAATCTTGTTGCAACACCATTTATTAATATAGCAATACTTGAAGAAGAGATACAACTCATTACCCAATTTATGAAATCAAACCTGAAACCAAGATGGGTCATTGGCAATCTCAAGTACAACCAACTGATTCTATCATAAGACTTGGACAAGTCAATTTTAACTATAGCTCCTTTTTTCTTGCTTCTCTTAAGGCTATGGAGGGTTTCTTGGGCTACCCCGACTGCCTCATGTATTTTCCTTCCATCTAGGAGACCAAATTGTTCCAACGAGATGTTTCTTGAAAAGAAAGGTTTTATACGGGTGGCTATCACCTTAGAGATGATCTTATAAATACAAGAGAAGAGAGAGATGTGACGAAAGTCATCAAAAGAGACAGGGGGTTCTTTTTTAGGAATAAGAGCTAAGAAAGTAGCATTAAAAGGCTGGTAAATTGAGCCAGAGCTGCGAGACTCTTCCACCACTTCTACTAGTTCTTCCCCCAAAAATTCAAAGAAGTGCTGGAAGAATTCTATTTTCCATCCATCAGGCTCGAGACTTTTATCCTTCTGCATGGAGTTTAGGATATCTTATACTTCCTCCTTTGAGACCGAATCCATTATGCTGTTATTTCCTTCCTCATCTATGAAACTAGGGAAAAATTGTGCCACCCTTAATACTTCAGCGATTGAAGCCTCTGTTGGTGCTATGAAGAGAGTTTTAAAATGATTTACTCCTAAAGAAGAGAGGTCTTCAAATAAACAAGCCCATTCACCATTCTCCTTCTGTAGTTCACAAATAGTATTTATATTTTTCCTTCCTTTAACATCGCAATTTTTTTGAGACCGGTCCTCTTGCAAGAGGTTGACCAATCCATGTCACAACTAAAGGTTGGTAAATCACTTGGGTTGGATGGTTTCACCACCAACTTCTTCCATTTATTCTCGGAGGAAATTAAGTTGGAAGCTTGGGAATTGATGGAGGAATATAGGAGCATTTGTTGGATCCTACCTGCCCTTAATGCCACCTTTCTCACCCTCATTCCCAAGGAAGAGCAAGCAATCACTCCCAACAAGCACAAGCCAATTGCAATTTGCAATGTCATATACAAAATCATCTCCAAAGTGATCGCCAATAGGCTCAAACCCATTCTCCCGTTGTTGGTCTCCTCAGAACAAACAGGCTATGTGGAAGGGCGGAAAATCCTGGACGACATCATCCTCACGCACGAGGTCACTCACTCACTGAAGACTAAGAAAATCCTAGGTATGCTCCTGAAAATTGATCTCTCAAAATATTTTGACAAAATCAGTTGGAATTACATCTAACATATGTTATTTGTGTTTGGTTTTAGTCACACCTGGGTTCGTTAGATCATGAGCCTGATCTCCGCCCCCTTCTTCTATATTCTGCTAAATGGCTCTCCCTCCTCCCCTTTCTCGCTCTCAAGAGGTATTCATCAAGGAGATCCCTTATCCCCCTTCATTTTTATTCTAATGGAAGAAGGATTGGGGAGGCTTATCCACCATGCCATTAACACCAACACCCTCAAAGGTTTGGTCATCCACTGCTATCCTCCCATCTCCCACTAGCAATTTGTAGATGATAATATGTTTTTTGGTCACCCTTCTGTCCAAGAAGGACACTCCTTAAAATTCATCCTTGACTGCTTATCTGATGCTTCTGGAACCACCATCAACACTGAGAAATCCCATATCTTATTTTTTAACGCCCCTATCATCACCCAACATAACATAGCCAGAATTCTGGGCTTCCCCATCTCCACCCTTCGTTCAAAGTATCTAGTAGCCCCCCTCATTGACTCTGCCTAATCTTAAATGGATGTATTAGTTTTTCTATGCTAAGGGTCTTTCAATTTAAAAAAAAACATGTGCATAATTGGTTCATTAGTTTGCATAAGGATTAAGGAGTTTTTCCATGAATTATAGATGAAATTTAGTGAATTAGAAGCATTAAATAAGCATAAATAACACTGAACAACAGTGTAAAATAGAGAAATAAATCACCACATGAAATTTACACAGTAGGCATGATGAAGCAGTTCACCCCTCCTGGGCTACATCTGCTGGTTCAACTCCCAATGGCTTGTCCATCTTTAATTATGCTCAAAATTTTGCTATTACATGTAGTTAAAATTCTCTAATGGCTATTTTCTCTACACCAATGGCTTCAGAATGCTCCAATTAGTCAAAAGTTACTATTCTTTCACTCAAAATGGTCGAAAATTGAGCCTCCTGCTCTTTTTCCCAATATCTCCCAGGAAAACTCCACTAAATGTGGAGAACTCCAGTTAACTAGAGTTAAAGTAGGGCTGACCCTTATCCACTTCCTATTAATCCATGCATTTAGTGTTATGGTTAGGGTGGTGTCCACATGCGCACCCCCCAACTGTTAAGTGGCTTATACATTAGCGGAAACAATATCGGAGTTTCATTAAATATACATGTTCACGATCAAACACCACTTACATTTTAAACAGATCACACATAAGCTTAAAAAACTTACATACACATGGAGCAGGGTTCTCGGGTCCCACAACATGCAACCAATCACAACGCATCGCAAATCACTTTTTCGCAAATTTAACTTGGTACCGATAATGCTGAAACCATAATTTATGCGATGTGCACTTGTGTGCAATTGCGACATGGGCTCCCCTCATTGTATCGCATATTTCAACTTTACCGCATCGCATCACAACCCATTTAACATACCATGCAAACTCTTAATGGTATCAGCTATTATTTTCGAAAAGTGAAACTGCGATTCATTATCCACCGTTGATCTCCCACTGCTGCTTCTTCGATCTAATCTCCACTGTTAATTCTACCTACACTGATCTTTGTTGACGGAATCACAATTCAATAACACCTGTTTCCTACCATTTTCGATCATAACACAATATCTTCCTCATACAACATTGATTTTTCAAACTGCTCATGACTTCAGAATCAGGAAGATGAGATATACACAACCATCCTGGTTTCAATCCAATCATGTAACTTTGAATTTTGAGCAAAATTTATGAACTCCTGATCATTCCTCCCCATTGGGAAGCTTTTGGACCCCAAAAGAGTTGATTATCTATTCAGTAGATGAGGGTACAACTCCCTCACCTTTTCAATCTCCATCCATTTTTCCTTGCATGGTTTAGTGCCTTTGAGCCCAACTCAAAGGTAGTCAACACTTCCCCTCTTTGATGCTCTTGTCCTCCTTTCAATAATTGTATCTTCTTTGAGCTCATCCAAAAATTCTGGTGAGAAATATTCAATAGAAGGTATTTGAACATCACTTCCTTGATCATCGACCAAAGGAGGCTCATATAAGCATAAGTATTCAACATTAACAACTGAATACATTTGCATGTACGAAGGCAAATCAAGTTGGAATGCATTATTGCCAACTTTTTTTATGATCTTGAAAGGAACATAGCGAAAGGGTTTGATTTTTTTACCTTCCCCTTGCATCCTTTCTTTGATAATTTGCAACCAAACCTCATCTACATGTTCACGATCAAACAACACTTACGTTTTAAACAGATCACACATAGCCTTAAACAACTTACATACACGCGGAGCAAGGTTCTTGGGTCCCACAACACACAACCAATCAAATCACATCGCAAATCACTTTTCAACAAATTTAACTTGGTACTGATAACACTGAAACCATAATTTATGTGATTTGTGCTCGTGCGCAATGCCGAGACGTGGCTCCCCTCATCGCATCGAAAATTTCAACTTTACCGCATAGCATCACAACCCATTTAACATACCGTGCGAACTCTTAACAATATCCACTATTATTTGTGAAATGTGAAATCATGGTTCATCATCCACTGTTTATCTCCCATTGCTACTCCTACGATCTAATCTCTACCATTGATTCCGCTTGCACTGATCTCTGTTGACAGAATCACAATTCAATAACACCCGTGTCCTTTCATTTTCAATCATAACGTAATATATTCCTCTTACAACATTGGTTTTTCGAACCGTTCATGACACCAGAATAGGGAAGACGAGATCTACAAAACCATCATGGTTTCATTCCAATCCTATAACTTTAAATTTTGAGAAAAATTTATGAACTCTTGATCACGCCATTAAGCATTCATCCTAGAGGGAACTTCTGGACAAAATTGAAGCTAAATTCTCCCTCTGGACTCATCGAGCCCTCAACATTGTTGAAATTCTATTACTGATCAAATATATTCTCTAATCCATGCCCTTATACCTTTTCTTTGTTCTGGCTGCCCCCAAATGGGTTCTCAAATCAATCCGCAATCTGCAAAGAAATTTCATTTGGGGAAGAAAAAAGACAACATAAAATGGGCACTAGTCAAGTGGACAGAGGTTTTTGTCCCCAAAATCTCTGGTAGTCTCAGGCTTGGAGATCCCAGTCATAGCAATGTAGTAATGGGAGCACGAATCTAGTGGAAATGGGTCTCTAACCTAGCGGTTCCCTGGGCTCAGCTATGGGTCTCCGAGCATGTAGGTAATTGGCCTCCCCAGGAGCTGATCCATTTCAACTCAGAAGTGACTAGCTCCCTCATCTAGAAAGAAAAAAAAAACACAGGTCCATCATCCAAGAACATAGTGTTTGGGGAGTCCAATCTGGCTCGAATGCAAGGTTCTGGGAGGACTCCTAGCAACAGATGCCCAAAATTTCCACTCTGTTTCAAACTACGCGATGCCAAGATGTCCTTAAAAACATGGAGAACACACAAAGTAAATACTTTTGGACCCCCCTACTCTACTCGAGCTACCGACAATGGCTCCCAGCTGAGCGTTGGCAGAATGATTGGCATCATGAACCTTTTGAGGATATCAACAAGGAACTCCACAAAAGAAAAATGAGATACATAACTGGAAAGGAAATTTTAATATGGGGTTACTCCTCTCGTGGTACCTTCACCACCAAAGAGGCATATCGCCTGCTTCTCCCCAATCATCAGGTCCCCTAAGATGCCATCCAGGCCCAAATCTAGAATCCAAGAATTTGGCCAAAAATTTCCACCTTCTTATGGCTGCTTAGAAAACGTCCCATCCTAACTTGGGAAAATCTGCTGAAAAAGGTTTCATCGGTCCTTCACAATGTCCAAATTTCCAGAATTCAGAGGAATCCACAGAGCACCTCCTCAACTCTTGTCCTCTGGAAAACTCTCTTTGGGATAAAATCACTTTTCTTAGTATAATAACTGATAGGTAGAAAGGGGATATTCTCAACACTGTCTGCTACTGGCAATCCACTCCATTAAAAAATGACCTCCTTAATTCCTTATGGGACATCCTCCCTGGGCTCCTCCTCTGGATGATATGAAAAGAGCGAAATAGGAACATTTTTAGAGATTAAGCCACTCCTCTTGACATTCTCTAGACTAATATTTGCAACAACCTCAAGGAAACTCTAGCGCTACATCACTGGAAAGATACAGACTTCCCCTCACATCCTCCTAAAAGCATCATTTGGGAAAATTGGAATCTCTCCATCCCCTCTCATCCAAACAATAAGCCCCCTTCAAACTACCCTCCCAGCTCACCCAACTCATGGATTCCTCCACCTCTTGGATTTTTCAAACTTAACTTTGACAGAGCCTCAAAAGGAAATCCAGGGGACACAAGTTTCAGAGGCATAATCAGAAATTCTGAAGGAGAGACCCTCTTGATCTATTTTGGTTCTATAGGATGGGATATCAACAATTATGTAGAGTTAGAAGGCCTCCTGCAAGGTATATTTTTGGCTCAAGATAACAACTTCTTCCCATTCTAAATTAACGACGATTCCAAAATAATCATCGACATCACCCATCGTCTCCTCCTGGGCTCCTCAGCCTCCAAACTATCTAAAAGTTGGAGACTCTCTACCCACTTTGATGTCCTTAAGCATTGGCCGCTTCATCACAAATATGTCTCCTTCAAACACATTCGACGATCAACCATTGCAGTCACGGATCTTCTAGCCAATAAGGGGGTTGGTCATATTTCTCCTCTCACCTCATGGAAGCTCCACACATTTTATGATGAAGTTATACACACATAATGCACCCATTTGGTGCTAAAATATCTTCAACCGCCGGATGTGGGTGTTAAATTGCAATAAATTGGGCCGCCACCTGGCCTCGCGGAAGATGGACAACCATTCTCCTCACGCAGGCACACATGGCCACAATTTTTTTTTTAAAGCCTGGAGCGTGAGCCATTTATTCTCCACCACCCTCGACCACTCTGCATCATCCTCTTGAATTAATTATGGCATTAACGTCATACTGACCGTATTCATTCTGCCTGTCACGCCTCCTTGCCATCTGTCACCATTCATGGACGATAAATATGTGCATCCAACTCCCCATTTCATCATTTCATTTTCTCTTCGGCTCAGCTTTGTCGCTCCTTACGCCTCTGCCTCTGCCAAGTCGCTGCTCTATTTCTTTACTCCTTCAGCTCCTAGCCACAACACTATGCTCCCCCCCTTGCCTTAGTTGCATTCCTTCTCCTCCACCATGCCCTGTTGACACCACATGTGTTGCCACAGGGGTGGTGGATGCGGGCGCCCTTCCAGGCCACCCATTCATGCCACTGCTGGCAGAAGTGTGAATTTCTACATTGATTGGGATAAGCTGGAGGTCCTGGATCCCATTAGCCTCTTTGCCAACCTGTCAATGCACCTTCCTGAGCCTTCCATTGAGTCCTCTAGCTTTGGTTCCCACTCTAGGAAGCGTCCTCACAAATCCGCCATCTCACCCACCTCCCCCTTTCCCCCTCGCAAGATGGTGGCT
Source organism: Pinus albicaulis (assembly GCA_034641835.2). Taxonomy (NCBI): domain Eukaryota; kingdom Viridiplantae; phylum Streptophyta; class Pinopsida; order Pinales; family Pinaceae; genus Pinus; species Pinus albicaulis. Next base: position 1,518,834,864 of record CM076575.1, on the reverse strand, counting down.
TTGCCGGTTCATCAAGCCTCGAATAGTGACCGAAGTAGCAGCTCAGACGAGGATGACACCAACGCAGAAACTAATGCTCACGCGACATCCTCTCCTCCTTTGAACGCCCAGATGTCCAAGCTCGGGGATGAAGGCTCTGAGTACATGTGCTGAATTGTGGAGGAGCCGCTTCAACTGCCAATGCAGGATGACAAGAAATCAACTGCTTAGCAACTGGGTTCTGCTCTCTATGCTTTTTTGCAGTCAATTTTTCTCTTCTTATTTTCGGTTCTAGACATGTTATGAACATAATTCGTTTCCCTAAATGGGCAGCTCACTCTAAGTTTACTGAACACATCTCATGGGCTAGTTTCCCTCTTTGGGGCAACCCCTATTTTGATATTTTTAATTTGGGATTTCCTGCTGGAACTGGCTTGCCAACTCTGGGGGATGACGATTGTAATTTTTTTACTTGTACTATATAATAGAAGTAGTCTTATTTAGAGAAAAAAATAGAAATCCTACAAAAATGAAAAAATGGAAAAAATTTCAAGATAATTAACTTAATGAAAATCCTAAAAGGTGTTTAGCCAAAAAATTTGTAGAAACGGTCCCCATTATTTGAAGTACATAAGTAAAAAATGGGGGGTTGTGTTTTACCACAACAATGGCGACATGTGGGAGAAGAACCAGTTATCTATGATTAAAGATAATGAACTTAAATTTACTGAAAGGTTAAAAATAATGGAAATCATGAAATTGTCTAAAAATAAAACATTTCCATAGGTCCCACATAAATAGATTAAGAAAAATGAGTTTGTAAATATAAGTACTTAAAACAGACTCTAGTAAAAGTTATGAATCCAAACTTGGGAAAAAATTGTTATAAAACTACCTCATATGAAAAATAGAAGAAGGTAGAGATAGGCGTTTTTGATAAATCATATATCCATTTTAAGATTGTTTCTGGCATCGCTTCGCTGCCAGCGATCCTAAACAGTACCCCAATGAAGTTGTCTTTTATGCCATACAAGTCTAGTCCCATTGCCATCGAGCGTCCATAGCCCCGACAGGTTTACTTGTATTTCCCATACTTCCTCTTTTAATCACCCTTTTGATAAACACATTTGCAAGCTTTCAGTTTATGATGTATTTGAGTGAAAGAGGTGGGATGGTAATAGAGATTTATGTTTAATGGACATAATACTTTTATAATATTTACTCCAAATCTTTCCCTGCAACTATCAATCAGAGGCTTTTTATGTGGAGGGGTGGGAGGGATTCATTTTGTTAGACTCAAATCATTTCTTTCCTTAGAAAATTAAACTTAATCACTTAGAAAATATGTGTGTTCCTCCATGAAAAATATGTAAAGCAAGATGGTTTTATGATTCCATAGAGATATGCCTTTAATGATAAATGAAATTCACTTAAATGGATAGAGTAAACGATTTTCCATATATGTCAGTCAATGTTAGGTAAGAGAAATAACTTTCGCATAAATCAATATGTCAGCACAAAGTATCTAAAAATCTAAAACTAAAAACATAAAATAAATCTGAGGTTAAAAATAAATGATGGAATAATAACAAAATTGAATCATAGTTTACACTAGTGTTACAATTATTGTTACAACACAGTTGGGACTGACTTAAAAAATTTCCTCTTCATAAGAATTAGGCAGAATAATGAAATTAGAATGATTTTTGATACCCACTTGTGAATTAGAGAGAAGGCTATGACTCTGAATGGGAATGCGAGCTTGATCATCATATAAATCATAGATTGGAATAGTTTCTTGAATGCTAAAATCATGAGTATGATTAATTGTTTGAAAATGAGAACTCTTTGAAATAATTTCTGAATTAGATTGTTCTTCATTTTTACATGTGATTCGAATTTGATCACGAGGATTTAGTTGTAAAGAATACAAATCAATATCCCCAATGTCAAATTAGCTATCATAAATGACCTCATGACATTAATTAGAATTCCCTTCAATATCATTCAATGTATCAAAAAAAGAAGGAATATTGAGCTTATGTTCATTAATGCCAGAAGAATGATCATTAATTAATTTTCTATCCTGATAAAAACTAATCGGTAATTCATTTAGATCAACCTCTCTGTTTTATTAAATATCTTTAACAGGAAGAGAGGAAAAATTTCTATTAGAAAAATTATCAGGATAAGGAGAAAAATATGAATATGAAACAATGCATTTGAAAATATATCTATTTGAGAAATTTTGTGCATTTTATTCATTGCAAATTTCAAATTTAAGATCATTTACTTGGCTACTTATGATTTATTGAAGAATGTTGCTTTGTTGTTTGGAATTTGGCATTTGTTCATCGTAAAAGAATTCATAAATTTGTACAACAGATTGCGTATTATTGGAAACTTTAATCGCTGCTTGTACTTGTCAGATTATGGTCTGATTTTCTGATTCTAACTCATACATATTTTCAGATTTTAAAGAGATAGTTTCTTTAAGAGTGTTGTTAATATCTTCTTGCGGTTGATTAGTGAAATTTTCCAAGCTTTGTGATTGAGATTCATTGACATGTGAAGGTGTACCTTGATCTTTGTCAATACTATAGGAAGTGTGTAGTAATTGAAGGAATTGATTATACAAAATAGAGGCCACTTCATCATCATTTGTTTGTACATCCATATTGGAATTCTCACTTATGTCAGTGAAATTAGAAGGATATTTATCAAAGCTTGAAATAATTTCACATGGATTATGAATGGAAGGAAGAGAGAAAATGTTAAAACTAATCTAATAATTCTTCTTTTGAAGGTTTATCTTCAATTTTAATTTTTAAACATTTAAACAAAACCTGATGGTAAAATCAATTAAAATCTCACATTCAAACCTTCATAGATATTCAAAATCATCACATACATGTTCGTAGATATATCCACAAAATTTACAAAGGAAGGTTGTAATAAATTGATCCCAAGTGTGGATTGAGACATCTGGAAGTGATTGACACCAGCTTCTAGATTTTTCCAACAATGTAAGAGTAACAATCCCGCATAAAATACCTTCATCAATATCATGAAAAGTAAAATTTGAAATTTTTTGAATGAATTGTAAAGTATGATTAAATGCAGAAGTATTCCTCTTACCGTTAAATTTTACCTGAGACAAGAGTCTTACTATTTCTGGTGGAGTATTAGAAGATGCACATCCAGAAATACAACTCCAAATTGGAAGTTTTAGAGGAGCTATTGTAATAAAATAAAATGTTAGAATACAAAGACTCCAAAGGAAAACAAGTCTCAGGCCCTCCTTCTAGTGGAAAAATGTTGATGCCTCGAAATTTGCTGCAAAAACATGGGGGATGACCACCCAGTCTAGACCTTAAAACAATTCCTTTTCCATTTGGAATAGTGGCTATGACTGGTTTAACCAGGTCCAATTACCTTTTGTCAATCTATAATGTCTTAAAATATGACTTTTGTCTACCAATGGGAAATATACATTAGATTATTTCTCTTGTTGATCGAGCAAGAAAATGATCCTTAAGCTAATTTGGGCTTAGCCAAGCTAAAATTAAAGTTTTTCCTCTTTGGGAAGAGGACTTTTTAGGGATGTAAAATTTAATCTAAATGCAAAATTATTCTAATATGCAAGCAAAAGGAACTATCTTAATCCTATCTCAATTAGACAGATATAGATCTATCCCAAACGAGAGCAAGATATTTTAAATAATTGGGATTTAAAAATGGTTGTTTTATAATGAATATCAAGCTAATGAAGTAGTTCAATTAACTGACATTATGAATACCAAACACATCTTATCTAGAGACCTCTTAACTGAAATAATCAATCAACAACACTGAGGAAGAAGTTCGCAAAATGATATTGATCATTTAATCAGTAACTTGAATAATTAAACAATAATATGCGGAAAAAGTTCACAACATATCACTATTCAAAAAATCATTTTTATAAGGCAAATTTTTGAGTTAATAGATACCCAAAAATCATAATTAAGCTCATAAGAGTATAGATAAATAATAACATAAATTTGAGGCAAATTGTCCTTATCGAAAAAAGTGCAAAAATATGGAAGTAAATTGACAAATTCCTGTCATCATAAAATGAAACTATAATTGAAAATAATAATATTATAAATACCAATTTATTAAGTCCATTTATCCAGCTCTGGTCTCTAACAATCCTTTACAATGCCTGAACTTCTTCTATCAAAACCAGAGCTACAATAGTGCAAACTCTATTCATTATACATAACTCAGAATGTAAAAGAAAAACCTCAATAATCACTAGATCTGAGATTCCTCTCCTCCCATGTATAACTCTAAATTCCTATTACAGAAGTTCTTTTAGAATTCCAAAATTGCAGAGGAGAGAAGCCCCTATTACATTCTACAATCTGCTATTTATAATATATACAAAAGGATTTCTTCATAGGAAAGTTTGTTCAAGAGTGGTTTTTCTCAATCCATCTTCATTGGTCCGAAATCATATTATTCAATTGCTAGAGCCTTCTCATTGATTGAGTTCTTCTTTTTATCATCTTTCAACTGTTTTCCTACAAAAAACAAATAAATAACAAAATTAAAATGTAAAAATAAAATCAAAATGCCAAATCTAGAATTAAAACAAATCCAATCAAAACTTAATTAAATAAATAATTGAAAATGAAATATAAGCTTTCTATTGATGCCTGTGATGATCTAATTGGTTAAAGATATTATTGATGAATGGATCTGCACTTTAGAAGAAGTTGTGGACAAATTAAAATGTAGAAAATAAAACTCAAAAAATTGATTTTGTTTTAAAAATTCGGAGCTTGATCTTCTGACTAATTTTAGACCCAATAAATGATCAAATCTGGAAATAAAACAACTTCAAAAATGTTCTCCATGATTTTATCTATCTAATGAGCCATCTTGAGCCTCATTTGGCCAAGTAAAACTCCACTTATGAGCTTCCAAAATTAGTATATTAAAATTTCCAGAATTCTGGAATTTCTGTTACTTGGGCTAAAAATAAGAATTGTTTTTAATTAAATTATAATCCTAAATTAGACTACAGTTTTTTAATTAATTAATACTAATTAATTTTAATTACATTATTAATTTTAATTAAGAAAAAATTATTTGTAAATATAATTAAACTAATTTAAAAAATTGATTTATTGCTTTATTAAAATATTAAAGTATTATATTAATATTATAATTTAAATTATATTAAAATTATAAAAAAATTATTATAATTAAAATATAGTATTAATTATAATATTATATAATATAATATATATTATAATTAATTCAAAATATATGATAATTCAAACCACGTGAGAGAGAGGAATGGAGTGAGAGTATGGAGTGATAAGGGAGGAGGAAAGGTGAGTGAGTGGGAGTCATAAGGTGGAGAGAAACATGAGGTAAGCATCTGGTAGGAGAGGTGAGGTGGAGGGTGAGTGACGTGAGGGTGGTGTGAGGAAAATGAGTCTGGAGGCATAAGGAGGTCAACCAAAACCTTATATTAAAATTTTTTAACTCTTTATATATTTTCCAAATCGCATCAGAGTTTGGGGAATTTTAAAATGGACGTGGTTGAAGTATTTTGCAAAATGCGATATGCAATATTGCGATTGCAATTTCTCAATTGCATTTTCTTTCAGCCTTTTTAAATCAAAATTTTTGAATTTCGGGATTTTTTAGAAAAGTGGATGTGTTTTGAAGTGGGGCCCACATGGGATTAACCATCCTATAATTTAGACTTCAGCTATTTTGCAATTTTGGGGTTTTGGGTTTGGCAATTTGTTTTAAAATAACAAGTTGAAGTAAATTACCACTATCCCAAAATGTATTTTCGTCTATTGTGCAATTTAGTTGAGTTGTTTTCTAGGATTATTAGTGAAAAATGAAAAAAATAGTAAAAATTAACAAAAAATTAATATTTACAATAAAGACTATTTTAATTGCAAAAATTGAAATATCATACACTTCATACATTTTTTAACCCAAGCGATAAAATGATCAAAATTCAAAGGAGTGCCATTTACAAACCGATTGACCAAATGAAGTGAAACAAGTATCATTGGAAAGCTTGTGAAAAATCAGATTCAATTAAAGAATCAAAATAGAAATCCGAAAAAAATGAAAAAATTGCAAAAATTGCAAGATAATTAACTTAATGAAAATCCTAAAAGGTGTTTAGCCAAAAATTTTGTAGAAAGGGTCCCTATTATTTGAAGTACATAAGTAAAAAATGGAGGGTTGTGTTTTACCACAACAGGTCCACATCTCAGACATCATTCTTCATGATCAACTCATACTCTTCATTCATTGCATCCTTCCAAACATGGTGCTTCATGAATTCTTCGAACGATCCAGGCTCATATTGAACAATGGTTCTCATGGAAACTAAGTACCCTTGGTACCTTTTTGGCTTCTTACTTTCACGAAATGTTCCCCTCGGTGCAATTTTTCTCTCAACATCTTTGAGAGTATCTCTTAGCCATGAATGTCTTATTTTTGAAGAATATGCTCACTAGGAGGTGAATCAATGTGATCCATTGAACCTTCAACATCGAGCATCCATTCATCCTTCGGTTATTCCTTATTTCCCGCATCTTCATCTTTGTATTTATTTGAAATAGGAAGGTATCTAACCTTCCCAAGGGCAACATCTTCATCGAAGGTGACATCATGAGTTATCTCCACTTCCTTTTGACCAGACACATAGATTCTATATTCATTTGAAGTTTCACTATATCACAAAAATGTTCCCTTCTTTCCAAAAGCATCCAACTTGCTTCTATTTTGTTTCGGCACATGAAAATACACGAGACTACTAAAAATTATAAAGTGAGAAAAATAAAGTTTCTTACCAATGAAAACTTCTTTGAAAGTCTTAGAGTCCAATGCTTGATGTGGGCATCTATTTTGAACATACATGGGAATGTTGGAAGCTTATCCCCATAAGAAATTTGGTAGGCCTTGGCCATAAAGCATGCAACGAGTGGATTCAATGATGGTTCAATTCTTCCTTTCAGAAACTCCATTTTTTCAGGATTATAAGTAGTGGCGGTCTCCCTCTTAATTCTAGTTTCTCTACAATAGTCATTGAACTCATTTGATTCATATTTGTTTCCATGTTTGATTTTTCCACCAAGGATTTGAAAGAGTAGAATCACTTGAACACTTAATCGTTCTTATTAAAGAAATAGATCCATGTTTTGTGAGAGAAGTCATCCACATAAATAACATAGTACAAATATCCTCTTAAAGATGTTAAGGGCAACATACCAGAAAAAATAGAATGGATTAATTGTAGAATCCGAATGGCCCCCTTGCATGTTTTCTTTCGACACAACCCTAACAAACACCTTCATGAGCAACTTTCAATTCAAGTATAGCTTTTACCATCTTCCTGACATCGAGATGAGATTTATAATGAAGATGAGCAAACCCCCAGTGCCATAATTCATATTGAAGAGTAGTGTTGCATGTCATGGCTCCAAACAGACTTCCTCCAACCTAATAAAGAGTATCAACCTTGAATCCAAGAGTGAATGCTTCTTTGAAATTCCTTTTCCAAACACATACCTTTCCATCAATGAATGTCACCTTTAATTCCTCATCTTCCTTTCCCGAAATAGATACAAAATTATTCTTCAAGTCAGGTACATCTAATGCATCTTGTAGATGAAGGATTTTACCTTGATTAAAATGAAGAACAACAATCCATGTCCCTTTTACAGGATAGTTGGCATTGTCTCCAAGCATTCTTTCCAAATTGGTTTCCTTTTCAATCAAATTTGAGAGGGCCTGTTTGTACCGAATGAAGTTCCTTGAGGCACTACTATAAATCAACCAATTGTACAGTGTGTCCGGAGGAGAGGTAGCAGTGAGGGAAGAGATAAGATAAAATTCATTTTTCATTTAAAAAAAAATTAGATTCCTCATACATGGAGTTTCTTGCCTTCTTAGTAGGTTGACCATTTACATAGTGCATATGAAGCATTTCTCTTTCCTTTGTTTTTAAACCTGTTATTTCTTTTATTTCCATTTCACTTGAATTTTTTGTGGTTGTGATCATCATCTCATGGTGTATCCCTTTTATTAGGACACTCTCTAGCATAGTGGCCAACCCTGTTCCAATTGAAGCTTCTTCCCTTTCTTCCTTCTTTGAATCCATATCTTTCTTGACCTTATTTCCTTGGACCAACATTGTTCTTTATTTTGGCAGGAATGCCGAATGAAGTAGGGTCATTCCTATTTGAAGGAATGTCTATCTCCATCATCCTTAACTCTTCTTGAGTGCATCTAGTCAACAATTCATCAAAACCTGGAATCCTGTCATTGTTGAAGACCTCCAAGGGAAATAAGAGTGAACTCCCAATCGATAATAACCCCTCCAATAGATAGAAGATCATTTTTTATTTCGGAAATCCTCATGAAGTAGGATTGGATGGATTCCCCTCTATCCATCTTGATGTCCCTAAAATTATTCTTGAAAAAGAGGATTTGATTTGCATTGTGAGCCTTGAACATGCTAACCAACTTGTCATACATCTCCTTAGATGTGTCTAGCTTGGAGATGTAAGCAACCAAATTATTTTTAATGGAATACCTGATGATATTCTTAGATTTGATCTCTCCTTTCTTGTACTTCATCTTATTGGAAGCTGGTGCATTTGAAGGAGCCTAAACAACATTTCCCTGCACATAATCTGTGAATTCATTCTCTTCCAAAGTTAATTCTAGAGACATATTCCATGCATGATAATCAGATTTATCATTGAGTTTGTCCTCATAATTGAAATAAGATGAGGAATCCATTGACCCTTGTCCTTTTCCAAAAAATCTTAGTGATTTCTTCTCTCACTCTTACTTGGGCTTTGACTTCACCAGGGCTCTGATACCATGTTAATTTTAGATAAAAATGGTATGTTCTATGCTTTAGAGAAATTTACTTCAATTTTTCTTATTATCCCAATATAAATTTCCATTTTATAAATCACATTAACTTGATAGTAAATGTAGATAGGACATAAACAATGAGCATAAGACAAGCCAAGACAATCCAAGACAAGAGGACACAATATTTGGCGGATGCTAGGAAAAACCCCAATGTGGGGAAAACCCTTTGATAAAATCTTGTTATTGTTCTTCGAAAGTCCAACAGAGAGAGAGAGAGAGTAAATTATACAAAATTCACTTTCCCAAACATTGTCAAAACATTCTAGCCAAACAACAGTCAACATGATGCCATAACCAGAAATTCAATGCTAGTAAAACCAACAGAAATACTCCTCCAAATTAGCTCGGTCAAATCAAATCAATTTGGCCTCCAAAGAAAATCAAAGTCAACCCAAAGCAATGTTGAAAATCTTGGTCAAATTTTTTCAACACAGAGTGAATGCTACAGTCAAAAGTCTCGCGATCAATGCAGGTCAACTTGATCCAATTTCCTTGATTTTTGTGCCAAGAGATGTGGCCTCAAGAGATCGAAATAACTTCTTGAAACTTGAAGTCAAAATAGATGAGCTAGCCCTTAGTAAACACTGGTCAACACTGCTGCAATTTTCCCAAAAAAGGACCTAGGGTTTCTTCTTGAAATTTTCAGTCACCCTTGCCACACATGTGAAGAGAAGTTGCTCCTGTTGTATGACCCAATCAAGGGAGGAGAGGGAATGTGTGAGATGTGTTGATGTCCAAATGAGGAGAATGTATCTCTTATTTATATAATTTGATGAGGGGCAGAAACACATCTATTGGGGCTTCATGAGCTTACATAGACTTCTAGTTGACCTTGAAAATTTTCACATGTGTGAGAATTAAATTCAAAATCTCACTTCTGCGCATACAAACAAGATGATATTTAGATCAATATTGAAACTCTCAGAAAGATGAATCTAGTAAAAATATCATCTCAATCATATGAGTTGTGCAAGGTGGAGTTTGGCCTTAGTTTACAATTTTAACAAAAAAATAGCTAAGTATTGGCCAAAGTTAGTTAGTCAGGAAGAGGGATAGACTATACACTTGCATAGGTTGCTGAGGCTTGAGAAAGAATTACATTTCTTTTCTATTATTTTATTAATGTAATATAGATAGGAAGGGGTTTTGGGCAGTTTCTTTCCCCTAGATAAATTCTATGTATGTGTGTCAAATATTTGTGCATGTTTATGATATGTGTTCTTGATCTTGAATTGCTTTCCGCATATGAGTAGAGTAAATTTGAGTCATATGATTTAGTAAATTTCATGAGTAGTTTTAGATATACATAGAATTTCTACATGGTATCAAAGCAAGATTCAAATTAGAGAAGAGTTTTCAAAGTTTTTATTTCAGCAGGATCAAATTTGCAGGATCATTCCTTGAGAGCTAGTAGGATGGATTACTATGGACTAAGAATTGAGTATACCCTTGAGGGAAAATAGAATTATGTTTCTTGGAAGGACCACATGGAGGTAGTGCTTCAAGATAGTGGGTTTAAGGAATTCATTGATAATGATATCCAAAAACTGACAACAACTGATGCTCAAAATCTAGCAGATTAGAAAAAGTGTGTTTCCAAGGCGAGGAAGATCATATTAGAGGGATTACAAGACCATATTGTCTCTAGTATCCATGGGAAAGATAATATGTATGCAATGTGGCATGCCTTAACATAACTATTCCAGAATAGTAATGACCATAGGAATCTGGTGCTCAAGGACAAGCTTCGAAATATCAAGATGCAAAAGAACGACACAATACCATAGTACCTCAGCAGGTTCACAAAATGTCGTGATGAACTTGGTCAAGTTGGTGTTATTGTAACAGAGGATGATCTGGTAATCCTATAACTTTTATGCCTTTGTAAGAGTTGGAAAAACTACTAGGATTCGGCAAATGGGAGGGAGAAGAAACTACCAAATTGGGAATTCTTATGATTCTATTTAGTACAGGAGGAGATAAGGTGGAACACAGAGACAAAACCTAATACAAGTGTGATGATGAGGAGAAATGTGCCTTGGATGGAAAGGAAAATAAAATGAAAGGGAATAAATCCCAATCCAGATTAGAATTTGGTTAAGGGGGCAAGAAGAAATACTTGTCCAAAATCAAATGCTTTCACTGTCATGAACTGGGACATTATGCCAAGAAGTGCCCACACAAGAAGGTCATCAAGAAGCCCTTGGGAAGAGTGGGAGGTGAAGCTTTTGCTTCAAAATTTTAGTTGGACTTCACCCTCATTTCATTCATGGAAATAACAATGATGGGTAGTGTGTTGTATCTGGATAATTGTGCCTCGTTCCACATGATGGGGAAAAATTAAATTTTCAGTGACTTGGAAGAGAAATATCTCCAGATGCACATCAAGATGGGAGATGATGGAAGGAATTTTTGTAGCTCCTAGAGACATCCTTGAGTTGCAAAAGACTAGTGCCTATGACATCTTAAAATCAGAGGTTAAAAGTGGACAATTGTATAAAAGCCTCTGATAGAATATGGGTCATGAGAATAATGGATTAGGTGGTTTGAGAATGGAGAAGACCATTTGAGCCTGCTTCATGTGAATTCCCCAAACGATGAGAGAGCTCAGGAGGCTGATGGATTTTAGATGGGACAAGTATAAAACAATGGGAAGAAGCTTTAACATTTTCAGAGGCATTGAGAAAGAATGGAGAAGGAACCCACAAGAGACATGCTTAAGAGATTTAAGAATTTGTCCCCCGCGACCTTAGAGGAAGCAGATATGAATGAGATATGGGAAAAAATAGAGATTTGTAGAGCGCGAATTAAGGGAGTGCATCAATCTTAAACATGAGCATTAACACTTGGGCATTATATAGGTACAAATTCACGAATAAAATTGCAGACTACCAACAACTACATTACACGAACCAATCAAACTAGCATAGCATGAAAATGATTACACGTAAAAAGGAGATTACTGATAACAGAAGGAAACAGATACATACTACTCATTTCTCCATCTAGATTCCAAAAAAAAGCTCTATATCATATTAAGTTTAAACAACTCTCCCAAATATGTATCTATGAGCACATGGAGCACAATCATACAAAACTACAGAAAAATTCTTCCAAATTCCATAACCCTCCTTTAATCTTGGAACAAGCTACATATAGAGTTCCCCTAGAGGGTCTTATGGTACTAATAATTTATGATTGACCCATACTTATGAAATCAAAACATCCTACCTAACTTGCAGAGCATACATTGAGCGATTACTTCTTTACTGAGAGAATTAAAACAGGAATGGGGTGAAATTGAGATTTCTCCAGCAAAATCATCAAAATTAAACCAGAAACAGAAAGGACAGGGTCGCCCATTGAGGCCAATAATGGGAGCCTTCAAGACAGTATGGCGAGGAGCAGTCATAGGTGGACAGGCTGACTGTCATTTTACGATTCCATCTATTGCCTGGAAACCTCCACTCCCTCAGTCTGGTGATTTCCACTTAATCCCTTATGAAGAGGTATGTCATACTGAGCGCACCTGGTTCTTTTGCAGAGATCTCCTAGGTCGACCGCATAAACCACAATTTCATGTTCTGCCTCAAAAGAACATGCGGTGTTTTTGAATTGCAAAATGGTCTCAAGATTTCAGAGGGGGTCTCCAGTGGTAAGCGATAACGAAGAGGAGGGGTGCGAAATGAAACAAGGACCGTCAGATGAGGAGGGGTATGAAATGAAACAAGAACCGTTAGATGAGGAGGGAGTGAATGGAGATGGAGGAAAGGTGGAGGGCGGTGAGGAGAGTTATTATGGTGCATCCAAACCACGCCGCAATCACAAATATTTACCATGAAGCCGTGGAGGTAAACTGTAATATGTGCAATGTGCGAAGCTCGGAGAGAAGGTAAGTGACGTGGAGGGAAGGTGGTACCTGACTATGTCACAAGTTGAAAAAAATAGGTTGCAGGCACTTCAAATGTAAATAAGAACAAATGTAATGCGATATATCACAAATTGACAATCGTAGGTTTTAAGTTTTAGTTGCGATGTGAAAGGTTATAATATACGCTCTGCGATGGAGGGTGGGGAGAAAAGGGTGACGTGGAGGAAGGTGGGACCCGACTGCTACCCGCAGATCGCAATTATTGATAGTAAACAACAGAGGTAAACTTTAAAGGATGAAAAGTGCGAAGCATGGGGAGGAGGTAAGCAACGTGTCAGGGGAAAGTGGGGCCGACTGCATTGCACATCGTAGGTCTTAGCTTCTTGTTATAAGCGGTGGGGGTTGAAATCCAAAACTTGCAAAGTGCGGGAGAGGGACCCACCTACATTGCGATCGCAAGTCGGAAAGCATATGAAGTAAGGTAAATTTTATAATGTTTTATATTATATGTGTTATATATTGCAAACGGCTAAGAAGTGGGGGGGGTGAAGCTACTGTGGTGGGGCCAAACGCCGCATTGCAAATTAAAATAAATATATTGTGGGTGCCTAAACGGTAAGTGGTAATGTTTGCGAAGTGCGATGGATGGCAGGGGAGAAAGGGGTGATGTGTCAAGGGGACTGGCCCACTTTAATCACAGTTGGGGAGATGGGAAAATCAGAGGAGAAACAATGATATAGTGGTGAAAAAGGTAAAGTAGATAAATGAAGTAGAAAGGAGGAAAAGGTAAGGTTTTAGTGATTTTCAAGGGAAATGGAATGAAAGGGAGTGTGGCAGGTGGCTGGGTCCCACCACCATCGTACATCACACTTCAACATATTTAAATTTTACCCTTTGTGTCTATCTTGCCACACGTTGCGCTCTATGACTGCAATTTTAATCTCCGCCGTTGACCAATGCTCAGATCAACGGTCCTCACTGCTCCCTTACTGTGGTTTGACGATCTTGTCTCTTTGGTTAAACTCGGTCATTTCTTATTTGTTCGTGGAATACTTGCCCTGCGTTCATGACTTGACCTGATTTAGCGTTCACGACTCGACCCAAACGCATGCATGAATTGACCCAATTCTCATTCAAGACTCTGCCCTTGTTGTTTTTCTGCCTTGACTGCTTCTAAGCTACCTTTGCTTCCTTTGATTCTACTATTGCTCCTTTTTTAACTTTAAAATTTGGGTGTTAATGGTTGAAGGAGGGGCTTGAAAGAAATAAGGTGTAGAAATTTTAGAACATGGAGGAAATGAGGGGTATACAGGGTGAATGAAATGGAATGATGGCAGAAATGAAGTTTGATCACCATCACACCTCATCAGCAACATTTTCCCCTTTCTACTGAACTAAAAGATATATTGATTCCATTGAAGCTCTTTGACAGTCAGGATTTCCCTTCCTTTCTCCTTCTCCACTTTGTGTGCGGTCATAGGCCAAAATTGGCTCTATCCGGGGACAACGTGCTATTCTAAGATGCGTTGAGGACCGAAAGACCTGAATGCCTATGCCTTATTGGGCTCATGGAGTCGAAAATGCATATTGTAAGCCTAAATTGAAACTACCACTAAGCTGTGCACTGCCAAATATATAAAACAAACCTCGTTCCAAACTACTGCTTTGCTTGTGCATTGCCACTGATTGTCTTCAAATAATAAGGATGACTCTTGTTTCTTCTCCTTTTCCATTATAATCAAATTCTTTGTGTGCTCTTCATCTTTTCCTTTGTCATACGAAGGCTTGTAGGGGAGCTGCAAACTCTCGATCATATCGGGTAAAGGATATAGACTAATAACAATATATTGTGTTTCCCCAACATCCCACGAGGAACTTAATGATGCAGAACTTTTATGATCTTCTTCAAAGTCTGCACAGTCAGAAATAATATTTAAGTGGTCTTCAATCAACAAACCTGATTGGTCTTCTTTTGGCAAGATTTATTGGCTTTCATTGGGCACACTTAATTGGTGTTCAATCTCTGAATACAACGCTACTAGTTGAAGGTGCTCTTGTGGATCTAGACAATTAAGATCTATTGCCTCTATTTCCGAATCACCAGATTACTGTTGATTTTTAGTGTTGTCCTCTAGGAAATACTCCAGCTCTTCTCCTTCTTCATGGAGGGTAAGCTCACCTACCTCTTCTTTCGTACAGGATAGAAGATAGTTTTCCACATGCAGTCCAAGAACCACCATGGGTTGTTCCTCTTGGAGATTGGAGGGTGTGGGCCATTTTTCTGTAATGGATTCCTCAAACTCCTCTTTAGGAGGGTTGAGCGGTTTCAAGGGTATAGATGAAGGCTTATTACCTTTGGGAGGATCAACTTCTTTATTTCTAGAAGAGGATGCAGTGGCCTTAGGATGGACAAACTCTTCTAAAGGCTTTTTCCCCTTACTGGCAGAACTAGAAGGGGTCTGCTCTCTTGATGTTGACTCTTCATCTTGTTCCTACCTTTGGGTTCTCTTCTTGGAGGACCTAAGATCATACTTTGTGGAGTTGAGCTTGCATGAAATCCAAAAACTGCCTGCAGTAATTGTCAATATCTCAATCCTCTAGGGGGACTGACTTCTCTTATGGATCTTCTTGCAGGGCGATTTCACCTTCTTCATCCTCTAATTAAGCAAGGAATTTATCTTCTTGACTGTATGTGACCTCCTTGGCCTATCCCTCTATTTCCCCTTCCAAGTATAGAGGAGGTTGGATGTGATATTGCTACTCTTTCCTCTCTTGCCGCAACAACTGTAGAGGGGGCTTCCGGTACTGGGGATTAAACCCACGCTTTGGAATCATTTGGTTAGGATGAGGAGGGGAATTATTGGCCTCCAATTCAAGCTTCATGAGCTTATTTGAGAGTTTCTTGATCAACTTACTCATCTCTTCGATTCTATACTCCTGTGATTCCATATATTGATTAGAGGTAGAAGCCTCCTCCCTATCCCTTCTTCTGGCCTCTTTCTCAGTCTTGCCTTTGAATTTAATAGTAGAAGAAAATTTTGCTTCTACCTCCAGTGCATCAGTCAAAATCTGATCTAGAGATGCAAACTTTATTTCTCCTCGGGTGAACCCAAACTCTGGTTCAAAAGCTCCTGTGAAAACCACCTTAGCAGCTGCTTGGGGGGGCTTTATTTCAGCACGAAGATTATTATTAAGCTTATTGAAACTCTTTATAAATTTTGTTACGTCCTCATTGTGTCTCTTATTCAGAGCATTGAAATCTGTAAGAACATATCCATGGTCCCTCTTTTCTCCCCATTTTAGTGTGAAGAAATTCTCCATTTCTTCCCAAGTGGTGACTGTGTGATCAGCAAGAGATTTGAACCACTTTCGAGCCTCTCCTTCCAAGGATTGGATGAAAAGCCTCAACACCACATCTAGGTGCTCTACTTTTACATTCTTAGCAATGGCACAAAATTTTTCAATATGTCTCTACGCAGAAGTGCTATCTTCCATAGTGAACTGAGGTAGGAGTTTTAGATAATATTGAGGCATGTCATTTAGTACTAGAGGCAGAGCCATTGGGGCATATTTTTTGAGGAGGAAGCCAGGTACAACCATGAGGGGTGGTGGAGGTAAATTTTGAGGATGAATTGGCTATGGTATAACAGGTGTGTGTTGAATAGAGGTTGCTATATTGGTATGTAAAAAACTATGGAGTACTGCAAATTCTTTAATTTCTTTAGCCTTGGGAGTAGGGTGCAAGGGAGGCAAAGAAATATCAATGGATTTAGCTTTGTTTTTTATGATTGAACTAGCTAAAGCGAAGGCTTTTGGAGAATACTCAAGTACGCGGGCTGTGGTGCAAAGACCATAGATGTCAGTTTTCTGAGATGAGGAAGGCGAAGCTTCTAGAGTAAATGAGGAAAGGTTAGCCTGGATGGGCTGCTTCTCCTTCCATACTCTCCTAAATATAATCTTCTTAGGATCAGACACAGAAGAGGTTTTCTGCTGGAAAGTACCTGATCGAGTATGAGGCCTTTTGTAAGCAAGGATTATGACTGATTTGAGCTTCAATAATAGTGGAGTCACCAAGGTGAGGGATATGAAACTCTCAACCCTTCGTGCCCACCTGATTGAAGGGTGAAGATAATGTCGTATCCTAGGGAAAATGTTTTCTAATTCACTCCCCCAAAAATGATGCAAAAAATATGTTGTATCTCCTAGAGACAGCCTTGAGTTGCAAAATACTAGTGCCTAGGACATTTTAAAATCAGAGGTTAAAAGTGGACAATTGTATAAATACCTTTGACAAAATTTGGGTCATGAGAATAATTGATTTGGTGGTTTGAGAATGGAGAAGACCATTTGAGCTTGCTTCATGTGAATTCCCCAAATGATGAGAGAGCTCAGGAGGCTGTGAGGCTGATGGATTTTAGATGGGCCAAGTATAAAACAATGGTAAGAAGCTTTAAAATGTGTAGAGGCATTGAGGAAGAATGGAGAAGGAACCTACAAGAGACAGGCTTAAGAGATTTAAGAATTCCCCCCCCCCGCGGCCTCAGAGGAAGTGGATATGAATGAGATATGGGCAACAATAGAGATTCGTAGAGCGTGAATTAAGGGAGTGCAACAAGCTTAAGCATGAGCGTTAACACCTGGGAATTATACAGGAACGAATTCACAAATAAAATTGTAGACTACCAACAACTACATTACATGAACCAATCAAAGTAGCATAGCATGAAAATGATTACACGTAAAAAGGAGATTACTGATAACAAAAGGAAACCGATGCATACTACTCATTACTCCATCCGGAATCCAAATAACAGCTCTGTATCATATTGATTTTAAACAACTCTCCCAAATATGTATCTCAGAGCATAGGGAGCACAATCATACAAAACTACAACAAAATTCTTCTAAATTCCAGAACCCTTCTTTAATCTTGGAACAAGCTACATATAGAGTTCCCCTCGAGGGTCTTACGGTACTAATAATTTATGATCGAACCATAATTATGAAATAAAAAAATCCTACCTAACTTGCAGAGCGTACATTGAGCGATTACTTATGTACTGAGATAATTAAAACAAGAATGGGGTGAAATTGAGATTTTGCCAGAAAAATCGTCAAAATTAAACCAAAATCAGAAAGGACATGGTCGCCCATCAAGGCCAATAATGGGAGCCTTCAAGATGGTATGGCGAGGAGCGGTCATAGGTGGACAGGCTGACTGTCATTTTACGATTCTATCTATTTCCTGCAAACCTCCACTCCCTCAGTCTGGTGATTTCCACTTAATCCCTTAAGAAGAGGCCTGTCATACTAAGTGCACCTGGTTCTTTAGTAGAGATCTCCTGGGAAGACTGCGTAAACCAAAAGTAATTGTGCCACCTGTTGAGTCCCAAACTTGCATATTTTCTATACACCTTTCTAGACTTTTTCCATTTATCTGGACCTCCTAAGTCATCAACATCATTGCATATTAATCATAAAAGAGCATTTAAAGTGGTTTTTAACTATGTTTTGTGTCTGCTGTTTGAATTAGATTTTTTCTCATTGAGCTGCGGAATCTTGTCACTTTCCGCAGCTGCTGCAACTTTCCGCAGCTGCTGCAACTTTCCGCAGCCATTTTGTTAAAGTCTATATTGCAGGTGTCTTCAGGCAAATCGAGCCACATGGGCAAGTTGGAAATTACATGGACATGGATCGAGTCCTATTGGCTCAATCGAATTCACCTAAGAAGGCTGTGGTCAAAGGTGGTCAAGCGGTGGTCAACCGAAGAGTCCCACGGTGACAGAACTCTGTTTTTCACCACGTGAAGACTTGCGTGGCCGTTCCTAAATCGCAGGGGACATATCAACACCTGTGAACTGCTCCATAAGCCGAATTCAACGACCACTCTCCATAGATTTAATCTTCACGGCAGCCATAATGCTAGATTTCTGGACGTGGTTGTTCACGTGTCTTGTATCAGCGCAGAATGTAGGAAATTGGTTATGTCATCCTCTGTTATAAATAATGCGTTCTCATACGCATGGTAGTTAGCTGCTGTAATGTAATTTGCTGGATAGAAAGCCCACTGTGCCGTGACATTATTTCTTTATGACTGCATTTTAAATATATGAGAAGACTCTGTTCATAAGCATAATTCGTGTTTGATAGCTGCTTCCCGAGGATTGTGCAGAGGGCCCCTGCACACGCCGAGGTTTTGTGTATTATTGTATAGTTTCATGCTTCATTTCCTTACGTTCATTGTGCCATAGTCATTCATGTGTATATATTACATTTCTTATGGTATTAACGTTTTGTTTCTGTTCATAACTTTTCATGCTTTATACTGCTGTTAACTAATCAGTGTCTTTGTTCCAGAATATAATAGGCAGCCCGGGCATTTGCACATAGTTTTATAATGACTAATGACATGGAATCAATCTTGTCCTTCTGCTGGTTTATTTTTCCTAGCTTTTAATTCCAGCACTGTTTTATTCATTTCAGTTTTGTACATTTGCTTTACTAGATTAGATATTAAACTGCTCATTTCATTATCAGTTACCTCCGAAAGCCATAGCGAGACTAATGGCGAGGGATTGAAGTATGAGTGTGTAGTTTGATATTAGTTTATTTTTCTGCAAGTTAGATATTAAATTTCTCATGTCATTATCAGTTACCTCCGAAAGCCATAGTGAGACTAATGGTGAGGGATTGAAGTATGAATGTGTAGTTTGATATTAGTTTATTTTTTTGCATGTTAGATATTAAATTGCTCATGTCATTATCAGTTACCTCCGAAAGCCATAGCGAGACTAATGGTGAGGGATTGAAGTATGAATGTGTAGTTTGATATTAGTTTATTTTCTTTCTGCAAATTAGATATCAGATTGCTCAAATTGTTTATGATTACCTCCGAAAGCCATAGCGAGACTAATGGTGAGGGGTCAGAATATGAGTTGATGTAATTTGATTTTAGTTTTACTTTACTTGCAAATATTTGGATTTCTTTGAGTACAGTTTCTTTTGTGTTTAGACAGCAGCAAGGGTAATGGGTTTCATGATCAATAGTTCACTGTTTGTTTGACTAGTGTAGTAACACATTTTCATTTTCTTTTAGGAATTAGTTTTTTCATTGTATGTTTTAAAATCCTCTTGAAGTTTGAAGTTTGGGAAATCATTATAAAGGACATCATTGCCTTGAACATTTATATCCATACCTGTCTTTTAGAAATTCCACCTCACATTAGAAAATCAATCAAGATAAATAAAAACTCAAAAACGACAAAAAGTAAGAGATAGGTTATCTTGCACATATAGTGCGTCACACTTCGTCAGCTTACGAATCCCGGATTGACAAATTAATGTAGCAATTTAGGACACACTAAATTGACCAAACACCACCTCAAAATCCCATGCGGTGTTTTTGAATTGAAAAACAGGAACCAAATTTAGGAGGGGGTATCAAGTGGTAGGAGGTATTGGAGAGGGGGGGTGTGAAATGAAGCAAGGACCGTTAGATGAGGAGGGAATGATTGGAGATGGAGGGAATGTGGAGGGTGGTGAGGAGAGTTATTATGGTGGGGCAAAATCACGTTGCAATCACAAATATTTACCATGAAGCCATGGAGGTAAACTGTAATATGTGTGATATGCGAAGCGCAAAGAGAAGGTAAGTGACGTGGAGGGAAGGTGGGACCTGACTGCATCGCAAGTTAAAAAAAATAGGTTGTAGGCACTTCAAAGGTAAATCAGAACAAATGCGATGTGATATATAGCAAATCAGAAATCACTGGTTTTAATTTTTAATTGTGACGTGAAAGGTTATAATATGCAATCTGTGATGGAGGGTGGGGAGAAAAGGGTGACATGGAGGAAGGTGGGACCCGACTGCTACCTGTAGGTTGCAACTCTTAACAATAAATAACGGAGGTAAACTTTAAAGGATGTGAAGTGCGAGGCGCAGGGAGGAGGTAAGCAATGTGTCAGGGGAATGTGGGGCCGACTGCATCGCACATCGCAGGTATTAGCTTCTTGTTATAAGCGGCAGGGTTGAAATCCAAAACTTGCGAAGTGCGGGGAGAGGGACCCACCTGCATTGCGATCGCAAGTCGGAAAAACTCTGACGTAAGGTAAAGTATATAATGTTTTATATGATATGTGTTATGTATTTCAAATGTCTAAGAAGTGGGGGGATGGAGATGCTGTGGTGGGGCCAAACGCCGTATCGCAAATTAAAAGAAATACATTGCGGGCGCCTAAATGGTAAGTTGTAATGTTTGCGAAGTGCGATGAATGGCGGGGGAGAAAGGGGTGACGTGGTAGGGGAACTGGCCCAATTTAATAAAAATAGTGGAGATGGGAAAAGCAGAGGAGAAATAATGATATAGTGATGAAAAAGGTAAAGTAGAGAAATGAAGAGAAAAGGCAGAAAAGGTAAGGTTTCAGTGATTTTCAAGGGAAATGGAATGAAAGGGAGTGTGGCAGGTGGTTGGGTTCCACCACCATCACACATCACACTTTGACATCTTTAAATTTCACCCTTTTCACCTATCTTGCCACACTTTGCGCTCTGCAACTGCAATTTTAATCTCCGTCATTGACCAATGCTCGGATCAACGGTCCTCACCGCTCCCTTACTATGGTTTGCTGATCTTGTCTCTTTGGTTACACCCTGTCATTTCTTATTTGTTCGTGGAATACTTGCCCTGCATTCATGACTTGAACTGATTTAGTGTTCATGACTTGACTCGAACGCACACACGAATTCACCTAATTCTCGTTCAAGACTCTGCCCATGCTCTTTTTCTGCCTTAACTGCTTCTCCACCGCCTGTGCTTCCTTTGATTGTACTGTTTCTCCTTTTTTAAATATCAAATATGGGTGTTAATGGTTGAAGGATGGGCTTGAAAGAAATAAGGTGTAGAAATTTTATAACATGGAGGAAATGAGGGGCATAGAGGGTGAATGAAATGGATTGATGGCAGAAATGAAGTTTGATCACCATCACACCTCATCAACAACATTTTCCCCTTTCTACTGAACTGAAAGGAAGATTGATTCATTTGAATCTCTTTGACAATTAGAATTTCTCTTCCTTTCTCCTTCTCCACTTTGTGTGTGGTCACAGGCCAACTAGAATAATGCGACTGGTATTGGTACACTTACTTTTCAAAGGGAGTGAGGCTCCCCTCTCAGGCTCAAGGATGTGATGTTTGTACCGGGTTTGAAGAAGAATCTAGTTTCCATCGTGGTATCGGAAAACCATGGATATGATGTGATATTCAATAAAGGAAAGGCTTTCCTGAGACACATAGCCACTGGTAAAGTGAAGCAAATTGGGGATCGAGTGAAGAACCTATAAAAATTAGATGTGTAAGATTGTGCAACATTGAGCACCAAAGTAGAGAAGGTGTAGAGTCAAGATGTCAAAAAATTATGGCATAAAATACTTGGCCATTTGCATCATGGCACTTTGAAGATAATTCAACATATTTCTACAAGACTCCCTAAAGGATCAATAGAGAGGTGGGATACATGAAAATGTGTACCTTGGTGAAGTACACAAAATCTGTCTTCAATGATCGAGAAAACAGGGTGCATGTAGTCCTTGAAAGGATCCAATTTGATGTATGTGGAACTTTCTCGACAACCTCCACTACAAAGCACATGTATTGTGTTATACTTATAGATGATTTATCATGGAAGTGATAAGAAAGACTAGGCATTCTTTGAATTTGTTGAATTCAAAGCACTTGTCGAGAGATAAACTGGAAATAAAGTGAAGGCTCTCAGGAGCGATAATGAAGGTGATTGCATGTCGAATGAGTTTAAAAATTTATGTGCAAAGGAAGGCATTCGATGGGAGTTTACAACACCCAATAACCCACAACAAAATGGGGTGGCTGAGAGGAAGAACACAAGTATTATGGGAACTGCAAGGGTGATGTTGAATGACCAAGGCCTACCACTACACTTGTGGGCTAAAGCTTGCAACACGATGGTAATTTGCAGAACATGAGTCCTCATCGGATTCTTGGCATGAGTACACCATAAGAATATTTTTCAGGGAAGAAACCAGATGTGTCACACTTCAAGAGCTTTAGACCATCAATTTATTTTCATGTTTCCAAGGAATCAAGGAAAAAGCTAGAACCAACAACAGAGTTGGGGGTATTTTTTGGGTTTAGAGAAACACCTCACACCTATTATGTGTACTTGTCATCCCTTAGGACAAAAGAGGTTAGAAGGGATGTGAATTTTGATTAGGAGAAGGAAATTATGTGTTCTCTTGATAGGGAGCTTCAATTGCACAATCATAACTAGCCTAATATTTTATAAAACAAAACAAAGTTAAATTTTATAGAGAGAGCCCTCTCCGAACCTTAGGAAGGCTAGATCCTAAAGTTCAAAAGTTGGTCTGTGGTTACCTCGGTGAGTTATCTCTTGAACCTAGAGAAATTACTGAGTGATAACATACTGGCAACCATACTGGGGAAGACTAACATTTTCTTCAGAAATAGTTTATGCGTTCATATCTGATCTATGATGGCGGACAGTGATCAGACACACAAAGGTTAAAATCATCCACCTGGCGACTCTAGATCAGTTTCACAATCAAGAATCCACTGGAGGAATAAACCTGAAAGAACAACATGGAAATATCAGGCTTTCAAATTGGATCTTAATCCAAGACATTATGTTCTTTCTCATTAAGAAAGTTTTTCAATGTATATTGTATTTTATATAAGGATCTAGCTTGGTTGTATAGATACAATGGCCCTTCTTTATGACTAATTTACAAAATGACCCAAGAATAAAACGCAGGTATGCTCCCATGAGCAGAGATCACATACCTGGATTTCCACACAAAATACCAAAGGTAAATTGGGATAAAAATCTTCCTCTATTTCAAGATGAGAATATTGATTATCCTTTGTTACATCTCATTAAATTTCATATACACTCATGTAGATTGAAGGGTGATTGGCATGAGGATTGCCTCATGAAGCTATTCATGTCAACCTTAGAAGGACAAGAAAGGGAATGGTATGAAACTCTAAATCCTGCTAGTTTATTTTCTTTAAAGGATTTTCACAAGGTATTTTATGAGCATTACAAAGAATATTTTCCATCTTTATCATTAGCTGAAAATTGTTGTGATCAAGCTGAAGATCTCATACATTACCTTAAAAATATTAATGAAGATTTAGGAAATTGGCATCCTGAATATTTATTAGTAGCAGTCCATAAATTTCATTTTCAAGTTAAGTTTTATGATAATCAATAGGAGTTAATAAAAGATGAAATAGATCAGGAGAAGAAACCTAGGAAGTTGTGGAGTAGCCACAAGAAGATGAGAAGAGAGTGGAGACATCCACTCAAGCATAGACATCCAAAGAAGTAGTGAAGAAAACTAGGGAAGGTGACAATTTATTTCACGATTCTAGAGATAATGTGGGAGCACCCACATCACAACACAGATAGAGGAGGTCATTTGATCGATACACTAGATACATGGCTCTAATGAGTGAGCTTGTAGAGATTGAGGCATCCTCATTCTAGGAAGTTATAGAGAAACGGGTATGGGTTGATGCTATGGTAGAGGAATACGATTACATTATTAGAAACAGTGTTTGGGAAGTGGTCCCAAGACTAGAGGACAAATCAGTTGTGGGTTCGAAATGGATCTACAAGGTAAAACAAGTGATGTATGGAAGCATAGAGAAACACAAGGCCATATTTGTTGTCAAGGGGTTCTCTCAGATGGAGGGAATTGACTATGAGGAGACCTTTGCTCCAATAGCAAGGTACTCTTCCATAATATAAATTCTATCACTTGTAGTGTAGATGGGATGGAAGATCCACCAAATGGGTGTGAAGACAACATTCCTCATTGGATTTATTGAGGAGGAGGTGTAAATTGAATATTCAGAAGGTTTTGAAACCTTTGACAAAGAGTCACATATGTACAAACTCAAGCGAGTGTTATGTGGACTGAAGCAAGCACCCCGGGCTTGGTACACCAAGATCGAAAAATATCTCATCGGGTTGGGCTTCACCAAAATTGAAACAGATGCAAAAATTTATCAAATTTTTGTTTAAGGTAAATTATTTATTATTTTGTTGTATGTCGATGATTTAATTTTAACTGGTGATAAGAAGTTCATCAATTCTTTCAAAGAGGTTCTTGCAAGAGAATTTGAGATGAAGGACATGGGACTCATGCAATATTTCCTTGGTTTGGAAGTATGGCAAGTATATGGGGAACTATTTATCTCTCAATGCAAGTATTCCAATTAGATATTGAAGAAGGTCTACATGGAGAGTAGCAAAACCATGGACACCCCTCTAGCAGGAAGTTGGAGGAAAGAGGATGCTACTTCAGGTGAGGAAGTGGAGGCTACCATTTATAGGAAGATTTTGGGTTCACTTATGTATTTGGTGAACACATGAACATACATGTGTTATGTACTTAACCAACTTAGTCAAGAAATGTTTAAACCAACCAAACTATAATTAAAGGAAACAAAGAATGTGTTGAGATAACTCAGAGGCAGTACTCACTTTGGTCTTTGGTACAAATGAACAGAGCGAGTGAAGTTGCAAGGATTCACATATGCATATTGGCTAGGGATTCCATCAGATAGGAAGAGAACATTGGGAGGAACTTTTAGTGTTGGATCAAAAATAGTTTCCTGGTACAACTTGAAGTAGGTATCTATTGCACTCATCTCAGCAAAAGAAAAGTACATGGTTGCAAGTCAAGAAACATGTGAGGCTATCTGTATGAGAAATATTATTGTTGGGGTATTTGGTCAGATGATGGATCCTACTATGATTTACTGTGATAATCATAGTTGTATGAAACTTTGATAATCCTGTATTTTATGATCAATCCAAGCATATCAACATCCAATATCACCATCTACAGGATTATGTGGAAAGGCGAATTATGTTGTTGGAGTAAATTCCTATAGAGGAACAAGATGCATATATTCTGACAAAGGCTTTTTCAAGAGAAAAATTCGAGTTCCATAGAGGTAGGATTGGGGTATCTGATAATCCCTTTCTTGTTAAGAGGGAGTGTTGAAAATGCAACAATAAAATCTAGTTTTGACTTTTCCTTGGTCAAACTAGATTAAAATTCGAATTTTAATTTCAGTAGAACAATTGGAGGTAGTTAACTGAGGTGACATGGAACTTGTCACTCAGTTAAATTATTTAATTCGAGTTGGAGACACTTGAGTTTAGTTCAGTATGATTGATTTCTAATTTCTAGCAATCTATTTCAGTTAAATTGAGTTATTGTTAGTTAAACTAGTTCTAACTACTAGAGGAGCTAGTGGAAGGTCTAGTAGTGGGGTGTGACTCCTGCCATCTTCAATTATTAACTAGTTAACTAATAAATTAGCCTAGAATAAATGATGCATGAAAATAATTTGAGTTACCCAGTTGATATTGGAGTTCAAGGTCAGTGTAATATCAGTCGTACAAGTGGTGCATGCAGTCAAAGATTGGTATAAAGGAATTGTGAAATATAGATTGAGGGATTTCCTAATTAATAGGGTCTTAATTCCTCAGGGAATAACAAAAGGAAATAGCAGCTTATAGGATAGGAAAATTGGCTAAGTATTTTCCATAGTGAGTTAGTCAAGAAGAGGGATAGACCATACACTTTCAGAATTTCCTGAGGCTTGAGCAAGCATTATATTTATTCTCTATTCTTTGATTAATGCAATACATATAGGAAGGAGTTTTGAGAAGTTTCTTTTCCCTATATAAATATCTATGTATGTGTGTTAAATATTGAAGAAAGAGTTGAAGGCTTCTTCCTTACCCAAATGTACCTTATGGTCAACATTGGAACACAAACCCTCTTGACGTTTGTTTGTTAAGAAGCTCTTGGAGTTTGTTTGTTGTTTGGCTGCTTGAATAAGAGTTTGTCTTTACAGCCATTTGATTAAAAATCTTGTCATTTGTTTTGAAAGCTTTGAGAAATTTGTTGAAGTTAATTTTTTCATTGACATCATAATGACAACTTCTACAAGTGAAGTTTCCTCCTTCACAATATTCTTCGATGATGATATGATGCATGATTTTATTATATTGAAGGATGTGGTGCAGATTTTGTTTGAGGATAAACAAGAAAGCACTGAACTTCGTGAGAAATTGTTTGCCATGAAGCAAGATAAGGAAGAAATTCTTCAAATATTGCATGATATGGAGAGGAAACTCCATCAAGCCCAAGAGGCTTTGACCAAGAAAATTTGTGAGGAAGAGGTAATCCATTCTAATTTGTCTTTAGTTTTACTCATTAAAAAGATGTGCTGGTTCTTTCAAAAAACATACAAGAGTTATAGGGTCCAAATTAATGATTAAAATGGGCTATGAAGGCAAAGGATTATGCAAGCATGCACAAGGCATGGTTGATCCCATTTTGGTTAAGGAACGGCCCAAGAATCTTGGTCTTGGTTATGTGCAGTTTAATGTCGAAGATTCCAAATCAGGGAAAATTTTAAGGATGGAAAATTATCTTGAATTTTAAAAACATTGGTGAATCTCACTAGACCCTAATATGCAAACAATAAAAAAATTTATTGGTAATTTGTAAAATTATTCAAATTTATAATGATTTTATATATAATCGCTATATAATGTTGGTGATTTTTAAGGTAAAATATTTTTATATTGTAAAATTTGGGTGTATCATTTTTTGAAAAAAAGGAAATTGGCAAATCTTTTTTTTGGAAAACCATGGAAAAATAGCCCACCTGTGAATATTAGCCCCTAAAATTTTCCATATTCCAAATCCTTGAAGGCATGTGAGGCTAATTTAAAGAGAACCTTTATCCCAAGTTCTAAGATGCAAATATGTCAAATTTGTTTCAAAAATGATTGTCATTGCTTTAAGCCTTTGTTGCAGCAAGAAGATGGTAGACATGCAGCTTATGGCGAGCATGCAAGTTCAAACAGTTTTGAAGATAAGAATGGTGATGTTAGTCTGAAAATGAAAGCTGTAGCATCTACCAGTTCATCTTCTCATGAAGACAAAAAGGATGAACATTCAAAGTAGCACAAGAGGTATAAATCTCTTCATGATCAATTTGATTGTGTTTCTGCAAAGCATGATCATTTTGCATGCTTAAATGGAAGAAATATTTGTTGTACATATTGTGCTCGATTTAACCATGATTCTTTGAGATGTTGGATGAGGAAGAAAGCATACAGGAAGCAGATGAGGCAAAGACAACTTCCAAATAAGGTGCATGAGTTTTGCACATTTTTCCAAAAGAGGGGACATGATGTCTCTCATTGTTGGACTTTACATCCAACTAGTCATCCAAAGCACATGCAGCGAGAGGACAGAAAGATTGGCACAAGTGGAACTATGGATTCCATTATCGAGGTGAAAATGGAAGATTCACATGAAGACGTGTTGCAGCAGCAAAAGTCGCCATGGAGGTGGCTTGGAAAGAATTGGATGGAATTCTTAACACAGTAAGAAATATTCCTTTGTACATATGCACATTTTGGTTGTATGCATGTATTTCTGTCGAAAAGTTTGATGCAAGATTGCATATAAATTCGGTTCAGTTGAAGGAATTTCTTTGTTGTTGCAAAATTTCACCATGGAGGTGTAAAAGATGAGTATGAGACTCACTTATATTTCAGAAATATCTTTTAGTTTAGCTCTTTAGCCACCCACTTGTTTTTGGGATTATGTACTTGTTGTACTTGAAAGGAAGAGTTGAAGGTGTACATGTGCATGGAAGTTGTATGTATAAATAGCGAACTGTAAATAGGTTCATTGCACATTGATACATGCACATGTGGTTGTCAAGATGTATCATGTTTTTTATCGACATGTGTCAATTGTGTCGCACATGTTTGTCGACTTTTGTCGATTGTGTTGCACATTTTTTACATTGATTTTATGTCAATTGTATAGCACATTTTATGACGACTTGTTGTTGATGTCGCATGTTGCACGACTTATGTTTGAGCCACCTTGGATCATTGATCAAGGTAGCGATGTTTAGATTCCTTCTGCAAATTTCTTGCCAGAAATTTTCTGAGTGAGTGCAAGAAAGGTAGCTCTTGACAGGAGGATAAGCGCATCGAGGAAGGGAAGTGTGAATTGCTTTCTAGTTGTGGTTAAAAGTCACTAGCCATGCAAGGCAAGTGTTTGGAGGTTGAAGAGAAGAGGGTGAAGTACTCTCATTTGTTGTACAGATCATTTTCAGTAGTCCAAGAGAGCTTTTGGGGTCCAAAAGCTTCTCATTTGGGATGTGTGATCAGAACTAGATCAAGGACCTAAGGATTAGCTCAAAATCCAAATTTATAGGATTAGGTTGAAACCAATATGGTTGCATAGGTTTTTTATTCTTGATTTCGGGGCTGCAAACGGTTCAAAAAATAGACACCATATAAAGAAGTTATTGCACTTTGAATGCTGAACGGGTTCGGTGGAGCATGGAGGGGCCAACCCTCCTCCCATGGAGCCTCATCATATGACCAGTGTGGGAGCTTAATATTAAGAGCGCTTAAGGAGCCTAATCTCAAGTTTAATATTTAATTAATATTTAGTAAAGTGGAGTTTAATATGGCAGAGATTCTGGAGGCGCTCCCAAATTTAGGCGGACTTCTACTTTTAGTGGAGTTAACTGGAAGTTGCCCCACATTTAGTGGAGGAAATCGGGGCAAAGTTGTTTTGGTCATAACTCTGTCATTATTGAACTAAATGGGATGGAATTTTAGTCAATTTTGGTTCTCTTAGACCTTATGAAGTCTTTTGGATAGGTTTGAGGTCGAATGGAGGTGATTGTCAGTAGCGTTTGCTTCAGGGAAGATGAAGGAGCCATCAGGGCCAGCATGAGACAAGTTCAATTTGAGGCATAACTAGGGGAGTTAGAGTCCTTTTCTAGAGTTAAAATAGACTAAATTGGATAATTCAGAAGTTTTGAAGCTGATGAAATGGTTTTAAAAGCTTTTAGAGAACATTTGAAGGCTGAAAAGCTTCAGTAAAGTTCAAGGGGTCATTAGTGCCAGCTTTTGCCAGCAACAGTGCAGGGCTTAGAAATAGCTATTTGAGACCATTTGCAATGAAACAGTGGTCATTATTGGCTAAATTTTTTTTTGAATATATTTACATAGGTTTCAGCAAGTGTTAGAGACTTTTAGAGGTTGAAAACGCAGCAGAGACATTTTTATTAACCATTGTGCCAAGGGGTGTCGATAGGTGATTGAGGCGAAACCGGAGCAGTCATAGGCTATTTTAGATGAACCAAAAATCTATCTTGACTATTTCAGTCATTTTGGAACTAATGGAAGTGGTTTCAGAACATTTTGAGAACTTCTAGAGCTCTAAAAGTTGATGTGAATGTTTGGGCAGCCCTGGGAAAACCATGGAAGATAACCTATTTTGGGAATGAAGTGCTCAATTTGAGCAATTTATTAGTTGGTATTTGGTGTCTGATGTGTGTTGGATAAAAAAGGAGTGGTTTCAGTGACATAAACATAATTCTGAGGGAGGTTGTTCCATTTAGAAGCTCATAGTAGCTTAGTGCACCGACAGAAAGAATCATGTCAACAAGAGCCTAAAGCTGTTTACAAAGTTCGGACAGCCAATTGAGAGATATTTATGGTATTTTCAGTCCTTTGGATCATTTTTGTATTTATTTGAATTAAGTATTTACTTGTAAAAAAACTTACCATAATCCCAAAGAGCTGAGTCATGATGACGAAGCTCAAAGGAGACATAGGCCACGAGATTTCGGGTGAACTCCTAGATTAAAATTGTTGTTGTGTTTGAATGATTATTTTCTGCATTATGTTGCTGTCATACATGTTAAGTTACAGCAAGAAAAAATGAATTTAAGACACATAAACAGTAAAAATTCATACACCACTTTCAAGTAAATAATTCCGAAAAATTGTCAAGTACAAGCTAGATCATTTTAATTTAAACTGAGTGGTAGGTTCTTGAAATACATACAAGTTATTCAGACCATTTTTAGATCAGTAGCTAAGTGGGGCTATTATCTCAACATCATACATTTTCTTTATCTCTTTCTCAACTAGTGGCATTTGGACAAGATTTATTCTACGCAGTTTCTGTTTAAAGGGCTTCTGTATTTCTTTGAGTGGAATATTGTGTTGAATGAGATTGGTATCATAGGACTTCAAGTCTTCATAGCTCTAGGAAAACACATCACTGAATTCTTTTAATAGCTCAATATATTTATGTTTTATAGGTGCTAGCAGTGTCTTTGACAGTTTTACCATTTTGGGTTCTTGCTTACTGCTTATATTTCACTCTTCTACATTTGCTTCAGTGGGTTCCATTTTTGGCTTTCTAGCAACATCATTGAAATCAAAAGGTTCTTATAAAGGGACAAGTCCTCTTAGCAAGGTATTATCTCTGAACTGAAATACTTCAACCTCTTCTTTTTCTAGATCTTCACACATTTCTGTCCCATGTGGGTCTTCTTTTGCTAACAGGTTTATACCAGCATCATGAGGGGACTCCCCCCTGCATGTTTGTTCCTTAGTAGAGTGATCCCCTTCATGATCTAAGTCTGAATTTGTCATTTCAAACTCATCTTTGGGCTGCAGGAAGTCTTCAATATATTTTTCACCTTAAAAAACTTGCCAATATATTATATTATCAGGGACTGCTAGTCTGTTCATGTTTATGATATGTGTTTTTGATCATGAATTTATTTCCGCAGATGAGTAGAGTGGATTTGAGTCTTATGATTTAGTAAATTTCATGAGTAGTTTCATATCTACATAGAATTTATACAACTTTCTTTGTTATTTGATGTAAAAATTATATCCTACTCTTTTACATCAATTTTTTTGTGAGCCACCACTCATAAGAAATACCAACTCCCTTTGATTTTTTAGCTAACACCCACTAGTAGGAAGCACCAAATCCCCTTCTTATGTAGACACCTAATCAACTTACCAAAAGAAATAAATGAAGCATTGACTTCATGGATTTGTTAATCGTATCTTCTTGGATTTATGCAAGAACCAACTTGCAAGTGGCACCAATTCCTAGGATTTAATCAAACATATACTAAGATGGAAGCACCAACTCCATGTTTTGTAGGCTGCAACCCACACTCAATAAGGAAAATAATACTCACTATAAATGGAAGCCACTTTGCCTATTTTCAAATCTGTTTTCATCCACCTATCCCTCTATTATCATCGGTATTTGACCCTTTTATCCGCTCAACATCCTTCTGCTCATTATATTCACTCTGCAACAACTCACATTCAGTTCTCGACCTTCAAAATTTCAACAACATACTCAATAGTTTTTTCTTTCCACTCTCTTTTGCAAAGGAATGCTCAAAATCTCTCAGTAGCATACACTTATAGAGATATCCACATAGCTCATTTAACAATGTTTCATTCCCCACTTTACACAATTTCTATCCTGGGTTTTGTTCCTCTACAACATAGGGAATGATGTTGAACATTCTATCATCCACACTAACCAAGTGCATACTCTGGCATAACTTCCCATATTGCATAGGATATGACTTCCTATTCAATCTCATAACTGTAGCAAAGATCTCCATTCTGTTGTTACATCCAAATACTTGGCCACCAAAATAAAATTAATTCAAGGAATGGGCTTTGAGTGTTTCTCCATACTGAGAATTAATTCTCAGTCAAAACTAAAAATAGAAAGGCTCTCCATGCTTATTAATTGATCACAAGCCTCAACTTGTACCTTGGGCATGGCATACTGGATCTATGATCAATTATTCTACACCCAACATTCTTTTCCGTTCAATTCTTCATGGCGTGCAAGGAGACTCAGGGATGGTTAATTATATTGAATACATGATCCATTAATTCATTATGTACAACATGGTCCTTCACTTGTCTTGGTCTAGAGCTCTTGGAAATTGCATTGACACTAGTTCTCAATTTTAGTTGTGACTCGTTCCATGCCTTTAACATTGTGCCCATAGTTCTTCATCCTCGACCCTTAATTCCTAAATAGTTTCTGATCTGCTCAATGTATCGTTAACCATAAATGTGGCAGAATGTAACCTATAGGACACTATCAAATATGGAGGAATCATTCCAAGGAGCTACTGACTAATTCATCTTTTGAACTCCAGATCCCTTTATGATAAAACCCTAGAAATTAAGCGATTGCTGACCTGTTCATATCCATTGGTGCTAATCCCTTAGCCTGCAACTATTTTTTATTGCAAATAGCCTAAAGGTCCATGGTCACAAAACACATGAAAATTTCATAAACTCATTCTCAGG
Source organism: Pinus albicaulis (assembly GCA_034641835.2). Taxonomy (NCBI): domain Eukaryota; kingdom Viridiplantae; phylum Streptophyta; class Pinopsida; order Pinales; family Pinaceae; genus Pinus; species Pinus albicaulis. The sequence goes on along the minus strand of CM076575.1, from coordinate 1,518,801,761 downwards.
CCTCCTACTAGGCCCTTTAGAGTAATATACCTGAGGGATTAAACAACGTGAATTAAGCCTTCCATGCCCACGGTCACTAATTGCACATGAAACTATGTCGAGGTGCTTTACCATAGCCTCCAACCTTTATTCCAGGATTACGTGTCCATTGGGACCATAAGATGCACTCATTGACAAAATACAATGCTATCGGGATTTGTTGTAACTCCCACCACAGTGCCTTCATGTCCTAGTTCCTAGTCAGCTTTCTGAGACCTCCCTTGCGTCGTTTTAATGTCTTTGAGGGTGATGCCTCTGTGATGATGTGTTGTAGTGGGGTTTCCCAATTCCTTTTTCATAAAATATCCTAAAGGCCCTTTGTCACATTAACACACAAGATTACTTCAATGCCTTCTCGTCCCAATGCCTTTTTCTTTGTATTTGGCCCAAACGCCCATAGTCACCATAATACATGAAACCTTTGCAAAAGAAAAGTCATGGATGCACTTTTCGTCATTCAAAAATATTTTTAACTATTGGAGAAAACTCCATCTCCCAAGCTCGTTATCCTGACCAAAATTTCTTTGCACCTCTTATTTCCTTACAGTGTTGCACCTCCGAGATTACATGTTGTGTGGGTCTACTTGTTGCATCAACCAACCAATCATCTAGTAGCCCAGATAACCTGTCATGGCCACTCATATTCCTACATGTCATGCTGCTCCGTTAACCTAGAAAAACATTTGGTACACCTTTTATTTCCTTCTAGGGTCAAGCCTCCGAGATGATGTGTCTTGGTAGGACCTCCCACTGCTCTCACGAACCACTCAAGTGTTTCCAGGGATGAGTTGTACCCCATGCCATCATAGTGCCTATTCAACCTTGGGTTTCCTCTTCATGCACCTTTAAAAATTTTTGGAGTATCCCTTTTGGGATGATGTCATGTTTATGTCAACAACCCCACATGGCACCTCCGAAATGGTGACATGTGTCACCCAAATTTGGCCCACTAAGGCACCCAAATTTTTTGAATATGCATGCCACATTTCCTCTATTTCGTACATGCAGTGTTATGCTGATGTCATCTTGTGCATACATCATACCATCCATTCCCTTAGTATGCTCCTTTAAATCCTTCTAGGGTAACTTTTCCCGGCTAAGTTGTCAAGTGGAGACCACATCCTACAAACTTCTTCCAATCTCTGTGCTTTCTAGATGTTGACATCATCCCATGCATATGTCATCTCAAATGACTCTCCTAAGCACATTCCTTAGCACTTTCAAGGAAGGCCTTTAGGGCATAACTATCATATATGGCCCGTTGCTTTAAAACATTTCCACTCATCGCTCTTCCACTTGCTCCACTATTATGTGAACCGTCCATGCAAGCCTGAAATTATGTTACCTTGAGCAATCCATTTGTGCACACTTTGAACCATCTGGGGAAAACCCGTCAGGATGATTTGTCTCATGGGACCTCCACTAACTAATAAATATGATACCTGTTACTACTGTTAGAGCCACATTTTCCCGACCATATATTATCTTTTCCGCTAACTGTTCTACCATGTTTGGAAATGACACCAAAATTAAATTCCCCAAAAGGTTACTCCAACCACTATTAATTCTGCAACTTTGACTTTGAGGCACTTACCTTTGACTGACCATAACTTACAATCTAGAATTCCATTTGCAAAATTTTTCACATCGTTGGAAAGATATTTATGAGCACTAATCAACTATGCCATCTCCAAGAGAAATTGAGCTGATCTCCTAAGGAAAAAATGAACTCAAATATTGGGACCACCCTTGATATCAACACACCATGCACATCAATGCTAGCCTGGTTGACATTAATGCCGACACATTGGATGCCGCTAGAAATACAAAAAATGCCAACTATTCAACAAGTAATTTAAATCCATATATGGAGGAAATAAAAATTTGGTATCCTATAGTATGGAAGCATAAGGTTCCATTTCATTTTTTTCAAATTCAAGATGTATTTGTTAATGAATTCAATTATATGTTGACCATGCAAGAACCCCCAAGGATTTTTACTGAAGCATATATACTTTCATGTTGAAAACATAATACATGATGAAAGGGAATACCACACCTTGGTTAGAAATTATAAATATCAAGATAAAACCTTCTTACTACCCAATTTTATGCTCGATAGATATTTTCTTCTGAAATATCCCGATAGTTCCACCAATAGTTAATTTTCTTTGAAAGGAAAAAGAAAAGGAAATTCATCTCCTTACCATTTAAAATTTGGGAGGTTGTTGTAAGAAACTTTTCTCATCTCCGAGTCATTGAATTATTTAAATTTGATTGAAGTAGAGTATATCCAAGGATTCGATCCTAAACATATTTTTTGAAAGCATCTATAAGTGGTAAAATACAATAACTTATTAAATTACAAGGATTTATTAAGAAAGTGGAGAACGTCACATCATTCCATCCAAAGAAAATGAAGTATCCACCCCTGATAAAGAAGTGACCATCAAAAATAGCACCAAAACAGGAAGGAAAACTAGGCAATAGGTCAAAATTCTATGAGTGCTTAACCAAATTCAACACCCCAAGCTTTCTTGAGTTCCTCTTCTAGTAACATAAAAAGAGATATTACTGGGATTAGAGGATATATTAATGATATGTTCTCTAGTGAAGGTGATGGAGAGGATACAACTCCTCGAGTGACTATCAAAAAGTCACATATTACTAGTTCATCCAAGAGTAAGAGTTCTACCAAGAAAGGGTCTCAAAATATAGAAGGACCCATGGACATGGAAATTGATAGTATTGGAATTCCCCCTTAGGTTACGAAACGTATATCTAGAACCCAAATAATGATAGAATAAATAATTGATGAGGAAACAGTCATTTTTAATGTAGGTTTTAATCCTGAACAGAAATTATCTACACACGAATCTTATAACAGAAAATAAACAATAGCGAGAGCATAAAACATAAAACAGATAAACACAGAGATTTTCCCCTGTATCCCAAATTGGGATGACCAGCTTGATTTTTCGTTATATTCCTTTTAGTGTTACAACACATATATACATGCCGAAGCATACATGAACCCTAATCCATTAACCCTAGATTAGAACATAACCGTAGTTCCCTTGACCGGATCTACAAAAAATACCAGGGGATAAAAACCATCGTACCCCAAAACCATGTGCAAAACCATGCACAAAACCATGGGCACGGACTACCCACCAGAAATTAAGGACCAATTTTTTTGTTAGGGAGTTGTCCTGGACCCCGACAGGGGGGACTACCGCCCCCCATGTGACCCCCTCGTTGCGCCCAACACAAAGGGGGGGCTATTGCCCCCTCTATTACCCCCCCGCGCATGCTTAGTCATGGAAAGAATATAACACATACCCAACATTATCCCACTTGTTGTTTTCTTTCCACAGGGGGCCATAGGAGAGCTTAGTCATTGGCCCAATTCTTCAACACCCATTATTTCTCTGCACCAAGAGAACTTTTGAGTGCTCACAAACTTCGTCAATGCATCTGCAACATTATTCAAAGTGTCCACCTTTACCAGCAACACCCTTTTATACTCAACCATATCTCTAACAAAGTGATATTGAACATCAATGTGCTTTGTCTTTAAATGATAAGCAAGGTTCTTAGCCAAGAAAATTGCACTTCTTACATACAGCCTATCCTTGGTAATTGTCAGACTCAACCCCATACTTGAACACAATCTTCGCAACCAATTCTTCGCAACCAAATTTCTTTTCCTGCTTATATGAGTTTCGCTATGGAGCTCGCTCAGAGTTAGAAAGAGCCACTACAGATCAGATTTACTTCCATCCCAATATACTTCCATCCCAACTGACTGCGCCTCCAAATAGGTTAAACACATACCCACTTGTAGATCTTCTCTTGTCCAGATATCTAGCCCAATCTGCATAAAAAAAACAATGAATGTCCAACATTATTTCCAATCCCAATCTTCCCTGGTAGCACAAGCCATAATCACTAGTGCCACGTAAATATCTAAAAACCCGCTTCATTGTCATCTAATGCTCCTTCCCTGGGTTTGACATAAACCTGCTCAATACTCCCACTGCATGTGCAATGTCTAGTCTAGTACAGACCATTGCATACATCAGACTACCCACTACACTTGCATATGGAACACGGGACATATCCTTCTCTTCTTCTTGTGTCTTGGGACACTGCTCTACAGATAGCTTTACACCTACGTGAATAGGAACATTCATCTATTTACTATCTTGCATATTGAACCTTTGCATGGTAGTTCTCACACACTTTCTCTGGGCTTAAACTTCGTAGCTTCCTTTTGTCACAGAGCATCTCTTAATTTCTATGCCAAAATATAGTTTGCGTAACTCAAGATCCTCATCATGTCGACTACCCTGGAGAATCATGAGCCCTCAAATCTTGATACCCTCGTCATTTCCAATCAACAACATAATATCGCAGAATCATTCAAGATACAAGACCAAATAAATAACACTACCAATTAATTTAAAATAAACACAATGATCCTCCTGCTTCTCGGGTGAAGCCAAGTCTCGTATATAGGTATCAAATTTCCTCGATACCACATCCTTGGTGACTGATTTAACCCATTCAAAGACTTCTTCAACCCGTGATACTGCTATTTCTTACCTCACCATAAGTTTTCAGCAGCTTCTCATGTAGATCTCCTCTTCTAGATCCCCATGAAGAAATGTTGTCTTCACATCCATCTGTTCTATCTCAAAATCAAATGCAACAGCAATAGATAAAAGTAATCTAATAGAAGTAACTTTGGCAACAAGAGAAAAAATATCAACAAAATCAATTCCTGGCACCTAGGAATAACCTTTTGCTACCAACCGAGCTTTGTATTTCTCCACCTTGCCTTCTACATTCATCTTCTTTTTAAAAACCCATTTTCTCCTGATGGGCTTCCTTCGAGCCAGCAACTCCACCAGATCCCATGCCTCATTTTTGTGCAAGGATGCCATTTCATCAACCATGGCCTCCTTCCAGAGTCACTAGAAAATTTGGCCCAATTTCCGACGGCCACTTCGTCGCTATTCCGACACATAGTCGTCGCAAGAGCGACAGTTCGAGGATGGAAAAAATGTGGTTCGCCATTACGTCGCTATTCCGACGCCTTGAAAAAGTGTCGCGATACCGACACTTTTTCCGTCGCTTCCAAACAAGAGTCGCTCTTCTGACGTTTCCCAAATTGTCGCTCTTCCGACGTTTTTATACTGTCGCTCTTCCAACATTTTTAAATTGTCACAATTCTGACGCCGTACAAAAGTGTCGCAAGAACGATTCATTGCAAACGTGTCGCAAGACCGACGCTTTCCAGAAGCATCGCAATACCGACGCATTCCAAAAGCGTCGCAATATCAATGCTAGGAAGAACTGTCGCAATATCGACGGACATTACAAGACTGACGAAAATGGAAATCGTTCAAAACGTCGAAAGACCGACGCTTATAAGGCGTCGGAAGAGCGACGCTTATAAAGCGTCGGTATACCGATAGTGGGTTCAATTTAAAAAAAAAAAATGAAACTTTAAAATAGGACAGTAAATCTCCAATATTTGTTATGAATTGTGGGCATTCCAATTTTTATGAACATAATTCGACTGTAAAATATTAATATAATAAACCACCTCCCAACGCTTCGACTATAAACAATCATATAAACATGGTTCTGTATTTCAAAAAACAGCTTTAAAATAGAAACAGGGAAACTTTTTTTTTTTCTAAGTAAGGTTAATCTATTAACAGTGGGAATAAAATTATAGCATGACCAAAGTCAAAAAAATTGCCCAGACTTATGGCAAATTTGTCAAAAAATCAAAAAAGAAGACTGCCCTCATACGGGGAAACCAGTCTTGAACGTTTTTTAGGTCATTGCATTGCCCACGTAGGGGAACCATCGTTTGATATCTTTGATGATTACAGTGTTTACAGAATTCAAAAATAAAATAGAGGTCCAGCACAGTAATATAAGCAAAAACATGCCCAATTAAGTGGGCCGCGAAGCAAGAAAACCAAACCAAAGAGAAGCATCTACTCATCCGATGGTTCTTTGACAATTCAGCACCATCCTTCGGCAAACTTAAAAATAAAACTTTAAAATAGGACAGTAAATCTCCAATATTTGTTATGAATTGTGGGTATTCCAATTGTTATGAACATAATTCGACCGTGAAATATGAATATAATAAACCACCCCGCAGCGCTTCGACTATAAACAATCATATAAACATGGCTCTGTATTTCAAAAACAGCTTTAAAAAGAAACAGGGCAAATTTTTTTTTTCTAAGTAAGGTTAATCTATTAACAGTGGGAATAAAATTACAGCATGACCAAAGTCAAAAAAATTGCCCAGAATTATGGCAAATTTGTCAAAAAATCAAAAAAGAAGATTGCCCTCTTACGGGGAAACCAGTCTTGAACGTTTTTCAGGTCGTTGCATTGCCCACGCAGGGGAACCATCATTTGATATCTTTGACGATTACAGTGCTTAAAGAATTCAAAAATAAAATAGAGGTCCAGCACAGTAATATAAGAAAAAACATGCCTAATTAAGTGGGTCGCGAAGCAAGAAAACCAAACCAAAGAGAAGCAGCTACTCATCTGGTGGTTCTTCGACAATTCGACACCATCCTTCAGCAAACATGTCACTGTCCATGGTGGGAGCAGCTTCAGACATGGAAGGTCTAGGATCTCTAGGCGTTATCTCCACATCATGAGCCCTACGAACCTGAGCCTCTGGTTCTTGCACATTCATGCCACCGCTCCCCTCCTGAAGGCCCGAAAGCTAGGATTTTTTTGAGCTCAGACTCGCCAGACGGGTGCATTGTTCCTCCACTTGGGCCTCTTCATGGAAAACCACGATGATTGAAGCTGTGATTCATGGGTGGTTCAGAGAGAAATTAAAGGAAAAAAGCACAGTGCACGTCGTGGGAGAAGGTGAAGTGGTGGGGAAATGAGGAGCAGGGGAGCCCATATGGTGGCCAGATCTTAGAACCCGACCCCGCCCACTTCTAGTATTTGGATAGCGGCCTGCGTAATAATCACTGGAGTGGGAAGACGACTCGGTCGAGGAGCTGGAGAGAGCACACAGAGGTTGGCCTCTGGTGCTACACCTGTGGCAACGCATCCTTTGACGCAGGCGAGGCATGGGTGCAGTCTCAGCAGTGGGCACAAGACGAGACAAAGAAGCAGGATTCCAAGAAACCGAGGAAGACAGACACAGACCAGACCGAGAGAAATGCAAATTTTCACCAAGGTCTAAGCAGCAGTTCAGTTGGCTTCTCCTTCCTGTCACAGTGCGCAGGTAGTGTAACCCAACAACTGGAGAGCATCTGCAATTCAAAGGTTGTGGCTCATCCGAGAAACCATAGCGAAACGCCATTTTATCGACCCAACTGCAATGGCATCAAAGAACGCCCGTCATAAATCTCTCATTGATGAGAACTAAAGGCCGGAGCATATTGGAGCATGCGGAATCGCTAATAGGAGTGGAGGTTCGATCTTGAACAACATTAAAACTTTATGCGATTGATATGAAAACCTTGGAACTTAAATATCGGCTGATTGAACAACGTTAAAACTTAATGCGATTGATATGAAAACGCCAGAGGAGGACACGTGGCAGAAATTGATTGGAGCGGATCTTTTTTTGGGCCGCTCGGGCAATGGAAATATAGACCCCGAAAAAGATTAGGGCGAATTTGATAAGAAATTCGCGTCACAACTCTCTCTCCGTACGCCAGCCCAAATTTAGACCCGAAAAAGATTAGGGTGGAATTCATTTGGTTTTCACGTCACAAAATTGGCCGATGTCAGCAGGCTATTTTGGAATGCGAATTTGGTTTGAATTATGGTTTATCGCCATTTGAAGTCCCGCGGGTTGCACGGCTAAAGGGTTCGTTTGTAGTTTTGACAAAGCTTTTGTTATATGTTTTATATAACATGCGGCGGAATAGTTTTATTGTTGTTTAAGGTCCCACACTGGTTTTGGTAATATTTTGTTTTAAATGTGATGTATATATGTTATATATATATATATATATATATATTTCATATATATATATATATATATATATATATATATATATATATATATATATATATATATATATATATATATATGTTATATATATATATATATATATATATTTCATATATATATTAAAACATTTATAAATTGTGGACCCCAGGAGCATTTTAATAGATTTGTTATTTGCATAGTTTTGTTATATTTTTAATATAGGCGTTGCATATAAAAGAAAAGGGCTGTGAGCCTGTTTTGAAATGTAGTTGTAAATTTTATTATTACACACAATAGCAGTGTAAGTGTTTTGAAGAGCACAACAATGCGTAGTTTTAGAGACAAAGAAGAATTTTGAGTGCACTGCATTTTGCAGCAGTCACATTTTGTAATCCCTCTTAGTGAGGAAGAATTTGTAATAGTTTTTTTTTGAAGGAATAGAAATTTTTCAAAGTGTTGAACTCTGTTTCCAGTGAAGAAATTTCAATATTTTCTCTGTGTTAGAAGAGGAGAGTATTACTCTCTCCATTATTATTCTGGAGTTTTCAAATATTCCAACACATGGCTATAAATGAAGGAGATTGCTACACATCAACATCAACATGTTTTCAAGTAGGAGCTCCCTAATTTTGCAACAAACTTCTCTTTGGATGTCAAAATTTGCAGAAACTGAAGATTACTCAAGTGATGCCTGAAATTTCCATTGAATTCCTATAAGAATCTTAGATTTGTGATAGAAATCCTTTTTCTAATATATTAGCTTACTCCTTTTAAGTTTGTCTCATTCAACTAATAAAAAATGTTTCGAGTATAATGAAAACTAGATTATGTGTGAAGCATAAAATAATCATTGATGCTAGACTTGGAAGTTAAGAAGTATAATAAGAAGTAGATACACTTCTCTAAAGCATAAGACAATCATTGATGCTAGACTTGGAAGTTCGAATAAGACGAGATAAAACAACGAAAAAGGCGTTCCATTACTTGCATGAAATATGAGTACCACCTTTTACCAGCAAGCTGGGAGCAAGGTCTAGATTTTGACTAGCATCGATTCTTGTGAACTCAAATTTCACTAAAAACATAGTTTTTTGTATGTTTTTCAGCACATGGTTAAAAATGATAGTGCATCAAAATCTATATTGTTGGGCCGAATACATAAGTAATCAAAAATTCTCTTTACCAAGTTATTCACTTCATCAAAAGCCTGATCTTCACATGTGACACTTTTTCTAGGGATAAATATCAAGTGGGTTGTGACATTTTAAAACTTGGTTCGCGGTGAAGTGCCCAAAAGGCAAGTCTATCAAAGCATCTGCGACCTATGTCATTTCATAGTAGTGGATGATTTGATATCTTAATGGAGGTGCTCCAATTCAAGAAGTGTAGAAGAGGCAGGAGCCTACAAGGCAGATCCAAACTTTGGAGAAGAGCAAGGCAGATCCTGGGAAGAACGAAGAATTTGGGAATCCGGGATCTCTTCGAGAGGCCATGATACCAAAGGTTTGTCTGGTTTGTAGATATTTCTCATCTACATCCAATATAGCCTTAAATGCCCACATAGATCACTGTCTATCAAGTGAGTCAAATGCTAAAAAATCTGGAACAAAGTTTTCCAAGCCTAAAGTGAAGGTGAGAAAAAAATGATCAATCCTAGATATAATTGTTGCGGCACCTGTTTGCATGCTAGAGGATTTGGATTACAGTACTAGCAAAGAGAAATTGACCGCTGATGCACATCCATTGCCTTTGGATCAGCTCAATCTCAGAGACACCACCAAGTAGAGGCAACATCAATGCAAAGATCTCAACATTTCAAAATTAATGCAAAGATCTCGCGTAGTGGTAATGCATGTATTTCAAAAGAAACAAATAACAATGCACATTATAACCCATTCGAATAACCACTGTAGCAAGGGTTTACATCTAATTAGATCCAATCCGTATATCAATGGAAAAAAATTAATATAATTATATTTTCCGTAGCAGAGGAAACTTTGTGAAAACATAACAGGAATATAAAACGAGGATGTCAAGATGTTTAGATGACTCAACAACTATTTGTGCTTATTAGACACAACACTATATTCTTAATGCATTTTCTGGAGAATACTAAACAAATTTGTCCAAAATTTGAGATGCAAACTGTAGTCTCTACTACGTTTGGAAAATTGGAGGTTTATAAAAGATAAACTGCGAACAGAATTGTACCACTATGATAAGAAGTTGTCAGAAGCATTCCTTCTGCTTCACAAATGTGGAACTACCTTAAGAATGCTTATGGTTGATATAAATATTAGAGCATGGAAGTTAAATGTAGTAGTTATGCTAAAATACTGAATAACAGCTTGAGAGTGCTCTTCAGATACTGTACGAATGCACCAAATTAAAGATGTACCATTACTAAAGATAAATGGCCAAAAATAGTCAATTTTGATATTGTGAAGTTATGTCTTTCTCGGTAGGAAATTGGGGATAGGATGGAAAATATGAGAGAACTAAGTTCCAAGGACTAAAAAAACAAGGCCAACATAGTTTTGCCTTGAATCAGAGACAAAACGAAGCTGCCCAAAAAAGTGTTTGCCACTGTCATCACCTCGAGGAGCGCAAAGTCAGTTGATGGTGCCAACCATTTGACGAAGCAGAGAGAAGATTCATGGTACCGATGGTTGTAGCACAGTTTTTTGACGTGAGCCATCATTGTAAAAACGCAGATTGATGGTGCCAATTGATGTAGAAGTCCATTGAGAGTGAAACTACTGTAGTAGAGCAGTTTGAGAGCACCCATTGAAGCTCCTATATATAGTAGAGTCAACATTTTCCTATTGAACAAGTTTGTATAGTCAAAGCCATAGCAAGATCAGATAGCCACGATCCTAAATGAGAACCAGAGCCAAAGCTAAGACAGATTCACATTTAGAAGAACAAGACAACCATAGAAAAGGATCTGACCACAGAACCAGATCATGAGAGATAGCAAGATTCTTGCTTCCACTGTGGAAATGTAGAAACTGTACAAGGGCTTTGCTTCCAACATATTTCATTGTGACAGTAATTGCTATGGTGTTGTAAGCGCTCATTAGTAGAATCTTAAAGCCATTCTGGAATTATTTTAACTTGGAGAGGTTTTTCTCTAGTTATAAATCCTCATGTTCAAGTTCCATTGTGGATTGGTTGTGTTTGATATTATGTTTTTACTGTCCACAGTTGAATTTTCACACAGAAAATTATCAGTCTAAAGCGAGCAATTTTGCGATGTTTCTTTTGCTTCCTATTGTGAAGTATTTCGCTCAGAACTCTACTCATTGTAACAGAGGTCTTGGGCATAGAACAGGGGACTTGGGATTTTTGGAATCAAACTTCAGGTTAAGATGCTCATCTGAAGAATGGCACAGTGAGCCTTAGCATGGAGTTGGGAGTACCAATTTGAAGTGCAGGTAGGGAATTGTACAATAGACCAGTTAGATTTCTAGACCCTAATACAAAAGTTTCTTCTTCTTTCAAAACGTGTTTCTCGTTTTCTGTAACCAATGTGGGTCTTGTTCTTGTTTCAATTATGGATGGATCAGAATTTGTTATTTCTCCAGATGATCACACTCTAGGTAGCCATGGAGACTATTTGGGGGTGATGAGTCCAATAGGTCTCAATGAACTGTTGCCCTCGCCGGGGAATACTATTGCAGTGGAATTTGATACTATTTTGGATGTTGAATTCCACGATCCTAATGGAACCAGTACCTTCAGCTCCAGTACCTATTCACAAAAGAGGGTGCCATAGTCATTCATGCATGCAGAGAGGGTGAATTGCAGGCATTGCAACAGGAGGTGTTGTTGTTGTTGCATTGGCCACTAGATTGTTTGTCTGGTTCTGTTACAAGCGCAAAGTATTGAAAAGGACAGACAAATTTAGTTCAGATATTGTGAAATTTCCTCGGAAATTCACCTACAAAGAGCTCAGCAATGCTACGAAAGAATTTTTTTGAATGTGATTGATAATCGATAATTGCAAGTAAGGGTAATTCCCTTGTGAAACCCAAATTTCTGATCATTTTCTAAAACCTGATGATAGAGTCATTGTAATGAACAAGCACCTAGGTCCATATTGCATCCAAATCTACCAAGCACCAAGATCTATAAAAAAAATCCACAGTATCTGCGAACTAAGAAGAAGAGGCAGAAAATGTATTATGCTTTCCTGTTCGAATAGTGGTTGGGGTTTACCACGGAAAAAATTTGACAGAGCCCATGTAGCATTTCTTATCATTGAAATTCTGGCAGTATCATTCAACTGGGCAAGCACCTGCCTTAGAGCTCCATGACTAACAGCAATATCCCTAAATGTTGCAGAGTCTCCAGCAATATTTCCCAAAGCCCAAACAACCTTACACGAACACCAGTTGAACTCAAAGTTGGGTACTAGTTTTTTAAATCAAATTCCAAAATTACAGACATATAAAGATAGTTGGGAAGAATAATTTTATGCCTCTAAAATAAACGTGCTACCCGTTCTCGAACATTATCATTCCCAGAGGTAAGAAGTTCCAAAAATATAGGCAGTGCCCTGTAATCAATCACAACCTTTGTATTCTCAGAGGTTCTTGAGACTATAGTAGTCAAAGCCAAAGCTGCTTCAAACTACATTATCAATCACAAGGTATCACCATCAAAGCTATAATTTTAAGATAACAATTTATCTACCATTGAAACTATAATTTTAAAATAGATGCACCTAGTGATATAGACACCTAGTGAGAGTAGAGGTTAGGAAATTATAATAATAATTATTACAAGATATCACTCACAGTGCAGTTGATTGTTCATTGTCTATTGTAACTATAATTTTAAAGAAGACACACTTAGTGATATAGACACCACCAAGTGAGAGCAGAGGTTATGAAATTATAATGAGAATTATTTCAAGATATCATATTACTCATAGTACGGTTAATTGTTTATTGTTTGCTGTAATAATTGTTTATTATTTATAAACACAATCAAACATATTATGAGGGACGGTGATGAAATTGACAACGGTCTCATAACAAACCATAATGGGCACATCCCCTGGAAAGATAGACTCTGAATAAGAAAGAAAGCAAAACAAAGTGATTACTTACAGGATCATATTCTTCCTGAAGAACAAGATCGAGAGCAACATCTATAACCCCTAAAGCAACACCTCTCTCTGCAAGACGAATCGCTACATATTTCATATGTAGTCTAGCAAATTTTCTGAGCTCATCACGAGAAAGAGGATCAAATACAACTATCTCATCAAGTCTATTCAATAGCTCTGGCCTGAAATGTATTCTAACCTGCAAAAATATTCAAAGGCATGTCAAAGCACTGCAGCCAACTTCGTGATAAAATTATATGAAAAATATGCATACACAGAGTCCAGGAGAATGAAATGGCAGGTGTATTGGCAGTTGCCGAAATGGAGCAACTAAAAAGGCAGGTGTATTGGCAGTTGTGGAAATGCAGCTACTAAAACGGAAGGTCTATCGATGGTTGCAGGTGTGTGGTTTGTTGCTGGTATTTTCAGACCGATTCCATGGAAATATACCAAAAACCAGTGGTATTTCAAACCTAGAAGGTAGCCCGAGATACTGTGACCATTAGATTAAACAAGTAACAGGTGTCGTGCCTAGATAAGAAGTGTTGACGAAAAAAAAATTGATCTCTTTCATAACAGAAGGCCTATCGGCCTAAATATCTAGGACATGTGGCACTCCATGATAAAGACACATGGTGTGTGGATTTGAGTTTTTCAGGGGGTCAAGTGGGCCGAAAATAGGTGAAATGTGGCACCACTCAGAGATTGACATGTGCTAATTGGTACAAGTGGTAGACAATTGGCATGCTCAAACAACGAGGTGATGCAGGAATGACATGAGGGAGAAAATATCAGAAAAGCCCCAAATTTGGAGAACTAAAGCTCATCACCAACTTGAGATTGACAACTTTACATGATGTAACCTATGAAATCATAAATGGAGAAATCATAGTAACAATAAAGTAACCTATGTAACAATAAAGTCAGATTCATCCTGGGAGTGGTAATGGGAGAAATCATAGTGAACAACAGGAAACATGCAGAGTTGCTTACAATCAAATAGATGAAAAAACACATACAAAAAACCTAGATAATAATCATGAACAAGCTTATTATTGAATTATGAACTGTAAAGGAACTTACAAAATGTGACATTACAAACCTGGTCAAGCGCACAAGAAAAAATATCTTGGACATGACCCTAGTTGACAAGTTGTATTGCTCATGATGCAAGAGGATTTGTACCTGCACTGCCAAGTCAATCAAAATCCATCATTATCTATACAATAAATACAAGTAATTGATGTAGTATTTTTTAATCTAATATGCATTCTTATGACAATGTTAGAACATATGTTGAAAATGTCAAAACATACCTGAATAAGCTCCTCTTCGTTTCAAGAACAATTTATTGGAGTCGCATGAACTTGGAACAAGCCTCCCACAATCTGAAAGAGTAGCAACTAAGTCAATAGTGACTTTTTTGTTACTACGTTGGATCGAGGGAGGTTTGCTCCAAGATTAAAGCGCTTCAATAAATTATTCTCTACTAAATAGGGCCAACCACGTGAGGGTGGAAGCTCTTATGGCTCCTCCCCCCCCTCACATCACTCTCAGTTCCCCAATACCCAATCTATATTTCATTTTTTACTTTCATAAGCATAAAAAAAATTCAATAACTAATAAAAAACAATTCAACAAAAAGTATGCAAGGAAACATTGAAATTAATGCTTGACATAAAAATAGTATGATAAATGAGTTTTTTATATAACGCAAAAAACGTTCCAAGTATGGTAACGTTTGTCTTATAATAATACAATATTTTACATTATCAAATTTTTTTTTTCTTCTTCCTATTTCTAAAGCTCCTAATTACATCATCAATATCATCGTGCTCTGCTCCTGTTTCGTGCCTTTCGACCCGCACTGCTGACCTAGTTGCGTAGTCACGATGTCTGGTCTCATCCAGTGACAGGGCATTGCCTACAAAAACAGATAATATTAAATTTTAATTGTCAGTTTTTAAATATCATGGAACTAGTTCGGTAATATTAATAAAAAAAATTGCAATGAGATTATTTACCTGGTTCACCAGTTGTCGCCGTTGGGACTGTTGACCTATCTTCCTCTCTGGTGGTAAGATCCTCAAGGGAAACATTCTCTGTCATTTAACCAAAAAACGTTATAAGGAAAAACATCAAGATATAACTAGAAAAAATTATAAGTGGAAATTAATTACCGTCATGACCCTCACTGATAGTAGCATTGTTGGCCTGGTCCCCACTAAAATGATCAGGTTGCACGTGAGGAACATCTACATCTGGCTCTAAAACTGGGTTATTTACCTTGTCGGTAGTGCTGCTCCCCTGATTTAAACAAAGTTTTTAGACATTAAATTTATGGACGAAAAAAAACATATTGAAAGGTTAATGTTTTACCTTATCAGGCATTCTGGATCTTGGGACCTGCCCCAAGCTTCTGCGATGTTCAACTATGGCTTGATAGCCGAAATGAAAAGCGATATTTTTATCTTCCTCTGTAGTTTCTGTTCCGAAGTCATCACCCTACATTACATATGATTGTGCATTTTTAATCATATTTGATAGGATTACAAAAACGTTGGAAGGCGATACAATTAATTATAAGATTACATAATTACAATTCTTGCGGCTAATTTCAAGTAGCCGCCTTGGCCTAGCTTATGATGGCCCTTTTTTTCAATCCTAGCTTTGGTTGCCTTCGAGGTGTCAGGAAACCTATCATCAAAAGATTGAAGTCAGATATGACGTAGCACACTTTTATTTTAGACATAGAGAAAATTAAAGCTATTGAATTAAAGTTTTAATTTACCTTGCTGGTTCAGTTGGTATTTTTCCTTCTTTCTTTGCCCTTTTCTCTTTTCGTCATGGATGAGTGCTCTCCACTCACTCTATGGAATTGTGAGAGGACGCTTGTATCTAGGGTTAAATTGAAATTGCATCCTATAGGTGTCCCTGGTATATTTCAAATATTTACCGGCTACCCAAGCCATCGCTGTTTTGTCAAATGTGCCGACCCCAAAAAGGGCTTCTAGATAATCTAAAAGTTCTTGTTTCAGGTTGGAATTCTGGGAATTCCACCTTGTGCGTATGGTTGGGCCAAAAATTACCAACGCATGGCTCTCCAAAAACGTATAGAACTCATTGTTTCCTACAAAAAAAATATATATATTATCATTAATTTAAAAATAAAAATCATGATAAACGTGTTTTAGATAGAGTACATGAAATAGTTAAAATATTAAAATTTACCTGGGAGTTGTACATGCTTTATAGGGACACCTTCATCATTCACCAACAACATGCCATTAATGGTCCCTGTGGAGCTGACATGTGTAGCTTCAGGAAACACAATAATGTAGTTCGCCATATCAGCCTCATCACTTCCAACACGTTCAGCAGTTGGCTGGGTGTCTGCTTGGGCAGGGTGTGTTTCTTGGCTGGCACCTAAAGGAGTAGAAGGTGTATGAGAGGGTTGCTGGGCAATCTCTTGCCCTTGTGTCCCACTACCACCAACACCGGGTTCAAAAAGTGTCAGAAAATGCTACATACAAAAGAACTTTTTGTTAGTTTAGTCAATGTAAAAATTAAAAATCAAACTATCACAATTCATCTCATGCAGAACAAAAAAAATATCATTTTGACTTTTTATTATTACCTAATATGTTTCTAGCTCGGTCATAAGTTGTTTTATCCTCTCTTCTGTTTCATGTGTTTGAGGCGCGTCTATCAAAGTATCAAATTCCGACCTTGCATTTCGTGCCCTTTTTCGCAACAAGAGCGCTGGAGATAGGGATGAAGAAAGCTCTTCCTCATAGAGGGAATCATCAGGCGTACCATGGCTAGGTGTCTGCATATTTGAAAAAAATTAATATTATTTCAATTATGTAAATAACTAAAATACTTGAAGATAGAGCAATGCTGGCACTTTACATGTTCTTCTGCTGGCCTCTTTCCACGATCATCCTGTCTCAAGGTTGTTCCTGTACTGCCCTGATCAGTCTGCCACATTGCAATAAAATTATAAATGTAAAAACTTGAAAACAATATTTAACTTGAAAACACAAAATGAAATCTGAAATAATTTCTAATAAGACACCGGAAGACAGAGTTAGAGTTTCAAATATGCCTTGCATTGAATTTAGTCCTGGAAACATGTCATTGCACATTAAGGCACCCAAATAGGAGACGAGTTGACAATGAAGACCTTATTGAATATATTGTTGGAGAAACTTCTAGTAAACTTGTTGTGAAGACCTTGAGGACGTTTTTGGAGCAACATTGTTCAAGCTGATGGTATAGCATTGTTTCTGACGATCTTGAAGGGCCTTGAAGTGAAGCTTTTGGAGCAACTATTGAAAAATCCTTAGAGCATTTAAGTAAGGCACTTTCTATATTCCATCACCTTTTTTCTTTCAATATCCTTTAAACGATTTTGTTGATATTTAATGTTTGAAATCACGTTATAATTCCTTGATTATATGTGTTTGGGGACTTTCCCTTTGAAATTACCCAAAAATACCTTGGAAATTTTATCTTCAGGATGCATGTCTGACCCTATTGTTCAATATTTTGATTGATAGTAGTAAACATAGAGAGTTAGGGGGTTCTTGACTTGGTTTGGTTGGGCCATTAGATCCCTAAAATCTACTAGGGAGAACCCCCCTTGAGTTGGAGGAGAGCTAGCCCGAAGTGAAAAGAGGTTGGTGAGGTGACAATGGGGCTATTGAATTACACATGGTATCACACTTTAGCTTTAGGAATTTATCTTGAGAAGTATGAGATTTTGATATATCAATTCTCAAATTGTTTACAACACTATTGTTAAGAACTAATAAGAAGTGATGTTGAGGGATTTTTGGGTATAAGAAACAATACCATTTAAAAACTAGGGTTCTCAGTCCTTTTCATTCCTTCACCTGGGCCTAGGGGAACACAAGAATAATTTCACACTAAACCATGCAAACTTAAAAGTAACTTAACAGATCCATAAAGTAATAATAGTCATAATTCCTAATTTCCTATTGTACGATATAATGCAAATTATTCAAACATAAAGCAATGAAGACATGCAATGTCTGAATTTCAAGATTGATGAACCAATACAAGAAGTTAGAAACTACAAATTTGATTCAATACTCTGTGTCCTAACTCCAGGAAGGAATATAGTTTGTATTACAGAACATGCATCGTGTATTATCAATTCTTAATTGACAACAACTAAATGTCATCTACCTCATCAATTCCTTCCCATTTTGTGTTTTTATGTTATATTCCTTATAAAAGTGTTAAATTTATCTCAAAGTAAGCAACCACTGAATAAAATAAAAAATAGTTGAGATATGATTGAGAAATGGTCATTTATTTCTTGAAAGGATCTTCACGATTTCTTTGGTTGTTTTTCATCTCAAGAAACAAGAAATGACCTAATAAACTATCGTGATGTAATATAAGAAACAACATGGTGCAATGGCCATTTTCAAAGCCAAATGATGTCCATTGAGGACATGGCCTTTATTTGGTTCCTGTTTCATAGGAGTTTCGAGTAGAAATGGAACTTTGTTGTACCATTTCCAGTAGTAAAAAGGGAAACCTTCTTTTTCCATGGGAAATAATTTACCTTTCCTTTTTCAAGATAATCTAAATCACAAAAAATATGAACTATACTGCACACATTCTTGGATAATGTGAAAGTGGAAAAGGAATACCTTACACAAGTGATGCACACATGTACACTTGAACACTAATATATTTTTGTAGTTGAAATGCAATGTTTGTTTTCATTTAAATGTAGGGTTTTTAAAGCAGGGAGAAATAATGGCTGCCAATTTAATAAGCTTTTCTTTGGGAAAAATTTAAATCTTGTATTGGGTGATGAAGATAATAGAGGGTATTGAATCTTGATTCTTGACATTGTGTTTAACTTGAATAACTCAAATGATTATAAATATCAGTGGATGAGTTCTTTTTCAAGTATGTCACTCAAAACTCTTATGTCAAAGCATTGTATGATGGCTAGCATTTGCTTATTTCCCTTTCTTCAGTTCAATGTAAAAATTATATTAATATATTGGAGCACGAATGATAACTACAATTGTTTGCTCTGCAGTATATCCAGCCCCAAGATTATGAAATTTTTTCTCAAGTGGAGCTATTGGTTATTGATGAAGCAGCTGCAATTCTATTGCCTGTTGTAAAGGCTCTGCTTGAGCCATATTTAGTGTTTCTGTGCTCTACTGTAAATGGGTAATAATTATAAATGAGAAAATCACAATCACAGATTTTGTAACCATTCGGTTTCCATGGATAGTGATGATGATATTAACCCTATATATCAGTGACCTATATCTATATGAGAATGATCTCAACATTGACCTTGATATGTTTGTATGGATGTGACCCTTGGTATGTCATCAGAAATCCCCAAATATCAGAAAATCCCCAAATCTGGAGAACTAAAACTCATCACTTTCGATCTGGAGTACTACCCTTGTGATAAAGTTGATGACTTTCGATCTCCCATTCTCTACCACTTTGCACTTCACCTTCAATATAGATCAGACCAAGGGCAATTCGTTACCGGGTGTTGAGATGGATGAGTTTGTCGAACTAAAATCCATAGCTTAAACTTCATGAAACTGGTGGAGTCAAATTCATGCAAGCACAAACACATCTTACACATCCTCTTTGAAACTCATCTGAAAGAACATTGGAAGACATCTAGAGAGAACCCTATAACCTAACACAATCCAATGGAATTGACCAAAAAAACCCAAATAGAGTCAACCCTACTATAGGAGGAAGGGCTTGCAGTAAGAAATTACCATTTTGCAAGAGCTGAGTACGAATGATGTTCTGCAAGAGCCGAGGGCGAATGCTGAGGGCGAATGTGTTGGGAAAAATACTGAGAGGGGGGGGGGGTGAATCAGTATTTACAGTATATTCAAAACTTTTTACTTTTCTTTACTTCAAAACCCATACGCTACTTTCCTGAATCAGACTCGCGTATATACGCGGATACCCTTTATTAAATTCGCGTATACACAGAGAACTAAATATGTCATTAATTCTTCACTTAAATCATTCCCTCATTTATTCATCAGATATTCAATAAACAGTAAACATGTGCAGCAAGAACAGAATAAACCATTACACAAAGCATCACACATGAACACCAGGATTTTTAGGTGGAAACCCAAGTCGGGAGAAAACCACCGCTGCAGTTGCTCAACCTTCAATATTTTATTATAGAGAAAACATCTTACAACATATGTGCTGGTGCAGACTCCTACCAGCACGCAGGCACCCACCTGCGCTCGTTTACCAGCCTCTCCTGGAAGGGAGCTCCAACCCCCTGACTCGTTTACCAGCCTCTCCTGGAAGGGAGCTACGACCCCCCGCTCTCGTTTACCAGCCTCACCTGGAAGGGAGCTACGACCCCCTGATCTCGTTTACCAGCCTCACCTGGAAGGGAGCTACAACCCCCTGACTGAAGGCTACAACCCTCAGCACCTCTATGGACCACGTTTCATCAATTTTCACACTGGATCCAACAACCTCAATAGAACAACACTTGCAGGCCATGTTTCATCATATTTTCAGACTGGACCCTCTTCATACATTTAAGCTCAAACATACATCACCAACAGATACTTATCAATTCAGACAACACAGATCAGATAGCAGTAATACAGCAGAATAGATCAGATGTTTCATACCCCATGCTTCAGCAAACCCTAGTTTGCATACGTGCTTTCCTTTCACTGATGTCGCGTATATACGCGCTTTCATCCACACAAACCAGCGTATACCTCTGTGTATATTTTATTGCGCATACGCACTTTCTCTTCAGCGAAGCCGTGTATATACGCGCTTCCTCCGCGGCGAAGTAGCGTATAGATCTTCAATCATTATAGAGCAGCATACTTCTACAGATCAGATATTCAGTTCAGATTTACCTTTTTACTTCAGACAGATGTTCGCCTAGATGTTCGCCCCATCACAGATCTAGTCATTCCATAAACAGATCTAGCAAATACAAGTATATTTCAGATCTAGATCCCCTTCTTCATCACTCCTTCATTGGTGCATCATACATTCAGATCCTTCATTCAATTGTAACCCTTTCAATTCAGATATACTCTAGAGAGAAGTATTCATTCAAGCTCAGACATCTTGCACCCACACTCATGATTTGCACAATGAATTTCTTCTCCTTATATAGGTTTACCCTTTTTCAATACCATGAGCCAAAACCACATTACTTCCGATGGTATTCCTGGACGGGGTCAATTAGGCGAATCATTACCCAATACAATGGGTCAATACCATGGTGGTTACCCCTGGTTTTGCACTTTTTGAGCGCTTTTTCCCATACGCTACTTGGAACGTTCCTTTCCCCATGCATACGCGACTTCCCCTAGACCAATCCGCGTATTCCTAGAGACATACTCTTTTTCATCATAGAATTAGCACATGCTGAATTCCTTTCTTCATTGCCTTCTGTACACACTGTAGATACATCAGATTTAGTTCATCAAACCATATTCTATCAAGCACAACTTCATCAAGTAAGTTGCCATTATCTTCATCAAGTGGGTTGTCTTTCAAGGACAACATTCAGCATCATATTGTCAACAAACATCATATCACATCCAATTTACATCATTTACCAAGTCCATCAAGTCAAGAATAACTTCATCAGGTGGTTTGCCATCAAGGACAACACATGTCAACAGTCGCATGTCTTCATCTTCATTCAGTGGGTTGCCATCAAGGACAACACTCTGCATCATATTTCCAACAGAATGATGTTCTACAAGAGCTGAGGGAAAATGCTATTCTGCAAGAGCTGAGGGCGAATGCTGTTCTGCAAGAGCCGAGGACGAGTGCTGTTCTGCAAGAGCTGAGGGCAAATGCTGAGGGCGAATGCTGTTCTGCAAGAGCTGAGGGTGAATGCTGTTCTGCAAGAGCTGAGGGCGAATGCTGAGGGCGAATGCTGTTCTGCAAGAGCTGAGGGCGAATGCGCGCGTGATATCAGACGTTAATGTAGTTTTTAATAAAATCATTTTTATGTAGCGCTCATTTGATTTTTGCATTTCAAATCATTTTTATATACATTTAATTTTTGCATTTCTAATACAAGTGACAAACAAATTTCTACAAGAGGTTGAAATTTTTACTAGAATAGCCATGAAATACTAATTAAAATGGCTTAAAATGCAAGTGGATCTTCAAAATAAATGTAATTTAAGGTTCTCCCCACTAAATTTTTGCAAAAGTGCTTACATTATTTAAGTTATCTAGGATATTTTTTTGTATTACACAATCTAAATTAAATAATGAAATAGTTGGGTAGTCTTATTGTTTCAAATTAGGACACAATTTTCAAATGGTGATGAAGTTTCATGTGATGATTAACTGACAATATTCTCTTTTCCTATCCTTGAAAAACTATACAAGGTTACCTGTTGCCACATGAAACCCTAACTCATGTAGTAGCATAGGACCAGTCCTCCATTTTGCCCGTCATAAGGCATTTTGCATGTATTTGACGACTAGAATTTGTGGATTCCCATTTTCCGTGACGTGCTAGGAAGGATAGAAGACTTAATTTTGACGTTTGAAATTTTTTCAAAAACATTCTTACACCCTTTAATTTCCACTTACCAATAATTTTGCAACACAAGTCCTCTTCGCAATTGCAAGGTTGTACTAAAAAAGTAAGGAAAGTTACTTTTTTGGCTCACTCAAAATTAAAAATTTAATAAAGGAATTACCACTTATCATTATTGATATTTTAAAATTAGAATCAATTTATTTTTCCCCTTCCTATTACAAAAAGGTCACAAATCCTTTCTTTTACATACAACACCAAAGAAAGAATAAAGCCCGTTGCCCTGCAAACTTCCAAGGTTGTGATTAGTGAAGCAGTGAAAAAGTACGGCTATAGCACTAAAAAATTAGAATGCCAATCTTCCCCAACATGAAGTAGTGTTAATATAGCTGGTGGCTTGGCTTGATGGTCAAACAATGAATTACACAAGCACAAAATAAAAGCTTTAGGCATCTAGTTCCTTACACTCGCACTCTCAAGGCATTCAGACTTAGGCCGAGCTCAAGATTGGCTCCGAGGAAACTAGATTGGCTCATTAACCTGCCATATTTTAATTTCATAAGGTATGTTCGAAGTTTGAACTGCTAGGGTAATTTATTATTGTGAAATCATAGTTCTAAATTATCTCTTATTCTATGAGCAATGTAATCTATTAATTGTAAGCAGATTCATTAAAAAAATTGAAACTGATTTTAGCATGAATGATGACAATTTATATATTAATTGGTTTTTAAGAGTATTTGTATTATGTAGGAGCACTGGAAAGAAAAATCAATACTTCATTTTCTATTTTCCTTATTTTATTGGGCTGAACTGGAGAAAATTGAATATGAATAGTGAGTTAATTGTAAGATCAATGGGCCAAGGCCATACACCAACATTGACCACAATGGGGAAGTATAAAAGCATGCATATTCATGCAAGTATAGTTATTAATGTAAGATCAAAGTTAACTCTTAGCTTCACTAAAGAAATAGAAGGCAAAGATCTAGCATCAACTGAAACTCACATGAAAAAGTAGATGAAAAATGTACAATCATCCGATGGAGAGGTAATCTATAATTATCCAGTAAGACTCTTGGCTATGCCTTGAGACTAAACTAATTCTCAATATTTTTGAATAATCATCCATTAGAATTTAGTAGGAAAACCATAGTAAATCATTGTCCAATGGCCATGCAAAAATATATAAAAAATAATAATTTGTTGGTTGTTTTTCAATAGGTGGACCATTATGGGACCACTGAGAAGGTGGGGGTGTTTTTTTAATCATGGAAGTGAGGTTTAGTAGATTGATAGTCAAGTTACCTTTCCCTATAACTTTTCTCGATTAAGTTATTCATTCATTGAACTTTGATTCATTCCTACTGTTTCGATGCACAATCCAATCCAGTTGAGTCTTGAGTCTTCATTGAGAATGGCATTCATAGGTTGTCAAGAAAGAGGTTATCATGCACATGCACTCTTCTTTTCTTGGTATCTTTGTAACTATGTTTAGCCTAAGTTCTATATTTTTAAATTATCATAATAGTTCGTGATTATTAGGATTTTATTTTGTCTTTTAAGAATTTTAATTTAATTATTATTAATCATTAAATTTAATATATATATAGTTATTATATTTATTAAACTTTCAATGGTACATCAACTTTCATACATGAGAAAATAGATACTGACAAATGGTACATCATGGCCTGATTAATTTCACTCAGAAATTTCAAATGGTATAACATTTAGTCAACAGTAATCATTAATTTCTGCACACAGAGACTAATTTCTCTGGAAGCCTGAGATTTCTTTGTCTTGTTATTCTTATAAATACATAGACATAATTAATAGAGAGATTGAGGACAAAAAAAAATCTAGCGCTTAGTCTCCACTAATCAACATGATTTTGTGAGAAATAATACATAGATTAATTGCTCTGAGTGCCTTAGCCTTCTTTGGCTCATTATTTTAATCACAACAACAATAAAAAATGCACTGAGGATCTGTTCTTAGTCCGATTATGCAATTTTTATAAGACAGATTATGCAATATTAATAATAAACATAAATTTATTGCAATTTAGGGAAAGCTCGTTCATGTTTTTTTTCTTTATATTGGAAGGTTACTTTCTTTTTGAAGTAATTTTTAGTAGATCATAGCATATATTGAGGAAATATTAGTTTGACAAGAATAAGTTATTTCTCTTGAAACTTTAGGTATTAAAAGTCCATGACACAGATATATCACACTCCAAAATCCAAAGAAAATGGAATAGCATTCAATTTTTTTAATCAAACTTTTATTGGTGAAGGGTTAATTTATTACGAGAACATCATTAATGAAGTGCAAAATTTTAAACGTAATGTTTATTGACTAGAAAAATAATGACCAAAATGTCAAAAAAAATTGTGTGACGGGTAAAGAGAAATCCAAATTCCAACCTTGCATGCCACCTATTGGTGAGTGGAAGTTATTCACTTTTCATTTACAGCTTACCAGGTTACTCATCTTACCAATATTTTCACATGGCTCACTTTTAGGTGACTAATTATTGTACTTCTTCTTTATAAAGAACAATTGGTAGATAATTGTATTATTAGAAATCTATAACAAATCCAGGCAACAAAATTACAACAAATAGAAAATTATGCAAAAAATTCACGAGGGAACTAATGTGTGGATACCCTATCATTTATTAGATCCTCATAACTTACCAACACCTACTATATTGGTATACACATAATATGGCATTTACTTGAAGTATTTCATATGTATCTAGAAGTAAATAAGTTGTATGACAATTGTTATGGTAGATATAAGATGTGTATTATAGTTTATATTTCAATTTTTCTTAAGTAGCATGCATGTATGTCTATATTGTAGAAATTTGCCGAATAATGATTAATTATCCACCGAGATTATCCTGATCACATATCAATTCGAATTCATATGCAACACATAATCTCTTCCACTCAGATCATCACACATGCGGAAATAAAACAAGCGATAGCACATCAATTCATCATACACATTAACACAGTATGTATGGGGAAATATTATAGCTAAAAACCCCACAGCTATTGTGTATATTATAATGGAGAAAACATGTAACAAAATCAGTACAATACTCCTCACAAGTACTCAGTACTATCTCATGAAGTTACACACAAACTAGCTTGGTTTTGAACAAGTCACGGGTTCAAAACACATCCACTAATTGCCTGCCTCTATTGTGCAATCATGGCCTGTCTAAATAGAGATCCAAGGTTTGAATCTCCTTGGCTTGACAATGCAATCATCATGGGCAATTGCCTCCAAGTGTGGTGCAAATCTCATGCACAACTGATGTCCCAACTGATAGCTGTACTCACCCTTTCATCTACCTCTTTCACTGGTCTCCACTGAACTGTCCATGCACTGTAGTGAAATGATGTGTTCTTGAGTTGAATAATGAGTTACTAATTAATGAATTAAATAATATTTAATTCACTCCACTCATTATTAGTTGATTAGCTAGTTAAACTAATCTCAACTAGTTCAACTAAGTTAAACCGAACACAACTCCACCAACTGTCTCATCAACTCCACCAAACTTCTGCCACTGAAGTCCTAACCGAAGTCAACCATGCATGAGCTCACCAAACCCTTAGGAATAGCATAATTCCTCTGTCGTATGCATGAGCCACTTCTGTAGCTCGAACTGAAGTGCTCCAAGAGAGTAACCTGAAGTTTAGAGTCCAAATATTATTAAGGGTAAATAATATTTGACTTCCCTATTTTTAGGATAGGCAGTCTAAAAATAGACTTCGACCTATAGGTACAAAAATAGAGGTCCATCTATTTTTACCAACATGACCAATACTCCAAGAATAACATATTGCAACCCCTGGACCATGCTCCATATGTCTAAAAATAGACATAGTCTAAAAATAGACTTTGCGCCAGAATTTGCCTGCGGGCCCACTTAGTGAAGGCCACTTCATTTCACTAAGCTCCATCATCTTGCTGCATTTTCAACACTCCCTCTCAGCAAGATATGGATTATCTGCAACCCCTATCCTGCCTCTGTGGAATTCGAACTTGCTCCTGGTGAGCGCCTTCGTCAGGATGTCGGCATCCCGATCCTCCGTGGGAACATATGAAAGCATCATGATTCTCCGCTGAACACAATCTCTGATATGATGGTACCTGATGTCGATGTGTTTGGACCTATCATGAAATACTGGATTAGCCGAGAGTTTAATGCAACTCTGGTTATCACAGTAAATCATTGTAGGCTCCAAATGCAACCCGAACAATCCAACGAGGATCTTCCTCATCCAAATAGCCTCGCATGCAGCCAAGATAGCTGCCATGTACTCAACCTCTGCTGAACTGAGTGCCACGGATCTCTGCTTCCTGCTGTACCAGGAAACTGCTGTCGACCCAATGCTGAAAACTCCTCCAGATGTGCTCTTCCGGTCCGTTGGACTCCCTGCCCAATCTGCATCAATGAAGCCAGAAAGCTTCGCTCCATCCTCCTGTCTATACCATAGACCATATCCCGATGTGCCTCTAATATAGCGCAATACATGCTTGCCTGCCTTCCAAAAGAGCTTGGTAGGCTTAACCATAGCTTGCGAAAGCTGGTTAACTGCATAGCATATATCGGGTCGGGTATTGACCAGATACATAAGCGACCCCACCAACTGTCGATAGACAGTGGCATCCACTACCTCCGCTGAAGTAGCATCCTCCTTCCTCCAACCACCATGAAGAGGAGTGTCAACAGGCTTGCAGCCTTGCATGTTGAACCTCTCCAGAATCTCCCGGGCATACTTGCCCTGAGAAACAAACAGTCCTCCGCTGCGTTGCCAAATCTCCAATCCCAGGAAATAATGAAGGATGCCCAAGTCCTTCATCTCAAACTCTCGTGCAAGATCCTCCTTGCATGAAAGTATCAACTGCTCATCGCCAGTCAAAATCATATCATCTACATACAGTAAGATGATCAACAGCTTCCCCTCCACCACAATCTGGTATAGGTTAGGATCCACCTCACTCTTGGAGAATCCAAGCCCGGTGAAGTAGCTGTCTATGCGAGTGTACCAAGCACGAGGTGCTTGCTTCAGCCCGTACAGTGCTCTCTTGAGTCGGCACACATGCGACTCACTGCTGAAGATCTCAAAACCTTCAGGCTATTCTATGTACACCTCCTCCTCAATAACTCCATTGAGGAACGCAGTCTTCACATCCATCTGATGGATGTGCCATCCCATCTATGCTGAGAGAGAAAGGATCGTCCGTATGGAAGAGTACCTTGTGACAGGTGCAAATGTATCTTCATAATCGATCCCCTCGATCTGTGAGAAGCCACAGGCGACAAATCTCGCCTTGTACTTCTCCACACTCCCGTCAGCCGCCTGCTTCACTTTGTAGATCCATCACGAACCCACCACTGATTTCCCCTCCGGTCTTGGGACAATCTCCCATGCACTGTTTCTGACGATTGAATCATATTCTTCGATCATGGCATCTACCCATGCGGGTTCCTCCACAGCTTCCTCAAAAGAGGATGGCTCCGTCACGACACATTGAATCACAAGAGCCATGTATCCAGTGTACCGATCCGGTGACTGCCTCTGTCTGCGTTGTGCTGTAGGTGGTCCTACAACCTTCTCTGCATCTCGAGCCAGTCGCTCAGCTTCTGTAGTGCGCATGCACCCTCTGATGGTTGGCGCTGCCTGGGTGGTTTCTTCCACCTCCTGAACCTCCTCTTGTGGCTGATCCACATCCGGAAGCTCCTCCTTAGGAACTAACAGCTCCTCATCTGCATGCAAGTGTAGCTCCCTCTCAAGCGAACACTGCATGGCTTTCTCCTCCTGAAATTTTATATCCCGTCGCACAACAGTCTTTCGACTGTCTAAAAAATACACCCGATAGTTGTGAGGTGTATCAGTGTACCCCACAAATATTCCAACCTCAGCAGTTGGATCCAGCTTCCTTCTCGCATCCTTCGTCACATGCATGTAGACAGGAGAACCAAAAATTCGCAAATGGGAAATATCAGGCCTCTTGCCAGAATAAGCCTCCTCCGGTGTACTCATGCCAAGAACCTTGTGAGGACAACGGTTCTGCACATACACTGCTGTATTGCATGCCTCAACCCACAAGTGAAGGGGTAGGCCCTGATCATGCAACATCGCCCGTGCAACACCCACGATCATTCTGTTCTTCCGCTCAGCCACCCCGTTCTGCTGTGGGTTATGGGGTGCGATGAGCTCTCTCCGAATCCCTTCTGCGCTGCAGAACTCCTTGAATTCAGCCGAGATGAATTCACCACATTGTCGCTCCTTAGAGCAATCACCTTCTTCCCCGACTCCTTCTCGACCAGTGCTTTAAACTCACAGAACTTCGCGAATGTATCGCTCTTCTTCTGCATGAAGAAGATCCAGCACTTTCGAGAGAAATCATCAACAAAGATCACATAATACTTGTGCTTTGCTGTCGAAGCAACCGAGAAAGGACCACACACGTCTGTGTGAACTCTCTCAAGGATCGTCGTGGCGCGACTATCCTTCTCGTGAAAGGTGGCTTTCACATACTTCCCCAAGGTACACCCCTTGCACTGATCTGACTGCGCAAGAGTGCCCTTAGGAAGCCCAGTAGAAATCTGCTGCAGGATCTTCAAAGCTCCATGGTGAAGGTGGCCCAATCTCTTGTGCCACAGTTCGCCCTCATCATCCCGGCTCACCACTTCTCCCGCCTTGCATGCCATTGCTACGCAGCCATCTACTTGCATCTGATAAAGGTTCTTGGTTCGAACCCCTATCTTCCGGGTCTCTCCAGTAGTCTTACTGCGCAGAAAGGCTTTTCCTTCGCTGAAGACAACATCATACCCCTTATCTTCCAACATCACCACAGAGATCAAGTTCTTCTTCAATCCAGGTACATGCATGACATCCTTCAACACGAAGGGTTTACCAGACTCCCTCTGAAAGGATATGGTACCGATACCAGTCGCACTGTATCTACCATCATCGCCCATCTCGATGTGCACACCCAAATCTTTGTCCTCCAGATATGAGAACAAATCCCGATCTCCCGTCATATGAAATGACGCACCACTGTCCAAGAACCACACCGATCCCATCACACTTGAAACCAAGCATGCGATCAGTGAAAATTCAAGCTCGAACTGTGAAGCCAAAGCCTCTCCATCTGCAGATCTTCTCGCTTGCTTGTTTTTCTTCTTCTTTGGAAAATTGGTAGCATAATGTCCGTGATCATGGCAGTGAAAACACTTCACTTTCGCCATATCCTGCTTCTTGCCCTTTGCACCGGAATGAGAATTTTTCTTACCCTTCCCCTTCTTTTCTTTGGCAACCAAAGTGCAATTTTCTTCATCAGCTCCCTTTGATGAAGATCCATCCCGAGTAGTCCTCCTTATCTCCTCCTGCATGAGATCCGCCCAAAGGCGCTCCCATCTCGGCAGCTTCTCCCGACCATTGACACTATCTTGATATGAGTGCCAAGCCTTCGAAAGACCAAGGAGAGCTAGGTCGACCATGTCCTCATCTTCGACAGTCACCCCAACACTTCCCAGCTCATCTCTGCATTGAGTGAACTTCGTGAGGTATTTGGCGATACTGTCGCCTTTCTCCATCTTGATGTTCCTGAGCTTATCTTTGAGCGCCAACTTCCTTTGGTCGCTCTTACTCTGGAATAGATCCGTCAAATCTTTCCACATTAAAAATGGAGAAGCCTTTCCATGCAGGTTGGATACAATATGATCCTTGACGCCCTCCAACAGGATCCTTCGACATTTCGCCATCTTCTTTTGCCATGCTTTGACTTCAGCAGGATCAGTGGGCCTTTGGACATCCGTATCCATGAACTCCTTCAGTCCATTATCTTCTAATACTGCCTCCATGCGATCCTTCCATGCAACATAATTCGAACTGCCTTCAAGAGCATATTCGAGTCGCAAACCGTTGAAAGACATTTTCAACTCCGGCACCAAGAAAACAAAACTGCTGCAAAATTCGAATTCCACCTCAAAGCTCAACCGCCCTTGACCTGTGAGAACAAATTATTTCTAGCACAGAGATCGACTGCAAGGGCATTTACTGGATATATCACCTTTCAAAGAAAGGATGGATCCAGAGGCTACCTGGCCCGCATGCAGACTCTGTCTACTGAAATAAGTTTGTAATCACTGTGATGATCAATCTCTGCTTCAATAGCTCTGATACCATGTAGAAATTTGCTGAATAATTATTAATTACCCACCGAGACTATCCTGATCACATATCAATTCGAATTCATATGCAACACATAATCTCTTCCACTCAGATCATCACACATGCGGAAATAAAACAAGCGATAGCACATCAATTCATCATACACATTAACACAGTATGTATGGAGAAAGCTTATAGCTGAAAACCCCACAGCTATTGTGTATATTATAATGGAGAAAACATGTAACAAAATCAGTACAATACTCCTCACAAGTACTCAGTACTATCTCATGAAGTTACACACAAACTAGCTTGGTTTTGAACAAGTCACGGGTTCAAAACACATCCACTAATTGCCTGCCTCTATTGCGAAATCATGGCCTGTCTAAATAGAGATCCAAGGTTCGAATCTCCTTGGCTTGACAGCGCAATCATCATGGGAAATTGCCTCCAAGTGTGGTGCAAATCTCATGCACAACTGATGTCACAACTGATAGCTGTACTCACCCTTTCATCTACCTCTTTCACTGGTCTCCACTGAACTGTCCATGCACCGTAGTGAACTGATGTGTTCTTGAGTTGAATAATGAGTTACTAATTAATGAATTAAATAATATTTAATTCACTCCACTCATTACTAGTTGATTAGCTAGTTAAACTAATCTCAACTAGTTCAACTAAGTTAAACCGAACACAACTCCACCAACTGTCTCATCAACTCCACCAAACTTCTGCCACTGAAGTCCTAACTGAAGTCAAACATGCATGAGCTCACCAAACCCTTAGGAATAGCGTAATTCCTTTGTCATATGCATGAGCCACTTCTGTAGCTCGAACTGAAGTGCTCCAAGAGAGTAAACTGAAGTTTAGAGTCCAAATATTATTAAGGGTAAATAATATTTGACTTCCCTATTTTTAGGATAGGCAGTCTAAAAATAGACTTCGACCTATAGGTCCAAAAATAAAGGTCCATCTATTTTTACCAACATGACCAATACTCCAAGAATAACATACTGCAACCCCTGGACCATGCTCCATATGTCTAAAAATAGACATAGTCTAAAAATAGACTTTGCGCCAGAATTTGCCTGCGGGCCCACTTAGTGAAGGCGACTTCATTTCACTAAGCTCCATCATCTTTCTGCATTTTCAACACATATAGTGACTAAAATTACCAAATATATTTCAGTGAAGATGTGAAGATGATCTCTCATTAGGTCCTAATTACTTAAAGCGTTATTAATTAGCTTTCCAAATGAATAAAATATGTTAACAAATTAGTAAAAACTAGGAAAACAAATCATGCTTTAAAAAAATATGGCACAATGAGTCACACTCTGAGATTTATTTAATTACTCATCAAGTGTTGCTAAAACATATATATGATCACCATTACCATAGAAATGGGACATGTGACCATTATTTTGGTTTCGCCAATGACATTCCACATCATGAGCATTGTTTAGGGTTGATTGTGTTGATTTTTTTTAAACAAATCATTTATACATTTTATGGAAATTATAGACAATTTATAATCACATTACAAGATCATGATGTATGGATATTCCTTATCATTTCTTAGATACTCACAACTTACCAACACCTAATAGATTGATATACACATCATATGGAATTTACCCCTAGAATGCCACATGTATCCTAAAACAAATTAGTTGTATGGCAATTGTTATGGTGCATATATGATGTGTATTAAAATTTATCTTATAATTTTGTTGAAGTAACATACAACAATTTACATAGTGATATGAGAAACACTCTCTAGAGTATACATCGATTTTGTACACATGGCTTTTCAATTTCTTTTTAAGATATATCATTGGTGATGGTCACATGATTATATAATGAACCATTAAGTTGAACTATGAAATTATTCATCACAACACACACACACACATATTGATGAATTAATAATTTTTCTCATATAATTTTTTTAATCTATTTAAAAAATAAAATAAAATTATATATAATTATTTCTAAGAAGAACAACAGAGAATTCCTTACCATTTCTTCATAAAACATATAATAGAAAGAAAATTAATCTATTGAAATTTCATTTCCAAACATATTCATGGAGTAATATGAAGATTAAAAGGAGATATTCATGGATTTACCTATAACATCACCTCATAATTAAGAATGTAAATGTACAATATTGATGATACATAGGTTAGGAGAAAATTAATCTATTGAAATTTCATTTCTAAACATATTCATGGAGTAAAATGAGGATTAAAAAGAGATATTTATTAATTTACTTATAACATCACCTCATAAAAGTGTAAATGTACAATATTGATAAAATTTATTTATATATGATAAATAATAAACCTTTATCTCACATGTATCATATAATCTTATAAACAAACACATTCTATAATATGAAATAAAAGTGAAATTACACAATCCACATGGAAATAAGACTTAGTTCAAGCAAAAGAAAATAGAAAATAAACCATAAGTGACACGGATTTTGCAAAGGCATATAAGTGTCGTTTATTGCATATAAGTGTCATTATACCAACGACGGCCAAAGCGTCGCTATTGCGATGGATTCCTCCAAATGTCGCAATTGCGACACTTAGACATTGTGTCGCAATTACGACGTTTGGAGGCAGCCAT
Organism: Pinus albicaulis; assembly: GCA_034641835.2. NCBI lineage: Eukaryota > Viridiplantae > Streptophyta > Pinopsida > Pinales > Pinaceae > Pinus > Pinus albicaulis. Next base: position 1,518,768,153 of record CM076575.1, on the reverse strand, counting down.
CGCAATAACGATGCTTTGGGGCATAGTGTCGCAATTGTGACGTCTTCCTCCAAACATCACAATTGTGATACTTTGTCTAAGTGTTGGTATTGCGACACTTTTCTCTAAACGTCGGTATAGCGACGATTTTGGGCAGGATTGAAATTTTTTTGGGAAATTTCCGACATTTGGTCAAAAGTGTCGGAATTTCCCCCAAATGTACTAGTGAGTTTTCCATCCTCTGAATCTACTACCTCCCTGATAGTTCTGGGATCATCATCAGTTACAGTTAACAACATCAACAACATCATCCTAGTTACAGTTATGCCTTGAGACATACTCTTTTCACCATAGATTTAGCACATGCTGAATTCCTTTCTTCATTGCCTTCTGTAATCACCATAGACTTATTCGCCCTAACGATGCTCTTTCTTTGAAAATACCCTATGATGTGGCCTCAATGTAATCCGAAACCCTAGCTTGGGCTGTGGTTTAATAGTATACCCGTTGAGTTCTCTGAGAAATCATCTATTGTTTTTTTCTTTCTGAGATTGCCCAAGAAACACAATCTAGGTGTTTTCATACTCCTTGGGCTTAATATTTTGCAGTTTGTACATGGAATTGCAAGAGCGGCTGTTCTCTTCTTTTATAATCACAACAACCTTTTCTACATGGATTACACGAATCTATAACAAATTTGCACATATTTCTACTGGCTTGATGAAGTGGATGAAGATTCGAGATTTCTTATCATTATGGAGAAAGGCATTGGCATAACAATTTTTCGTTGAGGTTTTGCTAGACCCAGGGAATAGAACTCGCGTCAACTGCAAATATTCTCGGTGTTTTAGTTTATTTGGAAATTTTAATGCATAGAATCCACACACGGTGGTCGATAAGCATTTTTTAAGATATGTGCAATATGGAGTCACAAAAATTTTAGAAAAGCATCTACAAAATTTGTGAGTGTGGCATATTAAAACATCAAGGAAAACAAAAAATTAAAGACAAAAGTATGAATGTAAATGTCACATTAAGCATGTATGAATTTTTAGCCATGTTCCACGCCATTCGAGAGGTCATAGATGAGGAAGGTCACCTCCAGAATTTCCACAGCAATTTTGGAGAGCCCATCAACAGTGGAATTGAGTTCATGCAGCATATGTGTGACAGTGGAATTGAGTTCATGCAGTATATGTGTGAAAGAGATCCCTTCAAAAGAGAAGGAGAGTTTTCTTTATGTCTTGAAGAATAGAGTGAAGGTAGATATTCTCAATTTGGATTTTATTGTTTGCCCAATAGATGGTAGGCCTAAAATCCCCCATGGCCCATTACTTGATTATTAGAAAATTGTAGCAAGGTGCATAATGCAATATATTATGAATGGTTGTTTGTACCTTGCCTAAGAGCGATACTATATTGGTACATCATGTGATTGAGTGATAAATAAAACCACACTAACACCACAATGTGTTAGGTGCCCTTAAGCTACTTTGTAAGAGGGCGCATGATCATGATGCACCTCCTCTATGGCTTGTGATTAGCTCTATGTTTCATGCAGAATTTTACCACTCAACCCATTGTGGTCTCTAGAAGGATGTTTCAAGTGTTGAAGATAACTTTGTTCCTAGCCTACCAAATATTGTTTACCAAAATAGTGGGGATGCCCATGGAAGAAGTTGTCTTTATTTTCTATCCATGTCATGAGATTGTCTGCCAAACTTGTGGAAGACCATGAGCCATTTATATGCAATTATGACACTACTATGTTGATTACTTGAATTGTGTATGCAAAGGAGATAATTAAGTGTGCAATGCTTTTTGATGAATATTTGCATTAATAGTAGAAACTAGGGCCTTCCTAGTTCATCTTCATGAGATTGTCCCAAGTTAAAATTTTGTTATTTAATGCTAGCCAAAGTGTAGTTTTATATTTTAGGGGTGCTTGTATTTTTTGTAGAGGTTTCCACTGACAGTGTGTTTCCCCAGTAAATAGGGAATCAAAGTGAGACTCGTAACCCAATTTTGTAGTGAAGTCCCCATTGTTGGGATTTTTTAACAATAACAACTTAACATTGATCTCCTTCCAAAGTTTTATGAGATTTGTAGTGAGGGGATTGAAACATGTTTCCCATTCTACAACATCTTGTCCAACAAGGTGCAAATTTGTGAAAGTTTTCCATCTTGTAGGCCCCCATGCTAAGTGGGATTGTGCTTTTGCATTTGTGAGGACATAACACCACTTTTAATTTAAGTGCTCGATGAAATTGTTTGATAATCTATAGGCATTAACTAATCCCATGCATGGATCTAGTCCTAGCTTCACACTTACACGATTACCAATTTGTGATGTTGACCATTCTCTAATGAGAGGGAAGGCTAGTATGAAGGATTCTAGACATTTGGTCCCTTTCTAGATTTCCTTGGTTAGTAGATCTAGTCCACGAATGCAGAGGATGGGAGATATTTGGATTTGAGAGAATTCCCCAAGAGGGATGTGTTATGAATTAGTTGCCAAAGGTTTTAGGCTACTAGTGCTTTGTTGAAGAGAATAATATTTTCTAAACCCCCAACTGCCAATTTTTTAGGGAGAACAAGTCTATCCCATTTTACCAGGGGATGCTTCTGTTGCGTCCTTTGCTAGGCCAAAGAAAATTTATACAGGTCTTTTAAATTTTTAGCTTTATATTTTTATATATATAGAATATTAGGAAATTTATATAAGTCTTTTAAATTTTTAGCTTTTTATTATAATTATAATTATAATTATATATATATATATATATAGAATATTTTTTTTGTTAATAAATTCTCCACTTATTTTTTTCTTTAGAAGAAAAAATCATAATTTTATTCAACTTGAAAACATCGAAAAATTACATTTTTCAAATGCACGAGGGCATTACAGTCACATTAGCCAAAAGGCTTACCAAAAATAAGAACTCAAAGCTCTCTAGTTCACATTCCTCCAATCGAAGGTCCATGAAACATCTTTAAAAAATTGGGCATAGGCTCCCCAAATAGCCCCCCAAAAATCCCCAAAAAACCCTAGAGAAATAAAATCCTAGGCCAAAGTTTGAGGAAAACTAAGAGGATAAGCACGTAGGCTTGCCAAAACCTAGAAGGAGCAACAAAGAAATCTTGAACCCCCCATTAAAAGAATCTTGGACACATTCTGAGAAATCCTAAGAAACCCCACAAAAATTGTGGCAGAAACACTTGGCAGATGACAACAACTGCAACAACAACAACATCAAATACCCATGAAAAGAGAAACCTAGCCAAGACAACTTAAGAACCACCATGAACTTGCACCCGCAAAGCCTACCTCCACTGCAGTAGAAAAAAAGGCATGAATTAGGGATAGATGACTATAGAGTTTCCGCACCCCAGCCCCCTCATCTTCCTTCGCAATATCTATGCCAATCGTAGAAAAGAGAGGCTCGAAACTGGTCAAATGGTGATTATGCAGTTGTTACACCCCAACCCCTTCAACTCTCTTTGTAAAATCTAGGCCAACAATAGAAAAAAATTCACAGGATGAAGATGTCAGTGAAAAATGAACAAGCATTAGGGACAACATCACGGTGGTGACAATTCAGAGCAACAACAATGGTGTTCGAACTAGATCATGGAAGAAAAAAATAGTATAGAGGGTTGCGACGATAAGGGTTTCTGTCGTCAAACTCTCCACTTGTTAAAAATTTTTTTAATATTTACATTCAAAATCATTTTTATTTTTATTTTTTAATTTGAAAGGTTCATTTTTTTTTCAATTTAAAAGAAAATTATTTCCTTAGTTTTGTAATTTTAGGCACCCCACAAAAGATGGCGTTGGAGGTAATGGAGTGTTGTGATTCAAGTTTTGAATTTGAGGTTTTGGATTGTAATGGCCCCATCTATCATGCCCTCCATATAAAACTAGTCATAATTTTAACCTTGAAGTGAAGATGCAAGTGCTCACAGTAACGCCACTTTTTGACTTAAGGTTTGATTTCAAGGTCTTTGTTCACAATGGTATTGATTGTTGAGGCCACAATTTCAAAAAAATTGTAATTTTAACTTTGTAAACAAGATAGGTTGTTACTAATATCATATTTTTTTTTTTTGGGGGGGGGGGCGCGGGGTTGATTTTAAGGTTTTTGTTGGAAATGTTACCCCTCTTTTTAGTAGTGGCACCATAATATTGTAGGGTAGTTTGTCCTTGACGGGTTGTTTGCATTTTTATTTTTGGGTACCTTCATGTTTCCCAAGGCCCTCTCATATTGTTTGAGTCACTTCATGTTTTCTAAGGCATTGGTCATATCTCTTGAGGCAGTTTTTGGGTTGTTTATGGACACTTGGACCTCTCCAATGCGTGTTGTGTGGATGCTCCTTGAATGTTGTCCTATTTATCCCTTTATGATTTGATTTGTACTTTCAAGGATTGGTTTACAAACATGGTAATCATGGGGGATTTATCATAGATTTTCGGTGACATGGAAAGGTGATGTGGATAATGTCACTCCCTTGTTGCAACTTAAATGATGTGGAAAAAGATTTGTTGAAGTATCTTGGAGAATAAGTGAGCTAGAGTGGATATTAATTGGATTATATTTTGATGTCACCTGACAATTTGGGAATTTTATGACCCAAATTTTGACTTTCAAAATTATCTTCCATGCTTCATGGGATGCCACTAGGAAAAGCATGACCATGGGCCTTCATTTGGAGCATTAATTAGAGGTGTGTAACCATTATTTTTCTGTAATTTATGAAGCTGTTATGATGATGTTGTTGTGTTATTGGAATTTTTTCATTCTTTTAATTCAACAAAGAGAATGGTCTCATTTGTGAAGACAACATAATGATATTTGTTTCCCTACGCATGAAGGGATATGTAATGGATTGGTTTATGAAGCTTGAAAGGGAGAATTTTCATATTTTATAGATTTTATAAAGTGGACCAGAAAATTTTGGAAGTCATAGCAACACGTGTCTATAATATATCTTATTATATCAAGAATCGTGCTTTTACAAATACTCTAGTATTGAGTTGTGATGACGTGCTTGTTTCTACTAGGTATGCTTCATTGGAAGGTGAGTCATTCATATATATAACACGTTCAACAAAGAGGACTAAAAGTGCATGGAATGTTTCTGTTGGGAAAAATACTGAGAGGGGGGGGGTGAATCAGTATTTACTACATATTCAAAACTTTTTACTTTTTCACTCTCTAAAACCCATACACTACTTTCCTTTAGTAAACTTGCGTATACACGCGGATATCCTTCATACAAATCGCGTATTAGCAGAGATCTAAATATGCAGATATTTATTAACTTAGTTCTTTGCAATATTCATTCATCTGATGTTAAGTTAGCAGTAAACATGTGTAGTAACAACAGAACAAACCATCACACAAAGCATCACACATGAACACCAGGATTTTTAGGTGGAAACCCAAGTCGGGAGAAAACCACCGCTGCAGTTGCTCAGCCTTCAATATTTTATTATAGAGAAAACATCTTACAACATATGTACTGGTGCAGACTCTACCAGCACGCAGGCACCCACCTGCGCTCGTTTACCAGCCTCTCCTGGAAGGGAGCTCCAACCCCCTGACTCGTTTACCAGCCTCTCCTGGAAGGGAGCTACGACCCCCTGCTCTCATTTACCAGCCTCACCTGGAAGGGAGCTATAACCCCCTGACTGAAGGCTACAACCCTCAGCACCTCTATGGACCACGTTTCATCAATTTTCACACTGGATCCAAAGCATCCTTTAGGACACCACTTGCAGGCCACATTTCATCATATTTTCAGATTGGACCCACTCCATAATTTTAAGCACAGTCAACCATGAAACAGATACATGTAACTCACTGACAGATATCAGTAAACCAGCAGAACAGATCAGACATTTCTTACCACAGACTTCAGCAAACCCTAGTTTGCATACGCGCTTTCCTTTCTCTGATGTCGCGTATATACGCGCTTCCATTCACATAAACCAGTGTATACTTCTGTACATATTACAGAGCTAATTTTATTGTGCATACGTGCTTTCTCTTCAGCGAAGCCGCATATATACGCGCTTCCTCTTCGACGAACTAGCGTATTGTTCTTCAGACTTTTATGTCATTGCAATTCTTCACAACAGATACATCACTTCAGATTTTACCCTTTACCTCAGACAGATGTTCGCCTCATCACAAATCTAATCATTTCATAAACAGATCTAGCAAATATAAGCAAATTTCAGATCTAGATCCCCTTCTTCATCATTGGTGCATCATACATTCAGATCTATCATTCAACTGCAACCCTTTCCATTCAGATATCCTTCAGAGAGAAGTATTCATTCAAGCTCAGACATCTTTCACCCACCCTCATCATTTGCACAATGAATTTCTTCCTCTTATAGGTTTACCCTTTTTCAATACCATGGGCCAAAACCACATTACTTCTGATGGTATTCCTGGACGGGGTCATTTAGATGAATCATTACTCAATACAATGGGTCAATACCATGGTGGTTACCCCTGGTTTTGCACTTTATGAGAACTTTTTGCCCATACGTGACTTGGAACGTTGATTCCCGCGTGCATACGCGACTTCTCCTAGACAGATCCGCGTATGCCTTGAGACATACTCTTTTCACCATAGATTTAGCACATGCTGAATTCCTTTCTTCATTGCCTTCTGTACTCACTGTAGATACATCAGATTTCTCTCCAAGACTTAGCTAATCAGTAGCTATAACCAAATCTCAAGAAAACTCAAATAACAATCAGTTTGCAAACAGTAAAACAATCAATCTTTTACAATGTTTAAACACCTTTCAAGCTATGCAATCAAGCAACCAAGTGCTCTGTCAAGCAAGAAACTATGCTCCGATACCAACCTAATCTGAAAATGGTCAGGATAAATTGTATACATTTCAAGAACCTACCACTCAGTTTAAATTAAAATGATCTAGCTTGTACTTGACAATTTTGCAGAATTATTTACTTGAAAGTGGTGTATGAATTTTTACTGTTAATGTGTATTAACTTAATTTTTTCTTGTTGTAATTTAACATGTATGATAGCAACATAATGCAGCAAATAATCATTCAAACACAACAAAAATTTTAATCTAGGAGTTCACCCGAAATCTTGTGGGCTGCGTCTCCTTTGAGCTTTGTCATCATGACTCAACTCTTTGGGATTATGGTAATTTTTTTTACAAGTAAATACTTAATTAGAATGAATAAAAAAATTATCCAAAGGACTGAAAATACCATAAATATCCCTCAATTGGCTTTCCGAACTTTGTAAACAGCTTTAGGCTCTTGTCGACACGATTCCTTCTGTCGGTGCACTAAGCTACTCTGAGCTTCTAAATGGCACAAATCCCTCAGAATTATTTTTATGTCACTAAAACCACTCCTTTTGTATCCAACACACATCATACACCAAATACCAACTGATAAATTGCTCAAATTGAGCACTTCATTCCCAAAATAGGCTATCCTCCACGGTTTTCCCAAGGCTGCCAAAAACTTCACATCAACTTTCCGAGCTCTAAAAGCTCTCAAAATGTTATGAAACCACTTCCATTAGTTTCAAAATGACTGAGATAGTCAATATGGAGTTTCGGTTCATCAAACATATCCTCCGGCTACTCTAGTTTCGTCGCAATCACCTATCAGCACCCCTTGGCACTATGGTTAATAAAAATGTATCTGTTGAGTTTTCGACCTCTAAAATTCTTTAACACTTGATGAAACCTATGTAAATAGATTAAAAATGATTTTTTCAACCAATAATGACCACTGGTTCACTACAAATGGTCTCAAACATCTCTTTCTAAGCCCTGCACTGCTGCTGGCAAAAGCTGACACTAATGACCCTTGGAACTTTACTAAAGATTTTCGGCCTTCAAATGTTCTCTACAAGCTCTAAAAACAATTTAATAAAATTCAAAACATATGAATTATCCAATTTATACAATTGGAATTTTGGAAAATGACTCTAACTCCCCTGATTAGGTCTCAAACTGAATTTGTCTCATCGTGGCCTTGATGGATCCTTCATTTTACCTGAAGTAAACGCTACTGAAGATCACATCCATTTGACCTCAAACCTATTCTAAAGTCTTTCTAAGGTCGAATAGACCCAAAATTGACTAAAATTTCATCCCATTTGGTTCAATAATGAGAGAGTTATGACCAAAACAAATTTTCCCCAATTTCCTTCACTAAATGTGGGGCAACTGACAGTTAACTCCACTAAAAGTGGAAGTCCGCCTAAATTTGGGAGCGCCTCCAGAATCTCTGCCATATTAAACTCCACTTAAATGAAGCTTAATTAAATATTAAACCTGAGATTAGGCTCGTTAAACTCTCTTAACATTAACCTCCCACACTGGTCATATGATGAGGTTCCATGGGAGGAGGGTTGTCCCCTCCGTGCTCCACCAGACCCACTCGGAATTCAAAGTCCAATAACTTCTTTATACGGTGTCCATTTTTCGAACCATTTATGATGCCGAAATTAGGAAGACAAGACCTATGCAACCATCATGTTTTCAACCCAATCCTATAACTTCTAATTTTGAGCTAATCCTTAGGTTCTTGATCCAGTTCTGATCACACCTCCCAAATGAGACGCTTTTGGACCCCAAAAGCTCTCTTGGACTTCTGAAATTGATATGTACAACAAATCAGAGTACTGCACCCTCTTCTCTTTAGCCTCCAAACACTTTCCTTGCATGGGTAGTGACTTTTAACGACAACTAGAAAGCAATTAACACTTCCCTTCCTCGATGAGCTTATCCTCATGTCAAGAGCTGCCTTTCTTGTAATCACTCAGAAAATTTCTGGCGAGAAATTTGTAGAAGGAATCTGAACGTCACTTCCTTGATCAATGATCCAAGGTGGCTCAAACATAATTCGCGCAACATGCGACATCAACAATAAGTCGTCATAAAACGTGCTATACAATTGACACAAAATCAATGTAAAAAGTGTGCAACACAATCAACACAAGTCGACAAACATGTGCGACACAATCGACACAAGTCGATAAACAACATGATACATCTTGAAAACCACATGTGCATGTATCATTGTACAATGAACCTATTTATAGTTCGCTATTTACACATACAACTTCCATGCACATGTACACCTTCAACTCTTCCTTTCAAGTACCAACAAGTACATAATCCCAAAAACAAGTGGGTGGCTAAAGAGCTGAACTAAAATATATTGCTGCAATATAAGTGAGTATCATACTCATCTTTTACACCTCCACGGCGAAAATTTTCAACAACAAAGAAATTCCTTCAACTGAACCACATTTATATGCAATCTTGCATCAAACTTTTCAACAGAAATACATGTATACAACCAAAATGTGCATATGTACAAAGGAGTATTTCTTATTGTGTTAAGAATTCCATCCACTTCTTTCCAAGCCACCTCCATGGTGAATTTTTCTGCTGCAACACTTCTTCATGTGAATCTTCCATTTTCACATCGATAATGGAATCCATAGTTCCACTTATGCCAATCTTTTTTTCCTCTTGCTGCATATGCTTTGGAAGACTAGTTGGATGCAAAGTCCAACAATGAGAGACATCATGTTCCCTCTTTTGGAAAAATGTGAAAAACTCATGCACCTTCTTTGAAAGTTTTCTTTGCCTCATCTGCTTCTTTTATGCTTTCTTCCTCATCCAACATCTCGAAGCATCATGGTTAAATCTACCACAATATGTACAACAAATCTTTCTTCCATTTAAGCATTTAAAATTATCATGCTTTGCATAAACATAATCAAATTGATCATGAAAATATTTATACCTCTTGTGCTGCTTTGAATGTTCATCCTTTTTGTCTTCATGAGAAGATGAACTAATAGATGCTACAGCTTTAATTTTCAGACTAACATCACCGTTCTTGTCTTCAAAACTGTTTGAACTTGCATGCTCTCCATAAGCTGCATGTCTACCATCTTCTTGCTGCAACAAAGGCTTAAAGCAATGGAAATCATCTTTGAAACAAATTTGACATATTTTCGTCTTAGAACTTGGAATAAAATTTCTCTTTAAAGTAGCATCACATGCCTTCAAGGATTTGGAATCTTCGCCATTAAACTGCACATAACCAAGACCAAGATTCTTGGGTCGTTCCTCAAATGAAATAGGATCAACCATGCCTTGTGCATGCTTGCCTAATCCTTTTACTTCATAGCCCATTTTAATCATTAATTTGGACCCTATACCTCTTGTATGTTTTTTGAAAGAACCAACACATCTTTCTAATGAGGAAACTAAAGACAAATTAGAATGGATTACCTCTTCCTCATGCATTTTCTTGGTCAAATCCTCTTGGGCTTGATGGAGTTGCCTCTCCATATCATGCAATATTTGAAGAATTTTTGTCTTCTCTTGCTTGATGGCAAACAATTTCTCACAAATTTTAGTGCTTTCTCGTTTATCCTCAAACAAAATCTGCACCATGTCCTTCAATATAATAAAGTAATGCTTCATATCATCATCGAAGAATATTGTGAAGGAGGAAACTTTTCTTGTAGAAGTTGTCGTTATGATGTCAATGAACAAATTAACTCCAAAAAAGTTCTCAAATCTTTCAAAACAAATGACAAGCTTCTTAATCAAATGGCTGTAAAGACAAACTCTTATTCAAGCAGCCAAACAACAAACAAACTCCAAGAGCTTCTTAACAAACAAACGTCAAGAGGGTTTGTGTTCCAATGTTGACCATAAGGTACTTTGGGGTAAGGAAGAAGCCTTCAACTCTTTCTTCCTTTTTTTTCTCTCCAATACTTAGCTAATCAGTAGCTATCCCCAAATCTCAAGAAAAATCAAACAACAATCAGTTTGCAAACAGTAAAACAGCCAATCTTTTACACTGTTTAAACACCTATCAAGCTATAAAATCAAGCAGCCAACTGCTCTATCAAGCAAGCAAATATTCTCCAATACCAACCTGATCTGAAAATGGTCTGGATAACTTGTATGTATTTCAAGAACCTACCACTCAGTTTAAATTAAAATGATCTAGCTTGTACTTGACAATTTTGCTGATTTATTTACTTGAAAGTGGTGTATGAATTTTTACTGTTTATGTGTCTTAACTTCATTTTTTCTTGCTTTAATTTAACATGTATGACAACAACATAATGCAGAAAATAATCATTCAAACACAACAACAATTTTAATCTAGGAGTTCACCCGAAATCTCGTGGGCTACGTGTCCTTTGAGCTTTGTCATCATGATTCAATGCTTTGGGTTATCGTAAGTTTTTTTACAAGTAAATACTTAATTTCAATGAATATAAAAATTATCCAAAGGACTAAAAATACCATAAATATCCCTCAATTGGCTTTCCGAACTTTGTAAACATTTTTAGGCTCTTGTTGACATGATTCCTTCTGTTGGTGCACTAAATTACTCTGAGCTTATAAATGGCACAAACTCCCTCAGAATTAATGTTATGTCACTAAAACCACTCCTTCTATATCCAACACACATCAGAAACCAAATACCAACTCATAAATTTCTCAAATTGAGCACTGCATTCCCAAAATAAGCTATCCTCCATGGTTTGCCCAGGGCTGCCCAAAACTTCACATAAGCTTTTCGAGCTCTAGAAGTTCTCAAAATTTTCTGAAAACACCTCCATTGGTTCCAAAATGACTTAAATATTCAATATATAGTTTTTTTTCATCAAAAATATCCTCTAGATGCTCTGGTTTCACCGCAATCACCTATCGGCACCCCTTGGCACTATGGTTAATAAAAATGTCTTTGTTGCATTTTCGACCTCCAAAGGTATTTAAAACTTGTTGAAACATCTATAAATAGATTCAAAATGATGTTTTCAGCCACGAGTGACCACTGGTTCACTGCAAATTCTCTCAAACAGTTCTTTCTAAGCCCTGCACTGCTGCTAGCAAAAGATGGCACTAATGACCCCTGGAACTTTACTAAAGGTTTTCGGACTTCAAATTTTCTCTATGGGATATAAAAACCATTTCATCAGATTCAAAACATCTAAATTATCCAATTTAGACAATTGGAACTCTGGAAAAGGACTCGTAAACTGAATTTGTCTCATGGTGGCCCTGATGGCTCCTTCATCTTCCCTGAAGCAAAAGCTACTGAAGATCGCCTCCATTTGACCTCAAACCTATCCCAAAGTCTTCTGAAGGTTGAAGAGACCCAAAATTAACTAAAATTACGTCCCATTTGGTTCAATAATGAGAGAGTTATGACCAAAAAAACTTTTCCCCAATTTCCTCCACTAAATGTGGGGCAACTGCCAGTTAACTCCACTAAAAGTGGAAGTCCACGTAAATTTGGGAGCACCTCTAGAATCTATGCCATATTAAACTGCACTTAACTAAAGCTTAATTAAATATTAAACCTGATATTAGGCTCCTTAAGTACTCTTAATATTAATCTCCCACACTGGTCATACGATGAGGTTCGATGGGAGGAGGGTTGGCCCCTCCATGCTCTGCCGGACCCACTCGGCATTCAAAGTGAAATAACTTCTTCATACGGTATCCATTTTTCGAACTGTTTGCAGTGATGGAATCAAGAAGATGAGACATATGCAACCATCATGGTTTCAACCCAATCCTGTAATTTTGAATTTTGAGCTTATCCTTAGGTCCTTAATCCAGTTCTGATCACACCTCCTAAATGAGAAACTTTTGGACCCCAAAAGCTCTCTTGGACTACTGAAACTAATCTGTCCAGAAAATGAGAGTACTACACCCTCTTCTCTTCATCCTCCAAACACTTGCCTTGCATGGCTAGTGACTTTTAACTACAACTAGAAAGCAATTCACACTTCCCTTCCTCGATGTGCTTATCCTCCTATCAAGAGCTGCCTTTCTTGCACTCACTCAGAAAATATTTGGCGAGAAATTTGCAGAAGGAATCTGAACATTGCTACCTTGATCAATGATCCAAGGTGGCTCAAACATAAGTCGTGCAACATGTGACATCAACAACAAGTCGTCATAAAATGTGCTATACAATTGACACAAAATCACTGTAAAAAGTGTGCAACACAATCGACACAAGTCGAAAAACATGTGCGACACAATCGACACAAGTCAATAAACAACATGATACATCTTGACAACCACATGTGCATGTACCAATGTACAATGAACCTATTTACAGTTCACTATTTACACATACAACTTCCATGCACATGTACACCTTCAACTCTTCCTTTCAAGTACCAACAAGTACATAATCCCAAAAACAAGTGGGTGGCTAAAGAGCTGAAATAAAAGATATTGCTGCAATATAAGTGAGTATCATACTCATATTTTACACCTCCATGGCGAAATTTTGCAACAACAAAGAAATTCCTTCAATTGAACCGCATTTATATGCAATCTTGCATCAAACTTTTCAACAGAAATACATGCATACAACCAAAATGTGCATATGTACAAAGGAGTATTTCTTACTATGTTAAGAATTCCATCCACTTCTTTCCAAGCCACCTCCATGGTGACTTTTGCTGCTGCAACACTTCTTCATGTGAATCTTCCATTTTCACATCGACAATGGAATCCATAGTTCCACTTGTGCCAATCTTTCTGTCCTCTTGCTGCATGTGATTTGGACGACTAGTTGGATACAAAGTCCAACATTGAGAGACATCATGTCCCCTCTTTTAGCAAAATGTGCAAAACTCATGCTCCTTCTTGGAAAGTTGTCTTTGCCTCATTTGCTTCCTGTATGCTTTCTTCCTCATCCAACATCTCAAAGCATCATGGTTAAATCTACCACAATATGTACATCAAATATTTGTTCCATTTAAGCATGCAAAATTATCATGCTTTGCAGAAACACAATCAAATTGATCATGAAAATATTTATACCTCTTGTGCTACTTTGAATGTTCATCCTTTTTGTCTTCATGAGAAGATGAACTAGTATATGCTACAACTTTCATTTGCAGACTAACATCACCATTCTTGTCTTGAAAACTGTTTGAACTTGCATGCTCTCCATAAGCTGCATGTCTACCATATTATTGCTGCAACAAAGGCTTAAAGAAATGGCAATCATCTTTGAAACAAATTTTGAAATATTTGCATCTTAGAACTTGGAATAAAGGTTCTCTTTAAAGTAGCATCACATGCCTTCAAGGATTTGGAATCTTCACCATTAAACTACACATACCCAAGACCAAGATTCTTGGGTCATTCCTCAATCGAAATGGGATCAACCATGCCTTGTGCATGGTTATCTAATCCTTTGCCTTCATATCCCATTTTAATCATTAATTTGGACCCTATACCTCTTGTATGTTTTTCGAAAGAACCAACACATCTTTCTAATGAGGAAACTGAAGAAAAATTAGAATGGATTACCTCTTCCTCATGCATTTTATTGGTCAAAGCCTCTTGGGCTTGATGGAGCTACCTCTCCATATCATGCAATATTTGAATAATTTATTCCCTCTCTTTCTTCATGGAAAACAATTTCTCACGAAGTTCAGTGCTTTCTCGTTTATCCTCAAACAAAATCTGCACCATGTCCTTCAATATAATAAATTCATGCTTCATATCATCATCGAAGAATCTTGTGAAGGAGGAAACTTCACTTGTATAAGTTTTCATTATGATGTCAATGAACAAATTAACTTCAAAAAATTTCTCAAATATTTCAAAACAAATGACAATATTTTTAATCAAATGGCTATAAAGACAAACTCTTATTCAAGTAGCCAAACAACAAACAAAATCCAAGAGCTTCTTAACAAACAAACGTCAAGAGGGTTTGTGTTCCAATGTTGACCATAAGGTAATTTGGGGTAAGGAAGACACCTTCAACTCTTTCTTCCTTTTTTTTCTCTCCAAGACTTAGCTAATCAATAGCTATCACCAAATCTCAAGCAAACTCAAACACCAATTAGTTTGTAAATAGTAAAACAGTCAATCTTTTACACTGTTTAAACACCTTTCAAGCTATATAATCAAGCAACTAACTGCTCTGTCAAGAAATAAACTATGCTCTAATACCAACCTGATCTAAAAATGGTCTGGATAACTTGTATGTATTTCAAGAGCCTACCACTCAGTTTAAATCAAAATGATCTAGCTTGTACTTGACAATTTTGCAGAATTATTTAGTTGAAAGTGGTGTATGAATTTTTACTATTTATGTGTCTTAACTTAATTTGTTCTTGTTGTAATTTAACATGTGACAAAAACATAATACAACAAATAATCATTCAAACACAACAACAATTTTAATCTAGGAGTTCACCTGAAATCTCGTGGGCTACGTCTCCTTTGAGCTTTGTCATCATGACTCAGCTCTTTGGGATTATGGTAAATTTTTTTACAAGTAAATACTTAATTCCAATTAATAAAAAAATGATCCAAAGGACTAAAAATACCATAAATATCCATCAATTGGTTGTTCGAACTTTGTAAACAGCTTTAGGCTCTTGTTGACACGATTCCTTCTATCGGTGCACTAAACTACTCTGAGCTTCTAAATGGCACAAAATTCCTCAGAATTCTGTTTATGTCATTGAAACCAATCCTGCTATATCCAACACACATTAGAAACCAAATAATAATTGATAAATTGCTCAAATTGAGCACTGCATTCCCAAAATAGGCTATCCTCCACGGTGTGCCCAGGGTTGCCCAAAACTTCACATTAGCTTTTCGAGCTCTATAAGTTCTGAAAATATTCTTACACCACTTCCATTGGTTCCAAAATTATTGAAATAGTCAATATATATTTTTTTTTCACCAACAATAGCCTCTGGCTGCTCCGGTTTCACCTCAATCACCTATCGGCACCCCTTGGCACTATGGTTAATAGAAATTTCTTTGCTAATTTTTCGACCTATAAAGGTCTTTAACACTTGCTGAAATCTCTATAAATAGATTCAAGATGATGTTTTCAGCCAATAATGACCACTTTTTCACTGCAAATGGTCTCAAACAGCTCTTTCTATGCCCTGCACTGCTGCTGGAAAAAGCTAGCACTAATGACCCCTGGAACTTTACTGAAGCTTTTCGGCCTTCAAATGTTCTCTACAGGCTCTAAAAACCATTTCATCAGATTCAAAACATCTGAATTATCCAATTTAGACTATTGGAACTCTGTAAAAGGACTCTAACTCCCCTGGTTAGGCCTCCAACTGAATTTGTCTCATGGTGGCCCTGATGGCTCCTTCATCTTCCATGAAACAAAATATACTGAATATCACCTCCATTTGACCTCAAACCTCTCCAAAAAGTCTTCAGAAGGCCGAAGAGACCCAAAATTGACTAAAATTTTGTCCCATTTGGTTCAATAATGAGAGAGTTATGACCAAAACAAATTTTCCCCAATTTCCTCCATTAAATGTGTGGCAACTGCCAGTTAACTCTACTAAAAGTGGAAGTCTGCCTAAATTTGGGAGCACCTCCAAAATCTCCGCCATATTAAACTCCACTTAAATGAAGCTTAATTAAATATTAAACCTGAGATTAGGCTCCTTAAGCGCTCTTAAAATTAAGCTCTCACACTAGTCATATGATGAGGTTCCATGGGAGGAGGGTTGTCCCCTCCGTGCTCCACCAGACCCACTCGACATTCAAAGTGCAATAAATTCTTCATACGGTGTCTATTTTTTGAACCGTTTGAAGTGCCAGAATCAAGAAGACCAGACCTATGCAACCATATTAGTTTCAACCCAATCATATAACATTTAATTTTGATCTAATCCTTAGGTCCTTTATCCAGTTCTGATCAGGTACTCAGAATGGGTTTCAAATCTTGTATCTGTGAGGAAGAAGATGGGAGAAATTAGGATCTGCATAGACTTTAGAAATTTAAACAAAGAATCCCTGAAGGAAAAATACCCTTTACCAAAGATGGATCACATACTGCAAAGGGTAGTAGGCTCCAAAAGGATATCTCTTGGGCTTGATGGAGCTACCTCTCCATATCATGCAATATTTGAATAATTTATTCCCTCTCTTTCTTCATGGAAAACAATTTCTCACGAAGTCCAGTGCTTTCTCGTTTATCCTCAAACAAAATCTGCACCATGTCCTTCAATATAATAAATTCATGCTTCATATCATCATCGAAGAATCTTGTGAAGGAGGAAACTTCACTTGTATAAGTTTTCATTATGATGTCAATGAACAAATTAACTTCAAAAAATTTCTCAAATATTTCAAAACAAATGACAATATTTTTAATCAAATGGCTATAAAGACAAACTCTTATTCAAGTAGCCAAACAACAAACAAAATCCAAGAGCTTCTTAACAAACAAACGTCAAGAGGGTTTGTGTTCCAATGTTGACCATAAGGTAATTTGGGGTAAGGAAGACACCTTCAACTCTTTCTTCCTTTTTTTTCTCTCCAAGACTTAGCTAATCAATAGCTATCACCAAATCTCAAGCAAACTCAAACACCAATTAGTTTGTAAATAGTAAAACAGTCAATCTTTTACACTGTTTAAACACCTTTCAAGCTATACAATCAAGCAACCAAATGCTCTGTCAAGCAAGCAACTATGCTCTGATACCAACCTGATCTGAAAATGGTCTGGATAACTTGTATGTATTTTAAGAACCTACCACTCAGTTTAAATTAAAATGATCTAGCTTGTACTTGACAATTTTGCGGAATTATTTACTTGAAAGTGGTGTATGAATTTTTACTGTTTATGTGTCTTAACTTCATTTGTTCTTGTTGTAATTTAACATGTATGATAGAAAAAATATGCAGCAAATAATCATTCAAACACAACAACAATTTTAACCTAGGAGTTCACCCGAAATCTCGTGGGCTACGTCTCCTTTGAGCTTTGTCATCATGACTCAGCGCTTTGGGATTATGGTAAGTGTTTTTACAAAGTAAATAATTAACCCCAATGAATGCAAAAATGATCCAAATCACTGAAAATACCCTTTAAATCCCTCTAATGGCTGTCCAAACTTTGTAAACAGCTTTAGGCTCTTGTTGACACGATTCCTCCTGTCGGTGCACTAAGCTACTTTGAGCTTCCAAATGGCACAAAATCCCTCAGAATTCTGTTTCTGTCACTAAAACCACTAATTTTTTATCCAATATACATCATAAATCAAATACCAACTGATAAATTGCTCAAATTGAGCACTGCATTCCCCAAATAAGCTATCCTCCACGGTTTGCCCAGGGCTGCCCAGAAATTCACATCAGCTTTTAGAGCTCTATAAGTTCTCAAAATTTTCTTAAACCACTTCCATTGGTTACAAAATGACTGAGATAGTCAATATGGAGTTTTGGTTCATCAAAAATAGCTTCTGGTTGCTCCGGTTTCGCCTCAATCACCTATCGGCACCCTTGGCACTAGGGTCAAGGAAAAATTCTCTGCTGAGTTTTCGACCTCTAAAATTCTTTAACACTTGTTGAAACATCTATAAATGGATTCGTAATGATTTTTTCAGTCAAAAATTACCACTGGTTCACTGCAAATGGTCTCAAACAGCTCTTTCTAAGCCCTCAAGACCGCCGGAAAAAAGCTAGCACTAATGACCCCTGGAACCTTCATCAAGCTTTTCATCCTTCAAATGTTTCAAGGTGCTCTAAAAACCATTTCATCAGATTCAAAACATCTGAATTATCCAATTTAGACTATTGGAACTCTGTAAAAGGACTCTAACTCCCCTGGTTAGGCCTCCAACTGAATTTGTCTCATGGTGGCCCTGATGGCTCCTTCATCTTCCATGAAACAAAATATACTGAATATCACCTCCATTTGACCTCAAACCTCTCCAAAAAGTCTTCAGAAGGCCGAAGAGACCCAAAATTGACTAAAATTTTGTCCCATTTGGTTCAATAATGAGAGAGTTATGACCAAAACAAATTTTCCCCAATTTCCTCCATTAAATGTGTGGCAACTGCGAGTTAAGTCTATTAAAAGTGGAAGTCTGCCTAAATTTGGGAGCACCTCCAAAATCTCCGCCATATTAAACTCCACTTAAATGAAGCTTAATTAAATATTAAACCTGAGATTAGGCTCCTTAAGCGCTCTTAAAATTAAGCTCTCACACTAGTCATATGATGAGGTTCCATGGGAGGAGGGTTGTCCCCTCCGTGCTCCACCAGACCCACTCGACATTCAAAGTGCAATAAATTCTTCATACGGTGTCTATTTTTTGAACCGTTTGAAGTGCCAGAATCAAGAAGACCAGACCTATGCAACCATATTAGTTTCAACCCAATCATATAACATTTAATTTTGATCTAATCCTTAGGTCCTTTATCCAGTTCTGATCAGGTACTCAGAATGGGTTTCAAATCTTGTATCTGTGAGGAAGAAGATGGGAGAAATTAGGATCTGCATAGACTTTAGAAATTTAAACAAAGAATCCCTGAAGGAAAAATACCCTTTACCAAAGATGGATAACATACTGCAAAGGGTAGTAGGCTCCAAAAGGATATCTCTGCTTGATGGATTTTCAAGGTACAATCAGGTACTGGTTCATCCAGATGATCAACACAAAACAACTTTCACGACTCCTTGGGGCACCTTTGTGTATGTAAAAATTCCTTTTGGGTTAATTTATGTTGGAGCTACTTTTCAAAGAGAAATGGATATTTCTTTCTCTGAATAAATAGGTTACTTTATTGTAATATATCTTGATGACATCACAGTCTACTAAAAAACTAATGAAGAGCATCTAGCCCATTTGAGAAAGGTCTTTGAGAAGTGCAGAAAGTATGGCCTGTCTTTGAATCCCAAGAAATCCTTATTTGGCCTTCAAGAAGGAAAGATTCTAGGCCATATCATATTTGAAGAAGGGATCAATATTGACCCAAATAGGATTAAGGGAATATTGAAAATCAGTCACCCAAGAAATATCAAAGAGCTGCAATCTTTCATTGGAAAGATAAATTTTTTAAGAAGGTTCATACTAAACCTTGCAGAACTTCTAAGAGACATCACTAACATGTTAAAAAGAGAAGCGAGAGTCAAATGGACCATAGAAGCAAAGAAATCTTTTGACTTGGTGAAGCAAGCTCTTACAAAAACACTAGTTCTAATTAGCCCTAATTTCACCAAGGATTTCTTTATATTTTCCTTTTCATCAGAACACACAGTTGTTTTTGTATTACTACAGAAAAATATGAAAGGGCAGGAGTAACCCATAGCATTCTTCAGCCATGCTCTAAGAGATGCACCTCTGAAATATAATATCATAGAAAAGTAGGATTTTTCCTTAATCAAAGCACTAAAGGATTTTGGAGTCTACATTCTGTATTCACACATCATTGCATTTCTCCCTCACATAGTGGTTAAAGACATCCTAATACAAGATCCTGATGGAAAAAGAGGTAAGTAGATTTTTTTCATCTTGAAATATCATCTTGAAATCAAGCCCACCAAATTAATCAAAGGAAAAGGACTGGCTAAACTAATGGCTGAAACAAATTTTCAAGCACTAGACATCAATATGATTCACTCGTTGGATGAACAAGAGGAGCTGGCAACTCCACCTATTGAGGAAGCATTAATCTTAAACTCTCCATGGCACGTAGACATATTGTATTCTATTTTTAATCTAAATGTTCCTCCTGGTTTGTCCAAAAAAAATGCCATATTCTTGAAGTTAAAAGTTGTAAATTTATGCATTTGGATGAAGTTTTATATTGGAAAAATTCTGGTGGTGTATTGCTTAATTTTTTTCCTAAAGAAGATGCAAATAGGATTATGCATTAATTTCATGAAGAGGAGTGTGGAGGCCACCACTATTGGAAAACCACTATTAATAAAATTCTTAGGGCTAGTTTATATTGGCCTACCCTCTTCCAAGACATCCAAAAAATGGTAGTTACTTGTCATAAATACCAAATCTTTGAGGGAAAAATAAAGTTGTTTCCTTTTCCATTACATCCAATTTCTATTGAAGCTCCTTTTCAACAATGGGGTTTAGATTTCATTGGAGAAATCCACCCTTCCTCCTTTGCCCAGCATAAATGGATCCTCACTGCATCTCACTATTTTACCAAATGGATAGAATCCATTCCTTCTAGGACTACTACAGACTTAGTAATTATCTGATTTCTTGAAAATAATATTCTATCTAGATTTGGCTATCCTAGGAAAATCATTGCTGATAATGTTGTTGCCTTTAAATCCAAGAAAATGGTGGATTTCTGCCACAAATATCACATTACTTTGGGACATTCTATAACTTATTACCCTCAAGGTAATGGATTGGTTGAACCCTCAAACAAGGGTTTTGTGAACATCATTAAAAAGTTGCTGGAGGAAAATAAAAAATCATGGCACAGCAAACTGGTTCATGCACTATGGGCAGAAAGGCTAACAAATAATAAGTCAATTGATATGTCACCCTATCAGCTAGTCTATGGAATGGATGCAGTCTTCCCAACAGCCTTGGGAGTGCCAGTAATGAAACTCATTCAAGAGGTGCGGTCTGAAGAGAATGATACACAAAGAAGAATAAACCAAACTATTCAGCTGCAACGAACTAGAGAAGGAGTGTACAACAAAACACAATTGTTACAAGAAAATATGAAGAAAATATTTGACAAGAGGACCAAGGCAAATGATTTCAACATTGGAGACAAAGTGATGAAGTGGGATTCTAGAAGAGAGGACAAAGGCAAGCATGGAAAGTTTGATAAACTATGGAAAGGCCCATACATCATTCATTCTGCAAGAGGTAATAATGCATTTTTCTTACAAGAAATGGATGGAACAGAGTTGTTTGGAGGTCCTGTCAATGGAAGGATGCTCAAGAATTATTTTAGTTGAGAATCTCATTTTAATTTTCTTCATTGTATATAACATTTGTTAAACAAAATCTCAAAAAAAAAAACAAATGATCCAAAAAGAAAGAAAGAAAAGGAACAAAAAAGAAGAAAAGAGGGCAGTTAAACAGAAAAAAGGTAAGCCCCATACCCAAAAATGAATATTTCTGAAAGTGTTGCAAGTTAAAATTCCACTACTTTTAAAGGGATCTTGTTCAATCATATAGCCTAAACATGATTGTACAAATTTTGAAATTTTGTTGATAAGTTGAATTGAAGATTTTCCAAAATGTTTAAACTTGGCTTATCAGTAGGTAGGTAGAAAATGAAATCGGCTTCAAAGCCTAAATCTGAAACCAATAAGAAAATTAAGGGATAGGTGATAAATTAAAGATTGAAGACCAAAGCCCTCAGTTTTAGTTTGCTTTTTGCAAAATAATATTGTGTGCAGCTTGTCCAAAAATGCCACAATTCATGATGATCAAACTGCTTAATCTTGATTCATTCATGCTTTAAATTTCATGTTGATAGTTAGTGAAAAAAAATCTATCAAACTGTTTAATCTTGGAAGATAAGTAGTTAGGTAGAGAATAAAAGAGTTCATCAGTCTAATCTAAGCCTTTGGAAGTTATAAGGTTAGAAATAGATACTTTTCTTTCAAAAGAAAAATGATGTCAAGGTTTGCAAGTCTAAATGCACCTCAAAAGGAAGAAAAAATGCTAGAGTAGAATGATGGGTAGGTAGAAGTAATTTGCAGCAAGTATGGTTTTCAGTTTTTGAAGGTCTCAAGTCACAAAGGATTACAACAGATCAACAACTCCAGAATGAAAATCAATCAAATAGAAATAGGTTACTGACCTACAAATGTTCTTGACACCTCCTAAAGGAGCTTCCCTCCCCACCTGGAGCCACTGTTAGTCTCCTGTATTCTACAGTATCACCAGATGACTGTGGATTTCTTACAGTCTGTTGAAAATAATATTCCCTGATTATCATTCATTTTCATAAATCTCATTGCCTTCATTATTTTCCATTTAACCTACTCATTATCTCTCATTTTATCGTTTCCAATACCTGCTTGCTCTGAAAACCCTTGTTTGACCTTAAATCCCCTCGTTTAGCCTTGCCCCTTTCTTAAAAACCTCTTTCCCTATGCTAAAAACCCCATTTTCCTCACTAAAATCCCTTCCCTTCTCTCATTCCCCTTTGTTCGTTTAAAACAATGTAAAACCCGTTTTTTACGTTGTTTTGAAATAAATTTTGTCTCGGGTCCCACACTTTAAATAAACCCTATTTATTTTAAAGCACCTGACCCTTTTATGTTTAAACCCACGTTAAAAAACCTTTATTCCCCCACTTTAATGTGACCTCGGCCCCACCTTATATTAAGAATCTCAGCTTTGATATTTTCCCCAGGCTCTGCATTATAAAAAACCACACATCATACTTTAGCTCGTCATTTCATTAACCCCGACCACCCTCTGATTTCCCCATGCCTAATCCGACGGCTCTAACATCATATCGCAGTCGTAAATGCCCGAGGTTTAAAAACTTGGAGGGCTTGAGAAATAGGCATTTTTCACACCCCTCCCGTCCTCCACATGTCACCCCTCCATTTTATCAGATCCCCCCATCATATACCGCCTAACCACCTATGTGTCGTGCGATAAACCCAAAACCACCCTCACACCATAATACGAAACCATTGAACCTTGTTTGAATATTTTGAAGCCCTGTGTTACTGCAATAAGCCCTTGAAACTCTGTGTTCACCCCTGCAACGTTTCTTGAAGTCCTGAAAGGCAATAGCCAAACAAGAAAAATGAAGAACCTCCAATATCCGGACTTTGTCCACAAATTTCCCTGTTACCTGCAAGCCACCATTGCTCCCCACCCTGCAGGATCCTGTTTTTTATTAATAAATGTCTTAATTTTGCAGGTGATCAATGTACCAGAAAACACAATAGTCAAAATTCGTTTCTAAATTCCATGAATTGTTTAATCGGGGATCTCTGGATGACAATTCAAAAGCTTTGTTCATCAAAGGATTATGAGCGCAAGAATAATCAGAAGCAGCAATGGATCATGTTCAATAAGGACCATATAATTTCTCAAAATATTTGTTAGAGGTTTAAAAAAAACAAATTGACAGAGTAAGATAAAGGAGAGTTTTACATTGGTTGTGCAGGCAGAGATGAAGACAAATGAAAAACACAGTTAAAGTAATGGTGAAAGTTAATAGAAATAAAAAGGTCAGTCAAAGGTTAAAAATTAAAACAGTCAAAAGACAGAGGTAAAAGAGAAAGCATATAAAATAGTAAGGTAAAGAAAGAAATGACAGTAATAGAAAATGCAGTAAAGAGAAAGAAAAGATGAAAGAACGGAGTGAGAAAACAAAATTAAGGGTTTAAAGACAAATCAGAGGATAAATCAATGAAGAAGACAGAGCCAAAATACAAAGCCACTCAAAATTTACTTCTTCACAGTCACATTGGCCACCTACAACCTAATTTTTATTTAATGAAGGCAGTTACAGTTAATATTACAGGTAGATATATTTTAGCGGCAGCCTAGAAGTTAACATTAAAGGCATGTTAATCAAAGATATTTTAAAAGTTAGCTAAGCAGTAAATTAGAAATTTATTACTACAGTATGTTAGTCAAAGATATTTTGGCATTGGGCCTTGCATGGTCTCAATTGTCAAACATCATTTACTTTGTAGTAAATACAAATCTGTCACTCTAGATTAGGGCAACCTCCTCATCTACAATTAAATACTGCATGTATTGTTCATTATTATTGTTGGTTTCTAGGTTGGATTTTTATCAGATTCTGAGTTGCAAAGATTATTGTACTGGAGCATTGTAACTATTTTGAGTTGGACATTAGTAATAAAAGCACATTCACAAGATTATTGAGCTATGTTAATGGTGATGTTATCCCTCTTTTGTTAATGTTTCTTTTTTTTTCCATATCGTACATCAATTTCTCTGATAATAGAACTTAAATTTTAGATTGAGATATGCTGTTTTGGCACCTTAACTCTGTCTGTTACTATTATCTTTATGTTTTCCTCTAAAATTATAACTAAAGAATTTTTAACTGCTCTTTAGTATTACTGGATTGTTGCCTTGAGGTTTTTCTTAGTGAAGTTTAACTACAGAATTCTTTACTCTTTAGTTTTACCAAACTATTATTTTAAAGGTTTTTTTTGAAGTTTAGTTAAAGAATTATTAATTTCTCTTTAATTTCATTGAACTGTTATCTTGAATGTTTTCTCTGTCTGAAAGTATAACTAAAGAATTCTTAACTACTCTTTAGTATTATTGATTGTTGTCTTAAGGTTTTCTTAGTAAAGTACAGCTAAATAATTCTTAAATTGCTCTTTGGTTTACCAAAATATTATCTTAAAGGATTTCTTGTTGAAGTATGGTTAAAGGATTCCTAATTGCCCTTTAGTTTTACTGAATTCACAAATTTTATGTCATCTTGCATTCATATTACCTAAGAAGATCCATTTGATATAGTTAGCTTGCCCTATGGAAACCCTTGAAATTTGATGTATAATTTAACCCTTTTATGACTCCATAGCCCAATGGATTAAACTTCCCAAACTCTATCTATCCAACCAAACAATCAATACAAAAAAACAACCCCAAAACTTCATAACTAGCCTAAAATCAACAGAATACAAGCATAAAAATAAATCAGTTAATCATGAACATAGAGAGAGCCCTCTCTGAGCCCAGGAAGGCTACGTCCTGGACTCCAAAGTGGTTTGATGTGGTTCCCTGCTACTTGTTCTCGCTAATCTTTCAAATTACAGGGAGCCAACACAGTGAAAACATTGTTACCATCATATATATCTAAATCATCTTGTGAACCATGAATAAAATTGAAGCACAAAATCCCCAAAAGGAGCCACTGTTAGCATCAACAAAATATCTTAAATTTTGCAATTTTTATTTTTATTTTTTTGTTTAAACATTGTGTTTTTTCATGTTTATTAGCGCTCTTGGGAATATGAAATATTTTTGTTAAATTTGGAAAAAGTATTGGTATGTGAGCCCAATCTCTAATTCCACACTAAGTGTAAACCTATGAAGTCCACCAAGCCTACACAATTGATAGCTAAGGCATCGAAGTAGTGCTCACACATGGATGCCAAGGATGAAATCCCATGGATGAGGATAAAGATGCAATATCCATCAAATATCTTTCTAGTAATTTATCTATATGAAGACATAAAAATCCTTCTACCTATTGCATGTGGTATCCCCTCCCCCCCACGCAAAATAAAAATTCCAATAGCAAGATGATACAGGGGACATGTATAGATAAAAGGTTCATGATGTTTACATCCTTTAGGCTAGATGAGAAGAACGTGGATTAGTGTTGAATCCATTGTGCTATGGAAATATAGAGTATGAGGCTTGATAGTTAGAAATAAAGCATTTGTTTGGAATAATATCCAAAAGAACAAAAGTTATAAATCAATTTCCATTGTTCAATGGCAAACCTTTCCTATTCATTCGACATTATATACACACTACGGGGGGCACATTTTTTCATTTTTTGAATACCACTTTTGATAATGTGGCAGGCACAAATTAATACCCAACACCTCTAGTGGTTTCCAATACCAACAATGTAGGTTTTAACCCTGTACATAAATTATCTGCAAACGAATCTTAAAAATAGAAAATAAACAATAGCGAGAGCATAAAACATACAACATATATATAGAGAGATTTTCCCCTGGATCCCAGATCGGGATGACCAGCTTGATTTTTCATTATATTCCTTTTAGTGTTACAACACATATATATACATGTCGAAGAATACATAAATCACAATCCATTAACCCTAAATTAGAACATAACCGTAGTTCCCTTGATCAGATCTACAAAATGCTAGGGCTGAAAACCATCATGCCCCAAAACCATGTGCAAACCCATGCACAAAACCATGGGCAGGTCTGCTCACCGAAAAATAGGGTCCAAAAAATTTTTCCCGGGGTGCTGCCTCAGACCCCGAACAAGGGGGGCTGCCAACCTCCCTATTGCGCCCGGCACAACATACAATGGGAGCTCTCGCCCCCCTGCACGTGACTAGTCATGGAAAGAATATAACACATACCCAAAAAACAGGGACCCCCTGTTGTTCCACTTTACCATATCACTTGTATGACATCATGATGGGACCCAACTACATTAGTACTTGTATTTAGACAAAAAATAAAATACCACCAGTTTTCATCCAAAAATTCAAGGGAAACGAAGGGTTAAAGCACTTTGGGAAATTTTGTTTTATTCATTTTTCAAAGATCGAAGGAGGATACGACAACCCCACTACAAACTAGTGTTTTAGATTCAACTATTATACTCCAACGTGTAGGGCACAAGAAGAATATTTATACAGTAACAAATTTTGGAGGGAGCTTAGTAAGTTTTACTCACTGAATATTCTTTCTTTTAGAAAACTAATCCAGTCTCTTTGTATAATTAGGGCTTCACTAATTCAAATGCATCCAACTGAACATTTGGAAGATTATGTTGGTTTCTGATTTTTTCAAAGGGATGCTCTCTCATTCCCTTTATCATGTGACAATGGAGAATTTGTTAATACAAGATAATGGGATATATTGAAGTAGATTCCAAAAGAGTATGTTTATTTTGTGAGACAGCCACAATTTGTTTCTATGGATGAAACCAAGTTTGAGAGCTAGTTGGCGAAAGATACTGCAAAAACTGATGTCAATGATTCAAAAGAAACAACTAGAAATTTTCCCATGGACATTAGGAATAATTACCAATAATATTAATGAATGTGATGGTAACAATCATATATATTTTAGTGAATATGATTCATCCACATGGAACACCATGAATGAAAAATCACCATCTGACACATGTTGGTATGATAAAAAGGATGAAGAAGTTGTATCAAAACCTAGGAAGAACAACGTGCTAAGTGTGAAGTAGATAAGTTTCATTCCATATTTTATAGTTTTAAGACGGTCTTTCAATGATGTCATGTGACTTGTTGTCTTGAGTAGGAACTATGATTTGGCGCAACATTTGTTTTCATAGATGCATATCCTAGGGTGGAGCCATCACTTACAACATTTAATGAATTCTTGAAAGTTGGGGTTTTTGAGAGAGTATTAGTTCAAGGCACTACCTTTTAAATTCCCCAAGGTGTTGTAGGTAGTTAGAAGGTAAAATTTTTATAAATAATACTTTAATACATTGTGATAGATACATTTATTCAAAATAGAATAAAGGAACGACTAGTTAACATAGGTGGAAAATCTTGCCTTATTTAAAGGGATTTTGATATATTTTCAAGGAACAACTTCAATAGTTTCAAATTTAAAGGCAACGGATCAACATTAAAAGAATATGATATAGATTTGAAGGCATTTGACCCCATTATTTCCATATTTAATTCAACTAATGGTTTCATTTTTAGTTTCTTGCAACTAATTTTAAAAAATTCCTATGATTTTAAATGTAAAAAGGAGGATTTTGGAACTTAGAGAAAAGATTGGCAGCCTGAGGGTTGTGTATTTTTGTAAGCCCGATGGGCCTATGTAATTTTTAATCTCTTTGACCTACAGAGTGTTCTCTTGGCTTCATGGCTTGGAATAAATAGAGTTCAATTTTTATTAATTATTTTTTGTCTTAATCTTTCTTTCAATTTCATATCTCTTTTATATGTCTTAGCTAGGAATTAGTTAGAGTTATATGGAACAATAGAGAGGATAAGTTGAGGATCGACTTCCCTCAATTCTCCTGGAAAATTCATGTCTAACACTGCAATTTTAATATGAATGGGTTGTTTGTATTATCCCTATGCATTTGTTAATTGTTTCCTTGATTTCATATGACAAAATTCTACTATGTTTTTTAACAATTATAATTTTATTCTATGTGTTTTCTATAGTAACAAATATCAAAGAAATTCAGTGAATGTCTAAGTTTGTTATTCTCTTTATTAATTTATTCCACCTTTCACCATTCATCTTTGTGCTCTAGCTTGCAAGACTCCATGCCTAATGGATACTCCCTTGGCTATCTTATATTTGAACTATATATTCCATCTATTAACCACCATCCATTACAACTTCCTCATAGGTTCCAATTTCATTTTAAATTGTAGGCCATTATGTTGTTTTTCATCATAAGGAGCAAAAAAGTGCAATAATTGTGCTTAGTGATTCAGTTTCTTGCATGGTTACATTTGGATTTTTCTTACACTTGAGAAAGGCAGTTCATATGATTAGAATAGGAATTGTACATAAGTAGTAGAATAGTTGAATAACGACTCCATATCCCAAGTTTTTTCAGCAGTTTGTTGTGTGTGGTTTGATAAAGAGCAGGGTTGACTCTAGATAAAGCATGTTTTCAAGTGAAAATTTCACTTTATAGGTTGTAAAAATAGAAGAAGGAAAAGGTCTATTGTTTTTTAACACTTTGTAAGAAGCGCAAAATCCCTAAAGGGAGCCACTGTTAGCATCAACAAAAAATTTAATTTTTTTTTTTTTTGAGTTTTTTGCTTAAACATTGGTTTTTTTTAAGGTTTATTAGTACTCTTAAGCATATGCAAGCTTCTTGTTAAATTTGGAAAAAATATTGGGCTATGAGCCCAATATCCAACTCCACACTAAGTTTCAACCTCTGAACCCCACCAAGCCTACACAATTGAGAGTTAATACATCAAGACAAAGCTCACACATGGAACACCATGGAAGAGAGTCCAAGAATGATCATAAGGATGCACTACACATAAAATAAAATTTGGGATGCTCAACTATATGAAAACATAAAAAAGTATTCTTCCTATTGCATATGGGATTCCCCTCCCAACACAAAATAAAAATACCTAACTTGAGAGCACCAGATGCCAATAGCAAGATGATACAAGGGACATGTGGAGATTATAGGTTCATGATGTTTACATCCTTTACGCTAGATGAGAAGAATGAGGTTTAGCAGTGAAGCCATTGTATTATGGAAAGATAGAGTATGAGGATCGATAATTTTAAACTAATCATTTGTTTGACATAATGTCCTTAATATCACAAATTATACATCAATGAACATTGTTCAATAGTGAACCCCCCTGTGAAATTTACCACAAGTCCAACACCTCAAAGGCTTTCTTCCACTGCCCTTATTCTGCTCCTATGGACAAAACCCATGTCCTATGTCAACTAAAATGAAATTATTATATGGCGCTACATTCTCCTTGTCACCTACATCCTAAAGTAGTCCTTGCTTCTTAGCCTAGTTTCCTTTAGTCTTCTTATTACCTTTCCAATCCCACTAAGGTTCATACTTGTGCTTAGACTGCTCATTACAATGCTTCACATTCCTGATGACGTCCTCCAATGACCGAGGCTCATCATACTCAATATGATCTTTAAATATTAAAGGAAATCCACTAATCAAACTTTGGACCTTTGTCTTCTCATCCTAAAGGTAGGGAACATACCTCAATAGATCCAGAAACTTGGTCACGTGCTTTTCATCTATCATGGAACCCATCTTAATCTCACATAATTCCTTGGTATTTCCGTCATAATATGTCTTAGACAAGTACTTATTCCTAAAGAGTCTTTTAAGCCCATGCAAACTCAACTCCTCTACCATGATGCCTCTAACATGCTTCACATATTCCAACCAAATATCTGATTTTCCCTTGAGACTAAATATATTTATGTTGGCTTTAATATTCTCTGAATAATAATGAAATTCAACATCCCAAGTAGCCATGCTTGTACAAATTATGATTTCTTCACATCCCCATAAATGTAGGAGGCTTGGATTTCTTGAACTCCTCTATAAAATATTGCTTCTAACTCCTATAAGGATGTTGGTGATAATGAAGATGATATCTCTCAGAACTAAAACTAGAATAAAATCCATGAGTACTAGCCCACCTGTCAGGTGTATCCAAAGATTTTCCACCTCTTATTGTGTCATCCTTGTCCAACCCATGTCCTCTATGAGACCTGCTACCATATGCCCCATTTTTCTTTTATTCTTTTCCCTAACTGATCCTCATGTGTCCCCACTTCTACAAATCTGTAAGGCTTTGAATGATGTCGCATTAAATTTTTCTTAATTTTCCTAAGCTTTGAAAATTCTTTCCTATGCATCAATAACCTATTATTATCTTCCTACCAACCACCCCAGGTGATCAATCCCTAAGTTGGAACTCTCTTTTTTTCACTAGGGTTACTCCCTAGTTGCACCCATAACACTTATTACATGCATTTGGGAGGTTATAACTACACCCATAGTCGTGTCTCAATGCAGTTATGACCAAAATTTCTTTGTTCAATGCATGCGGTCGCAAGATCTATGCCACCTGTTCAGGCTATCCTCCAAACCAATGCCCAAAACTGCATGTAACTTTCCATAATCATGACAATGATGATAACAATGCTAAACAATAAAAAATTGTGTAATATCTTGACCTAGGAATGCCTAATACCAAATATAAATTTCATCAAACTTATAGTAAACATTGAAGCTATGGCTCAAGAACACATATCTAATCATAAACTCATGAAATTCATCTAATACCCACCAAGAAGGCTCTATGTCGTCTTAAGCTAGCTGCAACAACAATTTTTAGTCCATGCATTCATTGACCATCCAGTAACTTATCAAATCATGAACAAGATCCATAGCTAGAGAACATCATAAAACCATGCATATAACTGCCATATAACCAGAATAGAAACTATGAAAAATTGGCCATAAGATCACCATCATAAATAGTACAATTTCTCATATATCATAATAGGAAAATAGCTCATATTAACATATAAAAATGCCAACCAAGTTAGGGAATTCCATGTATCACCCGACCATAGATTGGGTTGAACCAAAGAAATATTTCAGGAAATCACCTTGACGCCATGTACCAAGCATGAATGTGGGGTAATAAGGGTTAAACCAAAATAAAACCAACCAAGGCTTCTAGAGGCCAAACCAACTCAACCCTCAAGAATAATGATTTCACCTATATGGTACAAAAATCACTAACATCAACCAGATTGGTCTCGACCCAAATAGTCCAAGGCTCCAGGAACT
This sequence comes from Pinus albicaulis, assembly GCA_034641835.2. NCBI lineage: Eukaryota > Viridiplantae > Streptophyta > Pinopsida > Pinales > Pinaceae > Pinus > Pinus albicaulis. The sequence goes on along the minus strand of CM076575.1, from coordinate 1,518,736,258 downwards.
AGTAACTCAACCCACAGCCTCCAGGGAACCCGAGTTGTTTTAGGGATCCAGATAATTTGTCCCAACCCACAAGCTCCAGGGACCAGTAACTCAACCCACAGCCTCTAGTGAACCCAAGTTTTTTCATGTCTCTAGAAATTTTTTTCCAACGCATAGCCATAGGAAACTTGAGAACAAATCATAAAACCAAATGGGGAACCTATTACCTCATGGATATCCAAGAAATGACAAGGAAAGGCTGAAACCATTTTCAATCCAAAAAAATATCCATGCCAATGACAACACATAACCAAGGCATCACATGCATATACCATGCATCCAAAAACTAGCGAGGAAATCTCACATGCAAACTGTTACCTGCAAAGTATCCTTGTTGTAGTTGTCGATCTAAACATCCCCTTGTGGTACCTTGCTTTTCTTTTCTTTCTTTTTTCAATCCAATCCATTGCTAGAATGATCCGAGAATGCTCTACGTGTGAAAGAGTATGAGAGAATGAACAAGAGATAAACTCAAAATTGTCAAAAAGCTCAAAATGATAAAAAAAGCTAGCAACTGATTCTTCGATGCCTTTTTATCATTGTTGTCTCCTTTTTTTCATTTACCTTCATTTTTCCTCTAATTTCTCTTGCATACAAATTTTTCCCTCTTCGCCTTCCTTTTATCCTATTTTCCTTTATTGTCAAAATTAAATGTCATTTATTGCCTCTTTTCCTTTTCCAATGCCTTTTCTAATTTCCATAACAATAAATAAACCATGAGTGATTCCCACGATAATTTTTTCCCACCATTCAACTTGGAATATATGTCCCATGACCTTGGTCTTATTTTATTTAAATGTAAATCAACTAGGGATATTATAAAATCCAAGAAGCTAAATGAACACGAGAATAATTATGCTACTCATGAATTAGAATTGGCAGCGATAGTCCATGCACTAAATACATGGAGGAATTACCTCCTCAGAAGAAAATTTGTAATAATGTTAGATCATAGAAGCCTGAGGTACTTATTTTCTTATTAGAAGTTGAATTTCATGAAATAAGTTAGTTTTCCTAGATCATTGAGTTTAATTTTGAGATCACATATATCAAGGGTGAGGAGAATAAAGTAGAAAATGCAATCAAAAAAAGTTTGCAGATAACTCACATAACAAATATATCTTCTTGTGGCATTAATATTCAAGAACATATTAAAGAGGAAGAACAACAAGATCATTTTTATAAAAATATTGAAGAAAACTTACAACAAGGGATTGAAGGGGCATTAGGAAAGAATTACTTCCTCGCAGGAAATAGAATGCTAAAGTTTAAAAACATGCAGTACATACCCTATATAGGCGACTTGAATAATATCATCTTGAATGAGTTCTATAAAATAATATATTTAGGTGTTGAAGCCCCGAAAATCGGGTCTACAACAAGAGGGATACCCACCCGGTTCGGACCTTGGTTAGCAGTTCCTTTTCCGTTTGGTGTAGTGGGTCCGACTGGGGATAATGGGACCAGTTTCCCAATATGTGTGTGTGTGTTTGAGAATTGATATTTCTTATCTAAGATTCCTAAGTGAAAATGCTTTTAATCTATTTCTATTTATATGCAAACTGTATTCTAAGAAATATCTAACTATAAACTAACCTGGGATGTAAATTTTTTCAGTTATGCGATCTAAAATTATTTCAGATAATAATTGATAATAAAAATCATTCAACTATCATAAGAAAAGAATTCAATAAAGATAAACTATTTCATATAAAAAATTAGATGAAACAGTTATGAAATACATATCACATATTAAACTATTCATATATCAAGTACAAATAAATTGCTATCATAGTACAAAAATGCCAAATGATAACTCAAGTATTCAAACATTAACATATAAACAACCAAAAATAAATATCACTTTTAGCACATAAACAGAAACAGTTAAGAGATAGAAATACCATTTATAGCTGGTTCTACTCGTGAGCTAGAAGCAATAATGATTTATCTCTTCCTTATCCAATATCAATTAAGAGTACAAAAATGCAACATCAGTAATGGATATTAGACACAGGTATCAATAAATCTCGATCCATTCATTTATCAAAGCCTCCTCTGAGGGTGCAGAAATGCATGTTCTGAGGATAAGTTCTTGACAAATTTCAGGACCCTTCTCTAAATGCATGAGAAGGGTTTAAATACTACTAGCTAAATCTAAAAATAGTTTATTACAAAAATTAAGGATTTGGTTTAAATGACCGTCCTTTTCTTAGGCAAAAATATAGTAAAACTAAAACTAAGTCTAAAAATAAAGACTATTAACTAACTACTTATGAACTTGATCTTTAAACTTGCAAGCATCCAGGATTGTTTTGAGAAGAGGTGGTTGGCCGACTTCAGATTTCAACTGTCCTGAAAAGACAGAATCGGCAAGTGTAGGCGCAATCTTCTCAGCAGAATTAATGATGCAATTAAGCGCACTATGTTGACTGTGTGGTTTGACTAGATATGTCCAGTAAGAATCCCAGTTTAATCTTGTCAATCTTTGAATTGATTTTGCTTTTTCTTCTGCCTGTGGTTTTACGAATTAAGTGAGAGTAATGACATGAGAAAGGTGATGAGATAGTTTTAAATGCTGAAGGCGGATGAAATATATTATTTTAACGTGAAACGACCTTTCAATCAAAACAAAATCCCATTTATCAATAATTGACAATCCATTCATTTAATCCAATCATTAAAGCGCATAACGGATATTGATTTATGGAAGGATTTTCTTTGGACAACGCGCTTTTACGAATCTGCGACATTGCGATCTGCGATTTTCTGTGCAATATCGCAAAATCGTAATATCGCAGATCACAGTCATCGCAAAACACACTTATCGCATATCACAATATTTATAAATCACATCCTCATAATATCGCAAAATCGCAATATAGCAGAATCGCAAAACGCAAATATAACATATAAAAAGTATTTGTTTAACATCTTTTCTGCGATATGAGATTTGCGACCAATATTTTAATGTATAGGCTTTTTGGGATCACGTTATCGCAATATCGCAAAGTCGCAATTTAAAAGATTCAGTTTTTCAGAAGATATCTAGCATTTGCGATGGATGCGCTATTTCGCTCAAAGAAAGATTTTATTATAATCTATCATAAACTTAAGTGTTTCTTAAGGATTTTCTAAGGAATTTTCCTAAGATATGATAGAAAGTTTTATTTGAAAAGGGAAACAAGTACTAATTGATTTTTTTGGATTTTTAACTAAGGGTCCCCACTTATTTAGTATTATTACTAATATTAAATAAGAAGGGGATTGTTGCTGGCCACAACATTAGGTTATCCAGGTTATCATAAAATGATAATAGTTATGAAGAAATTATATTATTGGTCAACAATGGAAAAGGATGTAGGTGAGTATATTGAAAATTTCTTGGAGTGCCAAAAATTAAAAGTGGAATGTATAAATCTAGTGGCATTGCTACAGCTAATCCTTATTCCTGAAAGGAAGTGGGAATTCATCACGAAATTTCCAAGGAAGTCTAGGAAACATGGTGCCATAACCGTGGTGGTGGATAAGTTGAGAAAGATAGCTCATTTTGTAGTTGTCAATTTGACTCACTAGGAAAGTGACATTGTTCATATTTTTGTAAAAGAAATATTCAATGTACCCAAGAAGATTATTTTCAATCAAGATAGTAACTTCACATCAAAATTTTGGAATGTCTTGTTTATTATTTTTGGTATAGAGTTAGCCTTCAACACAATGTACCATCCTTAGACATATGGGAATACTGAAAGAGTTAATAGAGTGTTGGAATACATGTTGAGAATGTATGTTATGAATCAACTCAAAGGATGGAAAGAGTTACTTCTTTTGGTAGAATTTTCCTACAATAATGGGTACCAAGGATCATTAAAAATGACATTCAAGGCTCTTTAAGGTGGGAAGTGCAGCAAACCTATCAGTTCGAATGACCTAGTGAACAAAGTGTATGTTAGGCCAAATATGTTGAAGGTGATGGAATGAGAAATAATTGTTATAATTCAAAAATAAAATATCTTAGGACCATAAAAAGAGCTATACAAATCAACATAGAGTGCACAAGGAATTTCAAGTAGGGGAGCATGTTTACCTCCACATCAGACTAATGAAAAAATCATTAAATATTGGGTCTTGTTCCGGGTTTTCACCACGATTTTTTGGTCCATTTCATATCCTTGAAAGAGTGGGTCCAATGACCTACATATTGGCCTTACTGCCCATAGTGAAGGCACATAATGTTTTACATATATATTTTCTTAAAAAGTATATACATGATGCTAATAACATTTTTTATTAGTCTATGATATAGGTGTAATCCGAGAGAAAATTCCAGCTAAATCCATTATGCATTCAAGATCAAAGATAGATCAGGCTTCAAAATCATGTAATCCAGTGGGTCAAGGTGCAATGGAGGAAATTTGGACTAGGTGAAGCCCCATGAGATATGGTTGCTCATATGAGGGTATCATACCCATTTTTATTTACTAGTTAAGAAAATGTAAATGTACATATAAATGTAAAAGGCTATGTGTATATAAATCTCTATTAATTTGTGTTCAGGTATAGAACACTAAGGATGGTTTTCCTATTAGAGGGTGGGCTTTGTGACAACCCATTTTACCAATCCCTATTGTAAATATCATTATGAATTTTAATTCATGTAAATATTGTGAAAATGTAAATATTGAATCGTTAAGCGAAATGGACACAAGTTATAAGGCTAGAGGAGTAGAAGTTTCTTGTAAACTAAATAAACTATATTTATTCCACCATCTATCTCCCTGATGAATTGATGGCACTAGTTATGCAAGCATTGAATTTAGATATGGACTTCCTGAATGTGGGGCAATCCATGTAGTTATGTTCTCACGATCATGTTGGAAACATCAACACATAAGGGAAGGACATGAAAAGGAAGGTCCATAGAGGAGAGTGGAGTGGAGTTGAGACAAGAACAAGTTGATGTGAAAGGAAAAAACTACGTAGTGGTAAGCAATGCAAGAGAACAAAGAGCTTCAATTGGGGAAGTGGACGTAAATTTGAAAGGAAAGGATATGTGTTATATCCTATGTTATGTTTTAAGGGAAAATATTCCCTATATATATATTTTTTTAATTCAGTTGGACCATGAGATTTTAGTGGAGTCGAATCATTCAGTGCTTGCCTTAAGACTGAGAAACCACTAGGGTGTTTGTCAGAGGTGAGCTAATAAACCATTGTTAGGATTAGACACCTAGGTGATTTCTAAAAGGAGTTGATAAACCACCAAGTGCTTTCCTTAGGGTTGATTAACCACTTGTGTGTTTTATTTGTAAGATGATAAACCATATGGATAGTGGGATCTTGACTCCTGCAATTATTTTTCAAAGGAATAGATAATAAACCACCGATGTGATGTGTTTGATCTCCTAGAACAGAACGATATCTCAATGAGCCTTGGGTAATTCCTTGTGATTGGTTTCCATTGGGGTTGGGTTCACTATGGTGCTTGATATTGGAGGAAGTTGATAAACCACCTCGACAATGGGCCCTTATCCATTGTAAGGTCCCACCTTACCCACCATCAAAAATAGAGAAGTAGAGGTCACATTAATCACTAATACTCATTTGCACAAAATCCTAAAGAATTAGTCACTGTAAAATTGTTTCCAACAACAAGCCCTTTTTTTGAAAGCTTTAGATAATACAAGAAACAAATGTCTTATTCTATATTCTTGCTTCAACAAATTATTAAATTCATTTTCACATGCATACCAAAAACTTGCAGACATAGGAATCTACACCCACTAAATAGTTTATTTATAATTTATAGTAACATAAAAACAATAGTAACTAAGACTTTTACACTAATTTACATGCACAAAAGCTACAACCATTCAAGACTTTTGACGAACACTTTGCAGACATGCACTCTACACTCATTGAGCCCTTATGACAAACACTTTGCAAGCATGCAATTAAAAGTCATTGAGGCATTTTGTCAAACACTTGGAAACAATGAATTTAAGATTATTCTTCAACATATTTATCTCATAAAATTCATAAATTGGAACTTTAATGTTGGAATCTTAAAACAAGGACTAAATAATCTTAGTCTTTCATCAAAAACTCAACAACAGGCACACATAACTCATAGCAACAATCTGCAAAATCGCCCAGATTTCTGATTTGGGTTCTGAAAAATATTTTTTTGGAATGAAATTAGGGGTTACATGTCCCTAAGGCACGGATGCCCCGTGATGTTGGGCTGAATCGAATTAAAAACGCCCAGGAATGCAATTCTTGAAACAACAAAAAATTATAGCCTAAATATTTCATTTATGACTTTTTTCAAACATATGGAATGAAAACTTACAACTACAGCTCTACATGAGGAAAAATAATCCAAACTTATGCTAATAAGATATGCTCATTGAATTCACACATTTCTAAATCCACCATATGAGTTCTTGAAACATTTTACCACCCACAAGCTAATTCATTTGACAAGATTTGACAAGCATTTTGCACCAATTGCTACAATTTAACAAACACATGGCAGCCCTGAATGTTATAGCCATTAAGGCTTTCTGTCAAAATTTTGATAGTACTATTACAACAACTTGAATAACAAAACATTGAATTATTGATAAGAATATGAAACATAAGACATAACTGAAATTTATCTCCAACTTACCTCAAGCATTTGATCTTCCAAACCCTATTTTAGTTGCCATTATTTTTGCATTTTCTCTTAAGGGTTGATTATGTAATTCCTCCAGGTATATTTTGGGTACATGTCCATTTTCTTACTTCTGATGTAAGCTGCAAGTGAGCACTTATTCATGCATAAATAAATTGATAACATTACTCATTCATGCATTTTGTCAAACAATTTGCAAAATATCCTAAAACCATTTCTAAAACATGCACCTAATTACATGAAACAAAACCATAAATAGTGAAATACTTACCCAAGTCCTTTGGAATTTATTTATTGCAATTACCTTCAACAATATTTGGCTTTCCTTTCTCAAATGCTACAATACCAAGATTAGTACCATAAACTACACCAATAATAACTCCAATATTGAGATCTAAACATCCATACATATAGATTGATATAGTCTTCGTTTTAACTAATCAATAATATTCTAGATAACATAAGCCTAAACCAAAATTAGATGCTTACAACAATTTAAATGTCTATATTTTATTTTAGGCTAAAGCTATACTATAATTTTAGGACAATGGAAATTATACCTGAAAAGATATTCAGCTCCAATCGTTGAGAATATGATTGAACTTTGCTCCCTTAACCAACTCATTTGAACCATCCGATTTTTCACCCAACCATATCTAGGGAGAACTCCTCCCCCTAGAACCCCCGAGCTGTAAAAGCTCACAAACAGTACCAAAATATAGTATTAGAGAGAAAGCCAAGGCAAGTTGAGGAAGATAAGTTTCAATTCCTCCAAATGCCACTCATGGTCAGCTGCACCATGTATAACTACTTAATAATTTAGTTTAGGGATTTCAAATTCATTTCAAAATAAATTGGCTACTCTCCAAGTCCCTCCCTCTCATAATTTTTTTTCAAATCTCTCCAACTCTTGGTATCACCATGCACCCCTACCAAGTGAGAATACATGAGACACATATATAGGAGGAGAAACAAATTCTTGTCATAAATGAGGAGTAATATGCATGCTTTGTATTCCATTTAGATGAGTGTAACTCATGCCTTTAAGGAGAGGTATGCATGCCTTAATTAAGGAGAGTGTAACATATGCATTAAAGAGAGTGTAAGAGGAATCTTTTATGACATGTATTTAATGAGTGTAAGTGGAATATGCCATTCTTTCATGAGTGCATAAAAGAGAGTGTAATCTATTATTAAAAGAGAGAGAGAGATTTCCATAGAGCCATGAGAATCATCAAGGAGAGAGGTGTGAAGTGATTGAGGAGATATAATTCCATTTTAATAATAATATCATAGTCTCATAAAATATATTAATAATATTAATAATATTGAGGATTAAGTCGATATTGAACTATTACGATTGATTAATCATAAGTTAAGTGATTTTCATTCAAGTATACTTGTTTACCCATTGATTAAGCAACTCCATGAAAACTAAACATAACATTCTTAATCAAGTAGAAAATATATCCATGCCATATTAGACATGTTTTGATATAAAATACCAAAGATTTCTATATCAAAACTAGCCATACAATTTATAGTACCATATAAAAATGCTATTGTATGTAATTGATATGATATCTACTTAATTTAGCTATAATAATTTGATATTCTACATATTTTTCTTTCTCATAGTCTATATGAATCCTACATGTGTCATCTTCTTGGTATTGTAGTATTTTGAGCTTGCCAAGCTATAAATATAACACACATTGGTTGTATACACAACAATTATGGTCCATCCCATATCACAATCAAATTGGCATACAATAAGAATAAAATAATCCACATACAATTGTCAGTGAAATTATGCAACAAAACATGATGTTATATATAAAACCCACTCTTACGCAATAAAACATGATGTTATATATAAAACACACTCTTACATCCCACTTGATTTATGTCTTCTCAATCCAATTTTCCTCTTTTCATTCCATAAGACATTCTTGCAATCGAAATATTTAGGATCTATCTTTAGTTTTTACTAAACGTTTACTCTTTAGGAAAAATACAATTTGAGGTTCAAGGCACCATTTTTTTTTTTTTAACTAACAACCTAAGGTTAAATACAGTCCTCATTGACCCACTTATCACTATTAGAAAATGGCTAATTAGTTACTAAAAAAACAACTAAAATTTGCATATAAACGACTATTTTTCGGTTGGTGACCAATAGTAGCTAATTTACAGTATCTTATAACGCGACCAACTTTTGGTTGTTTTTAGCTTAGTCATTAATTGGTTATCTCAATTTTGTTGTCTAGTTGTATATTTGGTCATTAATTTGGTTATTGATTTAGCCATTAATTTAGTCATTAATTCAGTCATTGATTTGATCATTAATTTAGCCATTGATTTGGTGATTAATTTGGTCATTGATTTGATCATTGATTTAATCTTTGATTTGGTCATTAATTGTCACAATTAATGACCAAATATACAACAAAATATATGACTATATCATCACCCAAGAAAACTCATTAATGACCAAAGAAATATGACTAGAATGTTGGTCATGTTATAAGATACTGTAAATTAGCTACTAATAGTCATATATATGAAAATTTTAGTCATCGTTTGAAACCAATTAATGACCGAAAAAATATGACTAAATTTTAGTCGTGTTATAAGATACTATAAATTAGCTACTAAGAGTCGTATATATGCAAAATTTAGTTGTCATTTGTAGTCACAAATTTATCATTTGCAGTAGTCATTTATTCATTATATAAATGACTAATTTACTCGTATATTCATTTTATTTTTGTTCATCATTAATCAATATAAACTACTATTTTAATAGTTTTAGATTGATTTTATGTGTTCATTATTAATCAACATAAATTAATTAGTATGATTTTGCAACTAAATTTAAAAAAATGTCATACAATTTACATGCTCATCTAATATGAAAAACAAAGTTACATATGTCAATTACAATACCAAGTAATATCATGTGCAACTTTAAATAATTCCAACCAAAAATTACATTATATAAAATGTCAAGTATTACAATATGACTTTCCAACTTAATATTGGTTGGATTACAATTTACAGATAAAATATTGTTCATCACTTCAAAACATTATCATTATCTTGCCAAGGAATTGCAAGTGAATTCACCAACTCTGAAAACTTTACCATCAGTCTCTATCTGTGTGTCTTATGCGGGATATTGGCTCTACGGGTACCACTGGACCAGTACACTTATCTCTCTTTTTCACTCCAGTGTTATTGTTCCCCTCTTTCTTCAATACTTGCTTCTTACCACCAATACTGAGTCCATTTTCTGCAAAAAAAAAACAAAAAAATTTACAATACAGAGTATAAGATATGAAAGTAAATGAACACTGGAATATAAACTAAAGTAGACTATAAAGGATTTATACGATATATACCTCAACGTTATCAATATTGTTAATGTCATTTTTTCCCATAAAAGCAAAAAACTCAAACATTTTTTCTTTAGTTGGGAAATAGTGGCCACTATGTGGCCAAATGACTTGTATTAAAAAAGCAAATAAAATGTCACAAATAAACACAACAGAGCTAGTAATTTCTACTAATAATGTCTCATGATCCACTTTTGTATTTGTATCGTTTCCTCCAGTTATCTCTAAGAATAAGTGACACTTCAACAATAAAACTGGTTAGTAGAAATCTAATGGGTGGAGCAAAGTATTGCTGACACAAGATTACAACAAGAAACTAAAAAAGAATAAGACAAGACTTTGTAAATTGTGATACTAACTAGGAATATAGCTTCAATATAGTAATATTCAATTATCAACATACTATTCCAAGGGAAAAGGAATCCAATTCCCATAAGCCAACAAATTATGTATGCCCCTTTTTTTCCCTATAATTAATTGAGAAATATTAGCACACAATTTCCATTTAGAATCTCTAAAATGGTTCTATAAATATTCAAAAAAAACTTAATGTTATTCAGTTTTATTTGATGCACACAAAACTGAATATGCTAACTTGTTTTTGAGCTGGAGAGTTATGTAATTCATCGTTTCCAAAATCATTGTTTATTTTCATGACAGTTTTTTTTAAATGATCAGGAAACGGGCCTATATTTGATCAAAAAACATATTTCTCAGAATATATTCCATTTTTCTAATTCAAAACTAGATTTCCTTCAAGTTTATGACGTTCAAACAAACTAGAATAATTTTCCTTTAACAAGTCATTGTTGTAATATACTAATAAACAGACAACTATGTAGTGAAGTTATTAGTAGTGGAATACTAATAAATCACAAATACAGGCAAGAAATAACACCACTATGTCCTAGACATGCCAAGTATTTATCCTCTTGGTTGGAAATATTACTTCATGAAACCAACATATTTTACAAATGAACTTTGCTAAAACCAACCAACGTCGGTGTATCCAACAACATTGACATTTATATTGGCATGCCCTCAAAATGTGTGGAAGTATCAAACAAGTGTAGTGCACTTCCCTGTAAGGTTAAAGCTTGGCAATGGAATATGTTGTCCCTTAGTCTAATCAAGTTTTAACTAGCCTTTGATAACTTAGAGAGAATGGGAATCCAATATAGAATGATGACAAACAAATTTTATTCATGCACACTTACCTAGATCATAAACAGGCATTGAAGCATTATACAAATCCAAGAATGTCTCACATTCCACCAAGAAACAAAATTTCTAGATTTTGATTGTAACCCTTGAGGCTTTTTCAAATTTGTAAACAAGTAACATCATAAATATTTTTCCGTAGTTCTCAAACTTTCTTCTGTGTGGAGCTTGAGAAAATATGTGCATACACATATCACAAGTGTAACTAATTTCTCCTTTTCCTAATTGCTCCTTTTCCTTAAAGTAATATAAGTGGCATTTAAAAAATAAAAGGAAGCCTACAAGAGATGAATGCCACAAATGCAGATATATTGTAGTACACAAAATCAAAAATATAATGAAGTTAATTAATGGAGAAATTGATGGAGAAATCAATGGGGTCATTGGTGATTGTTTGTATCCTAAACATGTGAGTTACAATTATAATTTTACAAATACATTGTGATACATTCCCACTTGCCACATGTCACCTAGTATTACTCTCACCTCTTCCTCCTTGCTTACAAGGAATTGTTCCCTAAATTAGCAAAATGGAAACCAGTAATTCCTTAAAAATCCTAGAATATCATCTGATCCAGTGACAAGACTAGCCACCTCTTAAATCATATCTAGAACCTTTTATATCCTTTAATTAGTATTTTCACTATGTGCATCCGTAAGGAAATGTACAAAATCCTCAAGCGGAACTGGAAACACTCTAGTAAAAATATATCTAGTATTAGATCATCTCTAGGCTTCATAAAATTGCATTATAGTAACCAGTTCCTTTCTATCTGAGTGAAGAAACACAAATGATAGAGCCTTGTGACAGCATTCCAACAACAAAACTAGAAATATAGTATTCAACTATGTTTCCAATTCATGCAAAGTAGCTAATGCATGGCAATTCTTCTGTCGTAAAACTACAAGCTTTGGAAGAACCATAGGGACCATCTCCTGAACAAGATCTACACTTGGTATACCCAAAATGACCTCTGCAAATTCAATTCTCATAACTAGGCGTGTGACAAACCTTTCTTTCAAGTATTCAAACAGCTCATCTCTAATTCCAACAAACTTGAGAAGGATTGATCTGATTCCTCCCTTCTATTTAAAACTAGCATATTTATAAATTAACCTAGCAGTTGTTGCTCTTACCAAACTATTTGAATTGTTAAGCTGATCAATCAATAAAGAAAATGAGAAAAAAAAAAACAAATATCCATGGACATCAGCCATTTTCATAATTTCTGCTACCGTTTCCAACAAAGTCTCAAATACATCCAGATCCTCAGTGGCTTCCAAAGCATGTTTCAATATTCCAAGCATATTTTCTTATTTTATTTTGTTGCATGCGCCATCATCTTCAAACAAAATATCCATTACATTATTCTCAATGAAGTAACAGATTTTCAAAAAATCTCCTCACAACCTTCTTCTCATAAAGTGGAAGTATATCCAGGTATTTTATCCACAAAGATTTTGCTCCCAGAAGGCCACTTTTGATTACATGGCATAGAAGACAAGAAATTCTTCCCACAATAGCAACACAAAATTTCTCTAATGATTCACTAAAAAGAAGTCAAGAAAAGAGTGACTGACAAATACTGAAAGCAAACTCTAACAATTGTATTCTTAAGAATGTATTTCCTTTATATATGATATAAAGTTACATCAAGGTCACTTTTCCCTGAGTTAGCTGAAATTTGTTTATCACACTGAGCACAAAAGAATCTTGATATAAGAACATCTATGTTTCCCAAATTCAATTTCAAACCAACATTTTTGTGGATTTGACACGAAAATTTGGTTGCATAATCGACTTCTAAAGGAGTAGCAGATAAACATGCAATGTATCCAATATCATGAGCTAAAATTTCACAAACTTTGTCAGATTTGTCTTCAAAAAATACCTCCAATATTCTACACATGATTGTAATAACATCATAGTTAGAATTGAATTCAAGAACTGGCATAGATGCAACATCTTCAGCTTGGACATCAACAATCTGATCTTGCAATGCTAAGTTCAAAACCTCAAAAATGTTTTCACTCATTGCTTTGATCCCTACCTTAGGCAACATACTCATAATTCTGCACTGTCTTCTTGATGATATTAAATTTGATGTCAATATAAGAAAACAACCATGGAAGTTTTAAAATTGACAAAAGTGTTTTTGTATTCACAAATCTTTCTCTGTTGCTTGTATTTTAAAATGTTTGAGAAAACATACTTAACATTGAGCAACTCTTTAGTTGTACATTCAACATTACATCTAGGGAATATGGTATATAAAGTATGAAGGAAAGCACCCATGGTCAAATCATAAATAGTGGTCCATTGAATGCACAAGATTCTTGATAGGAACTATTTCTGTGTCTAGTGATGATGATGCTAAATGTATAAAGTCGAAACAAGGCCTTTGTAATGTACCGTCTCCTTAAGCAAGTAAAATACAAGATGCAGACATGAACGATGAGCTAATAAGGCCTTCTACTTGAAGCCTTGTTTCCACAAGGCATATATTCAGCAATTTCAACATCCAAAAGGCAAATGGTTTCTAATGTACCTCTCCTGTAACATCAATTAGAATACCCACATTTTCTGGCGACTTGGAGAAAGTAGGAAGGTCACAGAAAGGTGTTGGAGAGCTGCAGATATAAAATTCAATAAAGGACATGTCAAAGCATGCTATAGACAAAGCAGTAGAAGTCATGAAGCTTGATTCAATTGCGTAACATGATGCAATAGATAATAGGTATGCCACAGGATAATTACATAGAGTCCATTTTCTCGAATAGGAATTCATGACCAACCTATCTTCTAAGGAAGCATGTCTGGTTGCCCAGGTGTGAAATGAATCTCTCTCAAAATTGAGAAGTGTGACTCCTTCACCCAAAACATAGAATGGTCCACTAGATAAGTAAGTCATTGGCCTAAATGGACTAGATAAACAAGTTTCTGCGCATTGTGAAAAGAGAGTTTTGGAAAAATTTTGGAAATTTTCTATAGACAAAAAGATTGATTCACATCTTCTAGAGCCTAATGAGTTCTGGAAAAAAAGAACTAAAGAAAATTTCATAAAAAAATTCAAAGTAAAAAAAATAAAAGCAAGACAAAGTTCATGTAGGCTAATAAATCCAAAACAACATGAAGAAGCCCCATACTACTTTGACTTCATCAGATGTGGAAATTAAAATAGTGTACGAGGATTTTTTTTAGCTAAACACATCATTGCTTACAAATCAACAAATTTATACAACCTGTAGTAAATATTTGAGAACAGTTTGATGTTTTTTTACACACTTGAAGAGCCCAAGCCAATAGTGAATAGCTGATAATTCCCAAAAAACTATACTCGGCATTTAGAAAAAATAAAGTAACATGAAATATAGTAGCAGTCGCACATGCATTCAGAGTGTTGCATGATCAATTTTTCTACTTATGTGAAAAATATATGACTTTCTCTCAGATATATTTCAGTGTGTTCAAGTCTCACTTGCATCTCCAACAATAATTCAAACACCTTTTTCAGATCTGTTCATCAAGGAAAACAATTGATATGTTGGCCAAACATATGATTATAAGGCACTCACAATTTCAACAAATATTTTAAGGGTCACTACCCCTTTGAGGAATTTGTTAGTAAAGGGGGAGGACACCTTATATGATAGGAAGTCACCTTGCACACATTTCCAAGCTATTATGATGAGGATGTCCACTCATTGATACTTACCTTGTCTTCTCCTTTGTAGATTGTACTTCTACCATGGAATTTTCCAAATGGAACCTTCTGCATTGAATATTGATGGAAAGTTATACTCATGATGCCACAAGTGCCACTTTATTGGAGTTTTGCATGGTCTTTGTGCATTCATTCAAGGTTTGAAGAAGAAATCCACTTTGGAGGAGGCCACACATGCTTCTAAGGATGATTGATTCATTGTTCATGAAGGTGGATACATGGTCAACCAATTGGAGGAGGAACTGTACTTTGTGGTGCCATTTTTGGAGGATTGTTGCAAAACCAACTCCATTATCATGTTATCGTCGACTTGTATCATGGAGCTGGTTGATTGAGAGCATTATTGTAGTCTTTTTCTAAAATATTTTCATGATTTTTCTTGGAGTATAAAGGGGATCTCAACATCCTATTGCTATCTTTAGTATAGAATTGTTGAGGAGGTTTGAATGGTAATATTTTATTGTATTCCTTGCACAGAATATTGAAACTAGGAAAAGGTTGTAGTAATAGTTGTGAGCATGCTTACAATGCTTCAATTACAACAAATGACACTATGGCTACTGAAAATAAGTGGTGGCCACAAAAGTTCAAGAGTTGGGAATAGCACTAGCCATTCAAAAATGCAAGAAGGAGATACAAACATTGAATATCATTTTCCAAAACATTAAATAGGTGAAAAGATAAAGCTTCCTAGACAATATGGTTTAAAATTTTTTATGTATTATTTGGTAGGGGCTGGCATGCATTAGATGTCCCCTTATTTGCTGCAATTGATCAATCAATGGTTGCAATCACAACCTTATTGCTAGTCAAGAAGTTTTTTACTCTAAAGTTGTTATCCTTGTTACTTGGTAGAATGCCTTTCATTCACATTGTAGATGGGAGCCTTTTGAAGGAAAGGAAGATTCATATTTAGTGTGGTTATTGTTTTTTCAAAACCAAAATCTTTGCAGAATTCCAACACAAACTATGAAGTGTGTGGTACATGAATTGAGTAGATAGTGCTACTTAATAGGGAAAATTTATGAGCTAGTGTAGTTTGGTATTTGAAGATGCCTCATATAGTTTTTCGAAGGAGGTTGTCAGTGACTATGGTCTTTTAATAGCTAATTGAATACTCCTGTGCATCCAAAAAATTTTCATAATCACTCCAGGTTTGGTTTTCTCTTTTACTAGTTGATTGACTACCCCTTTACATCCCAAAGTTTTATAATTCCAACAAGTAACTAGATCTGATCTATTTTCCTAGATAGTTGGTTTTAGGATAACTGAACATCCCAGTTGTATCTTTATTCAGTATATTTGTAATATGATAGGTGGTAAATAGCCAGGATGATGGTTTCAAATAAATTCTAACACATATTATCATATTGGACATTTTGATAACATTCATTTTCATTAGTTTTCATGACTTTTACTAATATTCCATTGCTCATTTTGTTGGTTAACTAGAGGATGGCTTTAGAGCACTTACATGTCTTAATTTTTAAATTATGTAATTTAAGTGTCAATGAAATCCAACTTAATATTTAGTATTGCCCAAGCCACATGCCTAAAATTGGGCATGGTAAAATTCATGAGTTCAGATCCTTTGGCATAATTTCAATTCTTGAAACAATTATTTTGCTCGAATCCTATGAATAACTACAAAATAGAAATTCCTAAATCCTAGAAATAGCAGTATGCATACATGATATTGTTTACCACGTGCCTATCATGAGTCCTTTAATGATTATCTGTAGCCATTTTCACATAGATACCAATAAATAAAACAGTTTGACATAGCATTCATGGCATTGCTTTCAATAATTGGAAATTTCTGCAATTAAATGAGGTATTCCACACTATTATTTTCTGGAAATTTAAAGATCAACAATATATATTTAAGGTAGTAGAGAAATAATGTTCCCAGAAATTAAAAATGTCTAGTTCATCTAGAGAGGAAAAAAGTATAAGAGAAGCATCAACACATTTCTACAAATTGCAATATTGAAAGTAGTATGACCGTACCTCAGTCCCAGCTTTTAGCTCAAGTATCTTCTTTTCCACAGCCCCAGTTGCTACTATTCCAATTGTTTCCCATGCTGAAGATCTGCCACCTCCCTGCATTTTATAGAAATGCAGTTATAACACATATGGATCTCTATCAATGACGAGGCATCTATTTCATATTTCAGAGAAAATACAAGTAAAAAATTATTGCTATAAATACCACTGCATATATTTAGAAGCCTTTGATGATGAAGGCCATGCTTTCCATTTTTTCACTAGTGTATAGAACACCTACAGTGCTTAGACTATGATGATATGGATGAGCAACATTTTGCTGGCTTTTGACTAGACAAACAATCATGCAGTAGATATGATGAAGCCCTAAACACATCCAATCATAATCTATTTGGAGATTCTTTGAAACTTGAACACACTTCTTAGGTTATAGAAGTGCATTTTGATCAGTAGAAAGTGAGATAAGATACGATAAGATAATTTTATATATCCAACGAATGACAATAAATAGGTCAACGAGACTAAAAGTTACAACTAGTACAATTACAATGTGGGAGTACAAACGCAACTCCTAGAAAATGCCAAAGCTAAATCTAGGGCAAATTGACGCAAAGAAGAAGACAATAATAGGAAATCCTTATAAACATGTATATAAACAGATCATATAGAAGGCTAAGTGAGGGTAATAAAGCTATGGGCATTCCTAGAAACACATTTGGAAACTCAAAATTGCATTATGAGTTTGATCAAAACATAAATACAATACCTAAACTGCATTTTGACGTTGATGATGAGTGTGGTAGAGATAAATAGAGGTATATTCCTAAGAAAAATTGTGAAGTGAAAACAATGGGATGCTCCGTTCTAGCCAGTACTCATTTTGAGGCAGTGTTAATGACCACCCTGTTGAAGAAGACAAAGAACAATTTCCTACGAGTTTTTTGGCCTGCTCAGCTGGCTTTCTACACTTGGACATTTCTCTTCATTTGATTCACCCTTGAAAACAATCCATATTTCCAAATGATTGACAGTGTGAGAAAAGGTCCTGAATGTAGAGGAGGAGGAATATCAGCAAGAAGGTAGGAAATAAATTTCTACCAATATTGCAATCACCCAAGAAGACTTAGCACATGATGATAGGGGTATCATGCCATGCCTTTTTTATACACTGGAAAATTGAAATTCAACCAACATATGACAAAATCGTGAGCGCAAATGGAGATAATGGACGAAACTATAGTTCTAGTTTCTCTGAGAATGAGAGTAATAATAAATTCATTAATGAAGGGAAATATTGAAGATCCCCTAAGGTTCAAGAGACCAACACTCCTATATGTGATTTTGAATATGGTATAAACTTTGGCACCCATAATGATGTGCATCTCTAATCAACATTACCTATTAAGTTCGAATAGAACAATGCAAGATCCTATATTTTTTTCTTTGACATCCATCCTACATATGACATGGATTCTAATGAGGAATAAAATAATGTTGATCATATCATCAAGTTTTTTTTTGAACCATATGATACAAAGGCAGAAAGGTCAATTCCATTTGTTGAAGGCATATTTATTGAAGATGAATAGACTTATCATATTGGAAGAACTAACCAATATCCAGGAATAGAAGAGGATGTCTGCAAAGCCATAATTGATTTACATAGTGAGCATAATCATTTCCATGTTTTTATCTTATTGTTCATAGTTATGATAATTGATCTTCAAAGGAGTTTGTTCTCCTAACTACAAAATATATTCGGGTAGCTTTAATTTCCCATACAAAACAACCCCTTTTTAGCAACACTGATGTTTATGGCCAAGATAAAAATGTTCCTCTATTTTATCCAGAAACGTTGGAACTAAAGTCTCAATATATCCTTCGACCATAATGACCTTATGAGACCAGATCTTCATAATAATGGAGAGCCAAATATAGATCTCTCTCCCAACTCAAGGTAGTCTCAAAGGGCCCAAAATAAAATAAGTTTCTTTCTTGACAAATAATTCCATAGAAGGTTTCTTTACAATATGACATGGACAAGGTCACTTGACATAAACCTTGGAGGTCTTCAATGGAGACCTGACCTAAAAAAAATTGACCCAAGCATGAAACCCATGCTTTAATAAGTCAATTTATTTAATAATAAAATTATTTTTCTTTCTTTTGATAAATATATTTCATTATGACTCAAATACAATTATGAAGACTAAACCTAGTTACAAAAGCTAGTTACAATCTTCAACACAAAGCCCCAGCCAAAGTAGAAAGGGAAAAAGCCTAAACACTTGAATGAACTAGTAAACAACTCGTGGATGCCACACATTTGGTAGAAGGCCTTGATTATAGACACAACTCAACAACCATGGAACAATTGTATGAGCTTGAAGGCAGGATCCACCAAGAAAGGTGGACCATTAATAGTTAGCTAGTGGATAGAGAGATAAAAATGCTAATCCTACACATAGGGATTTCTAGGAGTCGAATTACCCAATATAACAAAAGAGTGGACTTGCACTAGCACACTAGGGAAATGATTTCCAATAGTATGGATCTCAAGACTAAGAAACAAACCTCCTGCTAGAGAACATTCTAGATATCCTCCAAATGTTGGATGATAAATATATCTCCCTGAAAGAACAAATGTGTGGTCTACACACTAGTAAAGCTTTCTCAATCTATAGACATGTCACATACACATGACTAAAAAATAGTAGATAGATTGATGTTAACAACACTTAGCCAATGTCACATCAATTCTCCTGAGGCTATTGTAGTTTTTAATGACAAATAGTTGATCATGGTACATCTAGGTATGAGTTTGAAATTCACTACTTTTATGCAGGGAGCATTGGGCCTGACCATGCAACCAACTCATGAAACATTATGTATCACCAAGAAAGGTGCACCACTAATAGTTAGCCTGAGGATAGAGAGATAAAGATGCTAATCCTACACATAGGCATTTCTATGAGTCGAATTACCCAACAAAAGAGTGGATTTGCACTAGCACACTAGGGAAATGATTTCCAATAGTATGGATCACAAGACTGAGAAAGAAACCTCCTGCTAGAGCACATTCTAGATATCCTGCAAATGTTGGATGATAAATATATCTCCCTAAAAGAAAAAATGTGTGGCCTACACACTAGTAATGCTTGCTCAATATATAGACATGTCACATACACATGGCTAAACAAAAACAAAGAGATTGATGTTAACAACACTTAGCCAAGGTCACATGAATTCTCCTTAGGCTATTGTAGTTTTTAATGATAAATAGTTGATCATGGTACATCTAGGTATGAATTTGATATTCACTACTTTTATGCAGGGAGCATTGGGCCTGCCCATGCAACCAGCTCATGGGACATTATGTATCCTTCTAAACACTGACACTAGTAAACTGATAGCTCAAAAAATTGCTTGGTATATTTATTTGTTTGAATACATGTTAGCTTTATGAATAAGGCATGTTCTGAAAATATTCAAGGGTTCAACCAAAGCTCTAGAAAACTCTCAACATGTATATAACCTAATTTGGAATATATAAATAGAATATCCTACTCACAACAAAAGGTTTAAAAAAATATCTACATATAGCAATAAGAATCTTATTGAGTAGTGAGATTCTGAAATCAACCCACAAGTGGAAATGACCTAGTTTTATGTTAGTCATTAGTAATTTATGTTAGTCATTGAAATTCAGGGTTGTCGCAATTTGTGGGGCATTTATTACCACAACATATGTTAAGTTACAAAAATGAAGTGATATAGAAGTAGCAATAAGAATCTTAATGGATAGTGAGACTCTAAAATCAACCTACAAGTAGCAATAAGAATATTGGTAGGTTTCAAAAGGTTAAAAAAAATGCATGTAAAGCCATTGATCCCAGATACAAAGAATAAATAATTAAGAGGGAGAGGAAATTATAAATAGGCCCAAAAGCCTCATGAGAGGAATGTTTAGTTGCAGTTACTCTTTGAAATATTTACTCTGGCAAATTGCAACGTCCATATCTTCTCAAGAAAATTCATTTGTCTTCATATATTGGAGGTTCATTTTATCAATAGAGTTATGTTTAGTAAAAATTTTGCAATCTTGTATACTTCATTTGTTTTCCTAGTTTCAGGAATAGTGGTTTTGGCATTTTAAATTGCTCATGGAATTTTGGTTGAATAGAAATTAGTTATTTTTCCTACATTTGACTTGCTTAGCACCCCGTGACCAAGTTAAGATTATAACAGGAAGCACAAATTGTTTTTAAAAACTCATTTCTTACATGATGGGTATAAATGCTTGTAAAATTGACAAGGCCTATCATCATAGCTAACAATCTGCAGACGTCATTTTCTTGATAACAAGAGCTGATTTTGGTCAGAATTTTAATAATATTTATCAAGTTGTTGACTTGCTCATCTTCACCAATGAGAATGAATAGTGAAACTAGTATTTTGATCTAGGATAGAAAATCTCATTAAAGTTCAAAACAATTGGCTATATGTGTGAAGTACTTGAAAAGTGCAACCTACATCTTTTTATCCGGCTATTTTACTTAGTGTCCATTCCTTTCATTCATTTCAGAAATTTCATCCTATTGCCAAGATCCACATTCTACAACCTACCTTCTGAGCCAACCTGGTTGATTCATCCTCACATGCACTAACTCATCCCACACATTAAATATTCGTAGCTTTTTATATAAGCCTCTAAACATGACAAACTCATGTAAAGAATTGACTCTTTTTCCAAGCCTTTCAAAGCATGAATTTCAATTCCTATTCCAAAAAATTTGAAATTCCCCAATCAAAAGTCTAACAAAAATTGTTGGGTGTCCAAATACACAAACAGAAAGCTGAGCCACATATGGACAATAATTCTTCAAATGTCATGGAACTAGGTTTACAAAGCAAAACTGGTAAAACTACTAAACTTCACTCGAAAAATAATCCTTACAAAAATTAAAGTCTTGCAAAAATGAAAAATAAATCAAGGTTGACCATACCAGTCATGATAAATAACAATAAGGCCTCTCTCATATATCATGCCAAGTGTAATGTCTTTTGCAATGGTTGGGACAACATTCATAACCCAAGCTTTGTTCAATGTAAGTGCTACTACAAAGCCACCAAGACCTGCATTCATGTCCATAACATTGCGATATCTAATCTCTCCAATATATTTGTTGATTCTTTTGTAGGCCTCCACGTGCTTCTTCCACAACTTTGTATCGGCATTATATGACTCGGCTGTAACACCTCATAATGAACCATTGAGAACTCTAGGAGGAACAACATTAAGGCGCTTTGGAAACTTTTCCAAAATCCCTCCAGCCACATCACTAGCATCATTTACTTTAGGCATTCGTGTAGTGCATCTTTCCATTATCTTATACCTGGACGATGAGCAAATTTTATAGATTTTTATCAGATAAGCATAAAGTTTCAATCAAATGACAAAAAATAGGCGACTGTCAAAGCAGTTCAAGAGAAAAACAGATTTACTTTTGCATTGCACTGCAAACTGAAGCCAACTATGAAAACATGGTTGAAAGATTCCTAATAATTTGACAGTTGAACCTATCTGCAGCACAAGATCAATTTATGCATGGCCGTTGAAATGTAAAAGCAGAGAGGAAAACTCACATGACCTGAAAATGATGAAATCAAAATGTAGATTTGACATGTATTCAGGATATAAAATTGCTAATCCCTTCATAAGAATATTGTAGGCATTAAATTCACAAGTTTTAACAGGTCAATAGCCATTCTATTATTTTGTTACAAAACAGTTCTCCCAATATCTACATCTGTCAGAAAATTAGCCTGACAAACAAGCAGACTGTGTACTTCTGCTTGGCAGCAATACATGTTTATATTTTTCATAGTCAGCCACACTGAATTTTTGGTTCAAACAAATCCTAAAACCACAATGTACTTTGGAACACAGTCACTGCAAGACTGGCGTCCAATTTAAAATTTGGTGTGGTATTTAGACTTCTAAAGGGAAAAAAAAACAATTAGAGGAATAATCACAAGGACAAAATTTAATAACTCGATAAATATCATAACAACATTAACTTGCTGCCTCAAGCCCAATAATATAAAACCTACAAGCACATTCTAGGAAGCGCCAAAAAAGCCATTACCTATCAAGGCTTGAGTATATATTCAATCCTAGACTTGAACCTAAGAAAACCTGCTGCACTGAGGTTATAGTCCTGCCTGAGTATAAACAATGTCTGGGTTACAAACATTGTTCATAAATATATTCATTTTTTATTCACCATCAATAAAAATTTTAGAACAGATTTTAGCACACTAGATTTTGATTATGCTGTGTTATCAAATTAAGCTACATAAACTGTCTTCAAGTTTGCAAGTATGAAGTTCAGGTACTTTCCATTGATGATGTCTTAAACTACTGAGGTAGCAAGAGAAAAAATTGCAGCAACAGAAAGTTTTTTTCCTAATCATTTTTACAAATCAACTATATAAATATAATTTGTAGTAATGGAAGCAACAATTTCAAAAAAATTGAAGATGGGGTCCAAATAAAAAGGAATCTAATTGGAAATCATCCTTCAATTGAGAACTATTAACACGTCAGAAGCCCCAATGGTATGAGCTACATTTACAAGCCGTGGTGAGTTGCTCCTTCCTTAAAAATGTATTGAATAACATTGTGTGTTATCTGTGGGATAGGTATTGCAGTTTTGGATTCTTTATAATTATACAAAATTTGCAGTCGCACAGGAGGGAGAACTTTGTTTCCTTTTGACTAAAAAAGTAGAATACAAAGTCTTCAAATGGAGATTGACTACAATTTTTTTATGTTAAAACACATGCATACACGAGAAAACTAACAAAAAATTCAAAAAAAAATGTAAAATTTAAAACCCAATGAACTTGGTCCAACTTGTTCATAGTTTTAGTTACTTTGTTACACTTGTTGTGAAAATCAGTTTAATTTTTTCTTTGAAATATTGAAGCGCGGTGTGAAGCATTTGATCGCACTAATGGCTTCTAATGAGCGCAGAAATTAATTTGGGCTTACATGGGCAGAGCAGTGGGATTATTCATTCAACGACCAGGAGAGAACAAAGCAGAACAAGTCCGTGGTCATGACCAAATTAGCAGGTTATAACAAGAAGATGAAATACGATGCGTCTGTTGGGGCCAAAAAGGTCAAGGAAGGGACTTCCGCTGGTATCCATTGGGCGAAACATCAATACCACAAAAATGCCCAGAAGTGAAACGGTAGTCAGTGTCCAAAATTTACAGAAGAAATGAGTGTTGGAAGGGCTTATGTGTGAACTATTTTTCTTCCGTTGAATTCCAGAGTAAATTTATATTGTATTAATTTTTGGGTCAAAGTTTTGAGTATATTAAATGACTGAACCATGTCAAGGTATTGATTGAATTTACAAAAACCCAACGAAATTGGGAACGCTATAAATTAACTAACTGCAGATATAATCACAAAAGGCAGAAGATTAAAACTTAAATGTAGTGAGATCATGCGTAGAACAAGTGGCATGACAATGTGAGACATAATAAGAAAAATGCTGATTTCATCAAGAAATAGAGTTTGAAAAAATTACCTCGTAATTGATTTCGGCCTCATCGCTGCCAAAAGCATTCGGCCTTGTCCCTGCCAAAAGCATTTTGATCGTCGTCTGGGCTGGACGCTTCTGTCGGCTAATTGTTTTGATCTTTTTCTGGCATCCGCCGAGTTACGACTTCAAGTTCTTCTTGGTCCTCTTCTCATCGGCGGCTCGATTCTTCATTCTGTGGCCATTCTTCCTTGGTGAAAGCCAGGATGTCTATGAACTCCTATCGCTCTTGCCCATGGCTCGGCTCAGCTGCCGAGGATAGATCCCAAAATCTGTATGGGCACAAATTCGAAACCCGTAAAAAAATTTCACCGCCCTTTTTTATTAATTTATTTTCATTTTTTTCAGCCTTCTATCAGTGGACTGGGAAATTTTCCCTCCTAATGCACTTGTTCCCGCCTTTTTACCTTCTGGAAAAATTTGAGAGAGTGGGAAGGATTTCCCCAATGTTTGTAAGTTCCCGCTTTTTTTTTGGGAGGATTTCCTCGCAATGAGGGTCACTAGAGCCTTTTGAGTCTTTGTTGGTCCACTTTAGTAGGGAAAAGGTTTTCAAAGAAGCAATGAAACATATAGGCCTTAGTATATCATTAGTTTTATATATGAAAATATCTCATTTATATAGTATTATAATTATATTATTGTTGTAGTTTTAATCTTTGTTGAGTTATAGAGTTAATGAATACATGTAAGTGTAGGTAATGATTTAAATGGAGGGTGTTATAAGATTAATTTAAGGAAATTGAAAAATAGAGAGGGTAATGAAATCAATACAAAGATCTTCATAGCGTTTAAGGGGCATCAAGGTGGTAGAATATTGAAATTAAGAGAACTATATAGCAATTTAGGAAATATTGATACAAATTGCACATATATATATGTTGTGGTGCAAATGTAACAATGTTTTTGAAATTCTTTTGTAAGGTATGACAATGGTCAAGTTTTCCATGTTTTTTAAAAGTATGCATGTGTACGTAATGGTGGAGTAAATGACTTATGTTAGGATGGATGAGGTTGAACTCCAACAAATACAAGCAAGTAGATCAATCTAGTAATGTTGGTGGTGTGGGTTAATGAGCATTGGGCTATTTAACTTGCTTTCACACGCATTTATTTTTTGGATTGAAATTGTTTTGATGAACACAAGCAAGTGGCAATTAATTGATTTTAGACATTGGAATGTGGTAGAAGCATCTCAAAAGCTATGAAAGTGCCACTTTAACTCAACAATCACAACTAAGTGGTATCTATTCTATGAAAGTCACTCTAGACTTGGACCTAACCCTATCTTAAATAAACAACCCCCTTAAGAAGGAAATTCGGCCCATGAGAGGTGAAAAATATGTCACATGGAAATATTGAACACTTGTGGGGGAATAATGACACACTATTTTCACCCACCAAGCAATAAGAAAGTCCCCATCAATGTTATGCACTACTTTAAATGGGTTGAGTGTCCTTGGATGCCTCGAACACTCGTATTGAATTATGTGATGTTAACTAAGTTAACCAACAAAACGTGTCTTCAATAATGACAACAATATTTGCACACAATTTATTTCATTGAACATTCAAATGAGGCTTTACTACTTGTAACCAACCATACATGTAGTTGATCAAGTTGACCAACCTAACACACTTCTACTGGTGATAACCAAAATGTACATGTTGGTAATCGGATGACCAATGTGGTATGCCTCAACATTCGTAATTGAACATAAATGTTGTTGATGGGGTTGAACAACCTAACATACCTCTCGCAATTGTAGTTAAACATGCATGTTGATAGGGTTAATCTTCGAGATAGTGTTAATAAAAAATAGATGTTAATAATTACCAACCTAAAACATCACTAACAATGACAATCAGATGCGTATTTCAATAAATAAAGTAATCGACATGACATGTTGTTCATTAAGATGATTGACATGACACACAACTTGCTAAGCTGACCAAATTGACAAACTATTGGTTTTGTCAATGAACTAAAATGCCTTTAATTAACACAACCAAATGTGCATGATGTTGAAAAAGTAAACCAACCTGACATACCTTTAACAATAGTGACAATGTGTGCAATTTGTGGATTGAGAAAACCAAACTAACATACCTATGATAATCAGAATCGACCATACATGCCTATTGTGATCAACCCTTCACGAGTTCCGTTGATTTCGTGCAAAATTAAGCATGTCATGCAACTCTTATACTAACTTTGATACATATAAAAATTAATTTTGTATTTACTTGTTAGAATTGTGTTAAAGTGTTTCCCCTTTAAATGTCACAAGTTTGAATCCAAGGGAAATTAAGATATGTACATATACCTCCATGGATTAAATATTTAAAACATTGCATGAAGGGCATCAATTGTCCCACGAACAAGGGGGTCTCACATGCCAATTTAGCATCTACCTATATTATAACTTTATATTAAATACTATTATTATTTTCTTGTGTTAATATGAGTGCTTTTAATATTTAATATACAGTTAAGTAGATTACCCCTTGACTAATTAGTGAAGTATTTAATATTGGATGAGAGAGTTGTAAGGTTGAAATTTCTATACCTCATGTTAATTTGGGTGTTTGTATCATTTCAATGCAAAATTGGATTTCATACATATCCATGGATCCATTAAAGGCATTTACACATGCCAACCAAAGACATTCAATAGTTGGGTTAGAACTAGCGATTGGGAGGAGTTCATTATCATATTCATCCAAGGGTTTCCATACTAGAGAAATTAGGGCATGTGTTTGATTTATGGGCTAATGTTTGAATGATATGAGGAGACGAGTTAGTGCAAGTCCTTCTTATGGTAAGGCCCTGCACCTGTTCCTTTATTTCTTAAAGTAAACTTGAAAGAAGTGATTACAAATATATGATACATATAATGTGCAAACCATTGACAACATCACAACATTAAACATTTACACGAGATGCAACTTATTTCATGTTGAATAGATTTTTCCTTTAAAAAAGAAATATATGGTACCATGATATAATATAGTGATTCACCAACATTGACCACCAAACAAATGACCTAAATGACAAATGTTATGTATGGTGAATATTTTCCACCATAAACTATGATTATTAGCCACTCTGACACCCCTAAGTTTATGGTCACTCATTGAACATGACTCCAAGAGTTGTTTCAAGCTTCATAAACTTATTCTTTCCCAAAAGACTAACAAGGATGTCTCATCACTGTAGCATTTTTTTTTTATGCGTCTTTCATCAAATTCTCTGCAACCGCATTTTTATGTTATCCTTAATTAACATTTCAATTCCACGTGTTTTATTATTGCGTATTTTAAAGGGTTTCCTTCATTCTCATGGCAGACATAGAGTCGCATTCATGGGTCCTTCTGTGTTTTGGGGAGCATCTCATTACTTGCAGTGGTTTCTCTCTAAATCAACACATGGCAAGTGCGGTATGATCAACCAAAACATATTAGCACCTAAAAGGCCATCGATTTCGAGTTAATCCCTACCCTACGCCATGGAATTTTTTTTGGTTTGAATAACTTTTGTTAATGAATAACATCATTGTGAGTAAAAAGGTAATGCAGTTTGGCTTGGCATTTGCTTATTGCATTAGGGGGTTTAATGGGTTACGGTTTTAGGGTTTAGGGGTTAAATGGGTTAGGGATTTAGAGGTTTAGGGGGTTAGGGGATTTAGTAGTTAAGGATTTTACGGGCTAGGGGTAATGGGGTTAGGTTTATGGGGTTAAATGGGTTAGGGTTTTAGGGGTTTAGGGGGTTAAATGCTTAGGGGTTGGGAATTAGGGTTTAAGGGGTGAGGGGTTTAGGGTTTAGGGTTTAGATGTTTAGGGTTTAGGGGGTTAAATGGGTTAGAGGTTTATGGGGTTAAGGGTTTAGAGGTTTAGGGTTTAGGGGTTAAATGGGTTAGGGGTTGGGAATTAGTGTTCAAGGTGTTATGGGTTATGATGATAGTTTCATTGGTCTCTGTTTGTGCACAATAGTTCTTTATTCTTTGTGTCTCAATGTAACAATTTTGTAGGCACTGTTGATTGTTGTCATGTCTTCTCTATTTATTAATTTCTAGTATTGGTTAGCCATTTCTTTACATTTATTGATCAAAATGTATATTTCAATTAAAACAAATGTATGTTCAATCTCCAGTTTCAAACTCAGCCACAGTGTTGTCACACAATTTAAGTCTAGAGAATGGACATCTGATGAAATCTCAATAACCACACTACACCTCATGACCACCATATAAGAGCTTACGTTTGAGTGTCCCAAATTCATGAGAAATTTGGTGATTATACTCTTGTGCCTCCACCTAATTGTGTCTTAGAAATGCCCTGGTTTGTTGCAAAAAAATCCTGATGTTGTTGACCTTGTCCCTTAATGGACCAAGAAAACAGATGAGACTAAGATGAATGGAAAGAACTACAAAGTTGGAGAGATTAGAAAATACTAGGATTATTTAAAGGATAAGCTTGAAGAATGTAACAGTGATTAAACAACTGAAATTTGTCCCAAACAAATAGTTGATAATGTGAAACCTTCTTCTGTACCAGTCAAGTAAGACTACATTCATGTGAGAGGAAGAAGAGGCCAAGCAACTGATAGGCATAGCCTGGTAGAGAGGGTATGGTTACCTCTTTTTAATGAAAGCTTTGATTTACATTTTTTATATCAAAGATTAACCATTTTAATATTGCCAACAAGGGGGAATTAACCCGATTGTAGATCCTAACTAGACCTGCTCTCATTTGGAATGGATAATTCCAATGAGTTTTAAGGAATGTTATAAGGTTTAGGGTAATAATGGGTTAGTGGTTAAGGGATTATGGGTTAGAGGCTTAGGGTTTAGGGGAATAAGGGCTTAGGGTTAGGGGTTAGGGGAATAATTAGTTAGTGGTTAAGGGGTTAAGGATTGGGGGGTCAGGGTTTAGGGGATTTAGGCACATCTAGGGGTTATGGGAATAATGAGTTAGTGGTTAAGGGATTAGGGACTAGGGTTAGGGGAATAATGAGTTAGTGGTAAAGGGGTTAGGGATTGAGGGGTTAGGGTTAGGGGAATAATGAGTTAGTGGTTAAGGGATTAGGTATTGGGGGCTTATGGGTTAGGGGATTTAGGCATAGTTAGGAGTTAGGTGAATAATTAGTTAGTGGTTAAGGGATTAGGTATTAGGGGCTTAAGGGTTAGGGGATTTAACATTTAAGGATTTTAGGGGTGAGGGGTTAATGGTTTATGGGTTGAGAGTTACTAGCTTCACGTTGGCATTCGTGCGAAAAATAATTATGCATTGGAGTTCAAAGGTTGGTGAAAGGATAAGGCAAGGGAAGATGAGGGAGCCAAAAATTAGACTCTTAGGAAGTGTAAACATCGCAGGAAGGTTTATG
Source organism: Pinus albicaulis (assembly GCA_034641835.2). Classification (NCBI taxonomy): domain Eukaryota; kingdom Viridiplantae; phylum Streptophyta; class Pinopsida; order Pinales; family Pinaceae; genus Pinus; species Pinus albicaulis. The sequence goes on along the minus strand of CM076575.1, from coordinate 1,518,706,190 downwards.
GAGGGAGTGGCTTGTGTGTGCTTTTCATGGGAATTTTTTGGTGTGGTGTGTTCAATCGGTACCTGCTGCTCGGTTTCCTAGCCATTGACTGCATTTGGGTTGAGTATAGGAAGTTGAAGGGGAGTGAGATCACTCGTTTCCATTTTTCTTGGCTTTCAGAGAACCTGTTTTTTCGTTATAAGAGAGGAAGCTAGAATTTGCAGTCCAGGAAACCTCGAGGGTGCTGGCAGAAAACTAGTTTATTTTCCAAATTTTATGCCCTCTAGCATGGGTGTGATGGTGTTTGGTGGATTGGTGTGTGGTCTCTATGTGGAGAATTTGGAGTCTGGTCACTGCCCTAGGGGGAGTTACGCTCAAGCGTCAGCTACTTTTTCATCGTTTTTTGTTCAATTTCCTATTTTGGTTTGGTGGGTGACGGTATTTGGTTTTGCTAGTGGTGGAAGTCTTTATCTCGCAGTGGGAGGTGTCTCTGTGCTTCCATATTGTGGTGGTGAGAGATGACATTTGGCTCCTTCGTTGGTGGTGTTTTTTTTCTATAGTGGGGGGTATGGTCTCTAGACTCTGTACACAATGGGGTTCCTCGACCTTGGCGAATTATGAAGCCCCTGGTGTGGTGTGGGTGTTCTCCCTCCCCTGTCATCCATGGCCCTGTGGAGGTGCGTTAGGTCCCTATATTACTAGTATAGTCCCTTATTGTTGTTAGTGTAACCCCCTTATTGTTATTATTGTACCCTTGTAACCCCCATATTGTTATCATTGTGCCCTTAAATTATTATTGTTAGGTCAGCTAGGATTACATTGTGGCCCCACTAGGATTACATTATGGCCCCATGGAATCCTATATATAGAAAGGAGGTTTTGTGAATTGTATCATTCAAGAATTGTTCATTTATGTAATGTATTGGAGGTTTCCCCCTCAAAGTGGCTTATTTCTAAGGCATTGATATCTATTTTCTTCTATTTTTGGAGTTGGTTACACAACATTTGGTATCAGAGCTTTGGATTCTAGGGTTTCGCTGCTCTAAACAGGTCATCGTGGTAGTTTTGCTATAAATTTTTTCTACGAAGGTTTAGAATCTGAAATTTTTAGGGTGCAAAGCCGAAATCCTGAGGAAACTCGTAAAAAAAAATTCATATCTTTTTTCGCAATATTTTCGGAGATATGATCTGTGGAAGGTAGTGCTTTTTCAGGCTCCCGAATTTCATCTCAAAGAGATGATCGTGGGAAAATATTCATAACTCTCTCTCTGAGCATTATATTGGAGTGCCGTAAAAAGTGGTCATAAGTACACGGACTGTAGTTTCTTGGCTATCAATTTCAGAGCCGAAGGATGAAATAGTGACACGTGGAAAGTCGTACAAGTTCACTCTACTGAACCAGTCCATAATTAGTTCATTGTGGGAGATTGGACACAACTTTGTCTTGGAGAATCCAAATCAGGTCAGACCCATGGCATTCAAAAGAGAATTCAGAGGGATACGTTGATACCAAAATTCAAATATTGAAGTGCTGCAATCATAGAGATAATCAAATTTCAATATCGAGCTCCTCAAAAGCAAGAAGAAGGTGTGTATTTTTTTCCGAATTGCATAAGTCTTGTTTGAAGAATCAATTTGAATTGATTACAAGGGCATATTGTAGAATAGATATCAGTATTGGGTTCTAAAATATGCCCTGTAAAAATAATTCAACACCCATTAAGCCTTCAGAAGGCTCTACTATGACTCATGAAGATGAAGAATTGCAACATGATCTATCAAAATTACAAGAGCAAGTGCACCAAAGTTCGCTCTCGCAAAGAGCAACAAAAAATGAAATGGAAGTTTTGAAGAAAGGCGTGGAAGCTAATATGGATGGCATGGAAGCTAAGATGGATGACATGAAAGACAACATGGAAAACATGAAGAATCATCTAAAAGCATACATGGAAGATTTGACAAAGTTGATACAAGAAATGTTTCATAATGGTGAAAAGATAGTATAAGAAACTCATGATGAGAACAAAATAAATGTTAATCGTGATTTCACAAACTCTAATGTTGGCGGGAAGAACCACCATATTCCAAAAATGGAGATGAGTAAGTTTGATGGAAAGGATCCTGTAACATGGATACTACAAATGGAGCAATATTTTGATCTCCATAACATGCAAAACACACAAAAGGTACGCATTGCAACTTTACATTTTGGAACAAAATATATTTGTATTGTATCGATGGCTTTGCTCCCGTAAAAAAATTGTCACTTGGTCAATTTTTATGGAGGAAATGATAGCACATTAGGAGGATACAAAGAGCAACACCTTCTTTAGCCAATTGATAAATCTCAAACAAAAGGGCTTAGTGGGGGAGCACATTGAGGACTTCCAAAAATTGAATATAAGGGTAACTGATATTCCAGAGGAACACAGGATTGATCTCTTCATAGGCACTTTAAAGGATAACATCCAACATGAAGTTCGCGTTTTGGAACCCGATTCATTGGAGAAGGCATTCAGGTTGGCAAGAAAAGTTGAATGTAAAATTATGGCGACAAGGAAGCCTACCACTCAATTCTATAAAGAAGGAAGTGTTGCTATGCCTAGATTTCCACAACCTACAAGGTTGACACCACAAAAATTAGAAGAAAAAAGAGCAAAAGGGCTTTGCTACAGTTGTGATAGCAAATACACTAAAGGTCATAAGTGTGCTGAGAAGAAATTATTTTACATAGATTGTGAAGAGGAAGAAGAAAATGAACAAGAAGAGGATATACACCAGGAACCAACCATAGAAGGGGAAGAAATGAATCCGACCATATCGTGTAATGCACTGGAAGGAATTACCACTCCTCAAACTCTCAAGATAGAAGGACATATCAAGAAGAAAAAGGTAATAGTGTTGATTGATTCCGGTAGCACCCATAATTTTATTCATTGTAAGGTAGCCAAGGAATTAAATTGTTTCCTATACCCAGCACCAGAATGTCAAGTGATGGTTGCAAATGGAGGAACTATAAATTTCTATGGAAAATGCCATAATATCAAGCTAACCATGGGGGAATATGTATTGACTAGTCCAATTCTTTCCATTCCTATGGGAGGTGCTGATGTTGTACTAGGAGTACAATGGTTACAATCTTTGGGGACAGTAGCTTTTAATTTTCAAGAACTTTTCTTGAAATTTTTTTCAGAAGGAAAGGAAGTCGAATTACGGGGTATTGCGGGGAAGCCGGGAAAGATAATAAGCTCTAATGTCATGACAAAGCTTCTAAAGAAAGAACAACGAGGCATAATTGCACAATTATGTTCACTAGAAGTTCCAACATCAAAATCATCTATTTCTGCAGATCTCCAACAAGTCTTGGACAATCATTCCAAGGTGTTTGAAACTCCCAAAGGACTCCCACCTATTCGTGATCATGATCATGCTATTCATTTGATTCCAGGAAGTGTTCCTCCAAACATCAGGCCTTATAGATATCCTTATGTCCAAAAGATCGAAATTGAACGTATGATTGCAGAAATGTTAGAGGCGGGTATAATTCAACCTAGTCAAAGTTCTTTCTCTGCTCCTGTAGTATTGGTACACAAGAAGGATGGATCATGGCGAATGTGTCCGGATTATAGGGAGCTCAATAAGCTCACCATTAAAGATAAATTTCCCATTCCTGTGATTGATGAATTATTGGAGGAATTACATGGAGCAATTTATTTTACCAAGTTGGATCTTCGTTCAGGATATCATCAAATTAGAATGAAGACTGAAGATATTCCAAAAACAACATTTCGAACTCATGAGGGTCATTATGAATTTTTGGTCATGCCTTTTGCCTTACCAATGCACCTTCTACATTTCAAGGGTTGATGAATTCCATTTTCAAACCCTTCCTTAGAAAATTTGTGCTAGTATTTTTTGATGATATACTAATCTACAACAGGCCTTGGAAGGATCATGTTGAACATGTTGACAGGGTGCTCAAACTATTGCAGGAGAAACAATTATATGCAAAAACATCCAAATGTTTCTTTGGAGTACAAGAGGTGGAATATCTGGGTCATATTGTATCTCACGAGGGTGTTAAGGTAGACCTAACAAAATTAAAGCCATTAAGGAATGGAAAGTCCCCACAACCATAAAGAAGTTGCGAGGATTTCTCGGGTTAACAGGGTATTATCGCAAGTTTGTTAAGAATTATGGGAGAATAGCAGCACCTCTAACAAAATTATTGAAGAAAGATGCATTTTCATGGACTCCTGAAGCAACTAAGGCCTTTGAACATCTTAAAGAGGCAATGTGTCGAGCACCAGTCTTAGCTACGCCAGACTTCACAAAAACCTTTATTGTGGAATGTGATGCCTCAGGAAATGGAATTGGTGTTGTTTTAATGAAGGAAGGAAGACCCATTTCTTTTGAAAGTCATCCAATCAAAGGAAAGTATTTACAGAAACCTATTTATGAGAAGGAAATGTTAGCAATACTGCATGCACTAAAGAAATGGTGAACTTACCTAATGGGAAGACACTTCAAGGTAAAAACTAATCATGATAGTATTAAACACTTTTTGGAACAAAGACTATCTTCAGAAGAGTAGCAAAAATGGGTCACAAATATTTTTGGTTATGACTTTGAAATAATCTACAAAAAAGGAAAGCTTAATTTTGTTGCAGATGCACTCTCAAGAAAGAATGAAGAGGTGGAAGCATTGCTTTGTGCCATTTCTATTATCCAACCAGATTGGATAACCGAAGCAAGATATGAATGGAAGAAGGACAAAGATGTATGGACACTCATTCAAAAGTTGCAGCAAGATCCTAGTACATCTGATACATTTAGTTGGAAAAATGATTCCTTATGGTACAAAGATCGCTTATATCTTTGTAGGAATTCCCAACTAAAACAAAATATTATTTTCGAACTGCACACTTCTCCTTTAGGAGGACACTCAGGATTTTTAAAAACTTACCACAGGGTGAAGAAAGAATTTTTTTGGGATGGCCTTAAATCTGATATTTAAAAGTTTGTGGCGGAATGTTTGGTTTGCCAGCAGAATAAAGTGGAGACAATTAAGACCCCGGGACTTCTACAACCTTTATCCATTCCAAGTCAACGTTGGGAGGAGATTTCAATGGATTTTATCACAGGTTTACCTAAGTCTGAAGGAAAGAGTGTCATCATGGTGGTAGTTGATAGACTTACTAAGTATGCACACTTTTGTGCATTATCTTATCCATTTAAAGCAAGTACAGTTGCTACTACATTTATGGATAGAATTCAAAAACTACATGGAAGCCCAAGGGTTATTGTGAGCGACAGAGATCCCATTTTTACTGGAAATTTTTGGACGGAGTTATTTTTTTGTTTGGGTACTCAATTAGCTCATAGCTCATCTTATCATCCTCAATCTGATGGTCAAACTGAGATAGTAAATAAATGTTTGGAAGTATATCTTCATTGTTTTGTATCTGATAAACAAACACAATGGGTCAAGTGGTTACCTCTCGCTGAATGGTGGTATAACACTTCCTTCCATACTGCAGCAAAAATGACCCCATTTATGGCACTTTATGGATATCATCCACCATTGATCACATCATATTTAAGGGAAAATTCAAAGGTTCAAGCAGTGGAAGATCACATCAAGCATCAGCAAGAAGTTCTCCAACTCTTAAAGGATAACCTGAATTTGGCACAAAATCGAATGAAACAACAGGCAGATCAACATCGCAGCGAGAGAAGTTTTGATGTAGGAGATTAGGTATTTTTACGGCTACAACCATACAAAAAAATGTCCCTCAAGCAAGCTAAGAAGGATAATAAATTATCGCCAAAGTAATATGGTCCTTAAAAGGTGTTGCAAAAGATTGGTACTATGGCATACAAATTGGAGCTTCCTGCTTCTTCGCGAGTACATCCAGTTTTCCATGTTTCATGCTTAAAGAAGGTTATAGGAGAAAATCTTCCAGTTCAAACAATATTGCAAGAACTTGATGAGGAAGGAAAAATCATATTGGAACCAGAAGCGGTCATGGAAACAAGAACTCGACAACTACGGAATCGATCAATTTCAGAGTATCTCATCAAGTGGAAGAACTTACCCACCGAAGATTCTACATGGGAGGATGAGAATTTTATACAGAAGCACCCAGAGCTACTCAAGCGTTGAGGACAACACTTTTTTGAAGGAGAGGGGCATGTTAGGTCCCTATATTACTAGTATAGTCCCTTATTGTTGTTAGTGTAACCCCCTTATTGTTATTCTTGTACCCTTGTAACCCCCATATTGTTATTATTGTGCCCTTAAATTATTATTTTTAGGTCGGCTAGGATTACATTGTGGCCCCTCTAGGATTACATTATGGCCCCATGGACTCCTATATATAGAAAGGAGGTTTTGTAAATTGTATCATCCAAAAATTGTTCATTTATGTAATGTATTGGAGGGTGCCCCCTCGAAGTGGCTTATTTCTAAGGCGTTGATATCTATTTTCTTCTATTTTTGGAGCTGGTTACACAACAAGGTGGCAGACTCAGAAATAATCATGGCGGCTCCACACCAGGCTATAAAGATTGTGGGGCGTGTGTGACTCGCTAGTATGGGTGCACATGGGGGTGGTGGAGGAGGTAAGCGGGAGGATAATAGAGGTGGGGGTTTGAGGGTTCAAAAGTAGAGTCGTCGGGGCGGAGGAGGTCATGGTAGCAAGGGGAATCACAGGTTTGATTGATTTGAGGTAAATGAGGGGCAGGTTATCCAACATTGTTGCCTAGAGAACGGTCGTGCACTTATCAACAACCTGATGGAAAGAGTGGACACAACTGAAAGATTTTGTCGTGAGGATCATGCAGAGAAGATGGAAACATTGCACTAAATGCACTATTTACAGTTCCAACTGCGGGAGAGACTAGTAGTTGTTTGGTGAGACCAAAATCAACTCACTGAGAAAGTAGAAAAGCTAGAGACTTGGTTGCCACACTTTGAAGGGCACGGTCAGTGTGAATTTTTTCCTCCACCACATCTAGAAACAACCCCGGACAACCCTGCATCCATCACGTTGGACAATTAGTATGCTATTTGGTGTTCTTTATGTTTTGTATGTGTTTTGGTGCCTCTGTCCCAATCGTTTATGGGCAATGTCCGTAGTCCCTCTTTTGCATTGTTTTGCATCTGGTGTAAATTTTTGTCAACAAACCTAGTCGAGGTGAGACCACCTGCTTTGTAACTAGCAATATGTACTCCTTTTTTCCTACATGAATATAACATGAACTTACAAAAAAACAAAGGTTCATACATCATTAAAAAATAAATTAAGTTTCATACTTAAATTAACAAATGTTCATACCTATTTGCTAAATAGGTCTATAAATATATATTGTAGGTTTATCTATTTAGTATTTATTAAATGTAAATATGATGATTTCATACTAGATTTAACTAGTGAACTCACATGTTTAACATAAGAAATGTTATATTTATCTAGTTGTTAAATGTAAATATGAAGAAACCTTAGATTTAAAAGAACTCACACTTTTAACATAAATCGATGAAGCTTAAAAAATAAACTTTATGGCCAAATATTAAATATAATAAATATAAATATAAATTTGGCTATCTAATTAATATTACCTGTACTAAAATTATAATGAAAGCATTGGTGTAAATTTGATAGATGATACATGCAATTATGTTAATTGTATATGAATCCATCTACACTGTTAAACTTTAGAGACAAAGGGGTATTCATAATTTTAACACTGTAAATTCAGAGACCCCTTTGTCTCTAAATTTTAACACTACAAATGGATTCAAAGACACCTATAGTGAAATGTAACACTTCGGTACCAAAATTGCAATTTTCCATATATGGAGTGACACAATTAAAAATTACTGACATAAATGACTAATTCATATACTTGTTGTACTTGTTATTTGGCCATATTTTTATTCTTGGAGTATAATAGTCATTTACATTAATCATTATTATTTCCTAGACTAAATTAGTCATTTAAGTTAGTCACTTTTACTTTAGTCACTTATTATCTAGTCATATATTTTATCCCTGGACTAAATTAGTCGTTTAAGTTAGTCGCTTTTAGTTTAGTCACTTATTATCTAGTCATATATTTTATTCCAAGAATAAATTAGTCATTTAAGTTAGTCACTTTTAGTTCGGTCACTTAGAATTGCTCAAATTTAGTAGTAATTCACTTGAAATAATTGCGGTGACTAACATTTTTAGTCACCTAGCCATTAATTTCATCATTTTTTACTAGTGTATGTATTATGGATCATTCCTTTAGTTTGCATAATCTTCATTATTATTCACTTCTCTAACTTGAGAATCAATTATGAATGACTCTGTTAGAAGATCTTCATTCTGAAAGTAGATTAATGATATATTTTTGAAAGCAACTTGTAATCAAGAACAACTCTCACAATTATGAAAATATGGTAACCTTGATAACTTTAAGTCAATTTGTTTTCCAACTATGAAATCAGTCATGATTTATATTCAGTAATTACTCAAATCATTTGATTTCATGTCTTATTCCTTACTATTAATACATACACAACAAAAAGCTATGAAAACCATACATTTCTCAAAATGTGATGAATCTTGTTAAATTTAAATAAGATTTAGACTATCACAAGGGAATTTCTAGCCTAAAGTTACACCCCTTTTTCTTAAGGATAATTAACACCGTCTCAAATTATTACAACATTTTGTAAGAATAATAAATACTCATACAACTATACATCCCAACAAAAAATTCCTAAATCCAACAATCTCTTCCATTCCACGTACAATACACTCATCTTAGGCTTCTAAATCATGCAAGAATTCCAATTAATCAGAATGTGATCTCACTCTCCTTCAATTTCTCCCTCAAAAAATATCACAAGCACATATTCTTGTAAAATAAGAACTCAACTAAGCTTTTCATTAATCAAATACTTTTTTTTCTTTAATTTCAAATAAAACAAGTTCTCACCACATAAAAATTTTACCTTCTAAACATGTTATTCTCTTCACAATTTATAAACAATTTGAATTTTGACATGATCGCCTAACTAAAAATAGTTTAGAGCAATACATGATTTCAATCCTCATAATTTCTCTAATTAATCTGGTTAAATTGAATGGAACCAATATTCAAATGATAAAATCGTTAAAGAGACTATTATGGCTTTCCAAGACCTAATTTGTCTTAATCCAATCGAAAATTTATTTCATCAACTTATCACAATAATATTTTTCTACATTTCAAGAATTTGAAAGTCATTTTAATCCTACCTAAATTCAACACATACAAAAGGATTATAATGCTAGATTATAGATATCTAGTTCACACTTTGACTCCATATCAAAATCAATTATTCCAAACATTCTAAACCACCTAATGGTGTTTGGTATACCAATCTTAGTATCTTCATTTGTAATAAAAATAAAATAATGGATTTAAAGCTCAAGAAAATTTGTGTTACAAATCTCTATCCATTTCACTTTAATTACACATAATCACTGCTTAATCATGAATATCAGATTCCATCAAAATATTCTAACCAGAAGAATTACTTAGCTCATAGATATATTTTAGTATGGTTTCCACACCCATACCTTACCTCATTACTTATCTGATAGATATACACTATTATGGATTCCACACCCATACATTTTCTCATAGATACATGTTAGAATGGTTTCCACACCCATACATTAGGTCATATATATATGTTAGTATGGATTCCACACCCATACATTTTCTCATAGATATATGCTAGCATGGATTCAACACCCATACATTAGCTTAAGAAAAACATAGAATTCAAGTGTTCCTTACAATGGTTTCCACAACCCTTCATACACCAATCATTTAAGCCTCTTGTTTATTAGGAAGGTCATACCTCAACCTAGTATTTGAGTAATTTAAAGTTATTTGATGCCTAATGTCAACCCAAAATACACAAAATCATGTCAAATAAATCAGAGAAATTTCATTCTTACTCATTAATAATGTATTCCAAAATCATATTTTAACACATCTAATTAATACACATACATTAAGGCTTGAATCTACATTCACAGTTAAAAGTGACATCCTTCATGGTAGCTTTTAGTTAAGTTTCCTTTAGTGTAGGTACGAAAAGATTCAAAATTATCATGATGAACTCAATCATCACGTTAATGGAATCTCAACCTTACACTTGTTAACCTTACATTATCAAGTTAATGGAATCTCAACCTTATGTTGAACCCTTAGTTAAACTGAGAGGGGGGGTGAATCAGTTTAACACGTTCATGGACTTTTAAAACTTTCCTTTAAACTTATTTACACCTTCATTTCATGATCAGCTTAATATGTGAGCAATCTTAATATGTGAGCAGTAAGTATTAAGCAGATTAGATACACCATATCAACACATAAACATCATGCACATAGACAACAAATATAAGTGGAAACCCATAAGGGAGAAAACCACATATTATTATTGTTGTGATGCAAAGGCAAGCTTCAACTCCCTCTCACCACTAATTTTCTATAGGCTCCAACCTACAGGAGGATCCTACCTCAGCTAGCTAGAACTGACTTATATCAAGCTACAACATGATATGGAAGCACCAACTTCCTCTATTTTCTGCAGGCTACAACCTATAGGAGGCTCCTACCTCAGTCAACTACAACTGACATCTATCAAGCTACAACTTGATATGGAAGTACCAACTTCCTCACTCTTTCAAAAAAACACATGCTGATTTACCTGGATATTAGCTCTGTTTTGTACCTTCTTCACTGTTGTCCACCAGCCTTCATATCTGCCTTATATCATCTTTGAATATTTACAGCTTCTCTATCTGCTTCTCCTTCTTCTTACCCTCTCTGCCTCATTTCTCCATTCTCTAACCTCTCTATGAATATCTATGTGATATAATTTATAGAGTTCACCTCATGACTCTTTGCCTTCTGCCTTCTCAGTTCTTTGTCCAGCTCATTTAGAGGAATATAACAATATGTAGACATTTCAATATTATAGTGGGGTATTTCTTTTCCTACAAAGACCTGCCTTTGCATCACAAACAATATAAAATAAAACTTTACATTTTCAGTTACAATAAATATTTCAATTCAACCCATTCAGTTCTTGGCTCACTGTGCGTTTGTCTTTTCTGCTGCTGTCATGTAACAGTTCTACATACTCTCCTATTTTCCATGCATGTAGAATGCATTTCCCAAGTTTTGTTCTAAATCTGGTAGCTTTATCAATGCTGAAGCTTTTCCATCAAAGGTTAAAAACTCTGTTATAACCCAATAATGCAATTGTGTATCTGCTACATATATAACTGATTTACAAGTTTAGCCCCTGTCAGACCCACATTCTCCAAGTTCACTGTGCATATAACAAATTCCGATCTGGGTAATTTCAATATCTTATCTTCTGAACTGTAAATTTAAATAATTGCGGAAAATTTATTCCATTTAATGGTTATAGAGCCAATATAAAATTATCCTTCATGTAGAAATTTACTTTCATTCCCTTATGGGCTAAACCATATTAAAATTCTGCATATCAAATGCTTTTTACGTTCAAACTTAAGTGAACCTTTCCCTCACTCCTTCGGGAATTCAAACCAATACTTGGACTCTATAACCTTGGGTCAACACCCATTATATATTTACCAGCTCACCTTTATCTAAATTCATCGGCACCAACATATATTAAAACTCATATTTAATATATCAAACTCTTTTGAAGACCCAAATGTAACTAGTTATTCGGGCCCACAATATGCATAATTTACCTTTGTTATTAAACACTTATGTAAGGGCCCCAGCATATTAATCACCATTATATAACCCCTTTCCTTTGGTTTAAAACCTCGGCATATCATGATGCTTCACATTATATGTTGAACCATGCAACCTCTATCACCCAAGGATCCGCAACATATTTGGGTCCCACATCTATCCCTTCACGCAAATCTCTGACTTTGGATTAAAAATAATATATCACCATATTTTTCGTCCTTTCGTTAACCTTAAAACAACTTCACGATGTGAATGTCATCGATCTTTCGGCGAGTATCATCGAACGGATATCGCAAAAGTTTTAGCCTCGTGACTTAACTCTCCAAAATTATGCGAAACTCGTGGTTTTTGGAAACCGCTTCAAGACACGCGTCATAAGCCAAGTGTTATTGCATTTTTTTTTGACATTCCGCTTACCATTTTTAAGAAATGAGAAAACCACCAGTCTTCACCTCAAACCCGCTTTTATTGTTTCAATAGTAAGGTCCCACCATTTATTACCAATACATATTGGCCCGTAACCTTTCCACGTTTCAGCATCAAATATCAACTTCAACTTTGAATTAACCGAATTCAAAGATTTATGTATATATTAGAGCTCTCGGCCCCACCTATTGACCATATAATTGAACCTCATAGGCAATGTAAAATCCCGAACTTCAATTAACACTCGGGCCCACAGGGTTTCATACCTTCATTAACTATCGAATAGATCTTACGGTCAATAGCTTCTCGCGTTCCAGAACTCAATTGAACGCTCATCCAACAATCATCACGCAAATTAGATGCACGAGTTTTACTTCTCAGAATTTACGTGATAAAAGTGGTAATTTAATACCACTTATGGAGACGCGTCACTTATTGGCATATATCATGTTTTTTTGAGGAATTTTGCCGACCACTTTTGAGGTCTTGTGAAACTACTGGTTTTGTTCTCCCAAAACTGCTTCATCTTCAGGGTTCTGTCGTATCTTAGCTCGTCGTTCTGCTTTCTTCACAACTCTATTTCAATTGAATTCCACCTTCACGTTTTGTCTTCTTGGTTCTGTGGCACCGTTACTATTCTTCCAAACTAAATCTAGCCATCTCTGTACCTGTGTCCTGAAGACTTCATTCTTAACCATTCTCTGTCCATGATTTTGCTGGTTTCTCACAATTCCGCCTTAACACAAAATTTTCGCTTTCATTCCACGCACAGTTTTGATCAAGGCCAGGGATCAACCTTCGACTCACACAGACATTCATTCTACACAATTTGGTTACCTTCATATATGTAAATGGTCTGCTAATATATTCAGATATTGAACGTTGTGTTTACAGTCACGATTTCAGATGGTCTCTGGATATGAACCATCACTCATAAAATACCCTACAGGCATATGTTACAATAGGAATATTCTCCTTGCTTCGATTCTATTAGATTGAATGTAGAATTAAAAGCCACATATCTCAAAAGGCGTTGACACAGGATTCAATTCATAATTCCCTACCATGGTATTATCATTAATATATCATCGGCGTGCATAAACACCATTAACCCCAATTTCAGTATTTTTACCACACTGTTCCTTACACAGTTTCTTATGAAGTTCAAAGCCCATTCACACAGAAATATATAATCTTTACCACATTTAAAATCATCATGTCTCAAAAACCATCAATTCCTTCAATTTATACATACAGTATATTTAAACCCCCAATTACAGAGTCTCATCACATAGCATTTAAACTCATCAATAGTCATACTATCTTTGCTTCTTTGTTGCCTCTGCTTCTTATCTGCTTCTTTGCTGCCTCTGCTACCTCTCTGCTCCTTGTTTGTCTTTGTTGCCTTTGCTGCCTCTATTTCTTGTCTTCTCCTTTGCCTTATTGTTGGTTCTTCTTTTCTCTTTTGCCTTAGTGATAGTTCAGGTGCTACTCCTGTCTTCTCTTTTGCCATCAACGACAATATTTCCAACACCTTACACACCAAGGTCATCACACTATAGTCTAGATTAAGCCAATATTCTTCTTCGTAGATACGATTTTAGCTAGTAAAAACGGCTACTAAGCCCATATCACATTGAAAATGATGCATTAAAAATATATGAAACCATGCATTCACTCCACCTATCTCACTCATCGATTGAAAATAAAGTCATTCACATACCTGGGTTTAACCCCAACTTTCTCAAGCATGTCCTTTCCCAGCATGTCTTTAACATATTGCTGATAATATGTCTTAACAAAAATATAAAGGAATATAAGGAATTTTTTTTTTTCACGAGTTCTAAATGACATAATGATAATAATATCCTCTATGCAACCAATATGCTTCCAAGTCAAGATATACAACAACTCAACATGCATGCAAAATAAACATTAATACATCATCAACCTACAAGTAAGCATGTTGGCCCATTAGGCCCTAGCATTGTAACTCACTCTGATACCATATGTAAGGTCCCACCTTACCCACCATCAAAAATATAGAGAAGTAGAGGTCACATTAATCACTAATACTCATTTGCACAAAATCCTAAAGAATTAGTCACTGTAAAATTGTTTCCAACAACATGCTCTTTTTTTTTAAAGCTTTAGATAATACAAGAAAAAAATGTCTTATTCTCTATTCATACTTCAACAAATTATTAAATTCATTTTCACATGCATACCAAAAACTTGCAGACATAGGAAGCTACACCCACTAAATAGTTTATTTATAATTTATAGTAACATAAAAACAACAATAACTAAGACTTTTACACCAACAATTTATATGCACAAAAGCTACAACCATTCAAGACTTTTGACGAACACTTTGCAGACATGCACTCTACACTCATTGAGCCCTTATGACAAACACTTTGCAAGCATGCAATTAAAATTCATTGAGGCATTTTGTCAAAAACTTGGAAACAATGAATTTAAGATTATTCTTCAACATATTCATCTCATAAAATTCTTAAATTGAAACTTTAAATGTTGACATCTTAAACCAGGGACTAAATAATCTTAGTCTTTCATCAAATACTCAACAACAAGCACACATAACTCATAGCAGAAATGTGAAAAATCACCCAGATTTCTGATCTAGGTTCTGAAAAGTATTGTTTTGGAATGAAATCAAGGGTGACATGTCCATTAAGCACGGATACCCCGTGATGTTGGGCTGAATCGAATTACAAATGCCTAGGAATGAGATTCTTGAAAACAACAAAAAATTATAGCCTAAATGTTTCATTTATGACTTTTGTCAAACATATGGAATGAAAACTTACAACTACAGCTCTACATGACGAAAAATAACCCAGAGTTATGCTACTAAGATATGCTCATTGAATTCAAACATTTCTAAATCCACCATATGAGTTCTTGAAAAATTTTACCACCCACAAGCTAATTCATTTGACATGATTTGACAAACTTTTTGCACCAATTGCTACAATTTAAAAAACACATGGCACCCTTGAATGCTACAGCCATTAAGGCTTTCTGTCAAAATTATGATAGTACTATTACAACAACTTGAATAACAAAACATTGAATTATTGATAAGAATGTGAAACATAAGCCATAACTGAAATTTATCTCCAACTTACCTCAAGCATTTGATCTTCCAAACCATATTTTAGTTTCCATTATTTTCGCATGTTCTCTTAAGGGTTGATTCTGTAATTCCTCCAGGTATATTTTGGGTACATGTCCATTTTCTTACTTCTGATGTAAGCTGCAAGTTAGCACTTATTCATGCATAAATAAATTGATAACATTACTCATTCATGGATTTTGTCAAACACTTTGAAAAATATCCTAAAACCATTTCCAAAACATGCATCTACTTACTTGAAACAAAACCAGAAATAGTGAAATACTTACCCAAGTCCTTTGGAATTTATTTATTGCAATTACCTTCGACAATATTTGGCTTTCCTTTCTCAAATGCTACAATACCAGGATTAGTACCATAAACTACACCAATAATAACTCCAATATTGAGATCTAAACATCCATACATATAGATTGATCTAGTCTTCATTTTAATTAATCAATAATATTCTAGATAACATAAGCCTAAACCAAAATTAGATGCTTACAACAATTTAAATGTATACTTTTTATTTTAGGCTAAATCTATACTATAATTTTAGGACAATGGAAATTATACCTAAAGAGATATTCAGCTCCAATCGTTGAGAATATGATCCACCTTTGATCCCTTAACCAACTCATTTGAACCATCCAGTTTTCAACCCAACCATATCCAGGGAGAACTCATCCCCCTAGAACCCCCGAGCTGTAAAAGCTCACAAGCAGTACCAAAATATAGCAGTAGAGAGAAAGCCAAGGCAAGTTGAGGAAGATAAGTTTCAATTCCTCCAAATAACACTCATGGTCAGCTGCACCAAGTATAACTACTTAATAATTTAGTTTATGGATTTCAAATTCATTTCAAAAGAAATTGGCTACTCTCCAAGTCCCTCCCTCTCATAATTTTTTTTCAAATCTCTCCAACTGTTGGTATCACCATGCACCCCCACCAAGTTAGAATACATGAGACACATATATAGGAGGAGGAACAAATTATTGTCATAAAGGAGGAGTAATATGCATGCCTTGTATTCCATTTATATGATTGTAACTCATGCCATTAAGGAGAGTTATGCATGCCTTAATTAAGGAGAGTGTAACATATGCATTAAAGAGAGTGTAAGAGAAATATTTTATGACATGTCCTTAATGAGTGTGGAATATGCATTCTTTAATGAGTGCATAAAAGAGAGTGTAATTTATTATTAAAAGCAAGGAAAACTTTAGGGGTGTAGAGCTATAAAAAGGGTCTCTTTCACCTCTAATTACCTCACATTAATATGTCAATCCGGGAGCGTTTTGTTATTACAAAGAGTGACTCAATCTGAGGCTATCACTTGTCAGAGTAATGCTAGTAGTACAGTGCTTAAGAAATACAAGAGTAAACGGATGCTTGTCTGTAACTAAATTACTTCAAAGAATAAATCGCACACTCAGAAAACTCAACAGTTTATCAATCAAGGGTTCGGCAGTGATAACCCATCCCTTCGGAAACTGATGGAAAGGAAATTAGAGCATAGACCACGATCCTGGGAGCTAGACAGTGACTGCCAATGCTCACTACAGCCTTAGATCATCTCTCACACCAAATGCAAGTAAATGGAACAGCAAGTAAAGGATTGAACAACAATTCTGGAATGGAACAGCAAATCCAAAATGGAACAGCAATTGAAATAACTAAGTCCCGCGGGTTGTAACCAAACTTAATCTATTAATTCAAATGCACTCTTTGCAATCAAATAACATTCTTTCACTCTAAAGGCAATTCACACGAAACATACTAATGGAACAGCGTTAAGTATTGATAAATTATAGAACGGCACTAATAAATCAGAAACGCACACACACTGGAATAATAATCTGATCAACCTGAACCAACAGGAATACAACTGTGCTTCCAAACAGAACACTATCATTTATGAATCCAACGATTATGAAGAACACTACCTCAAGCGAATGTATGACACAAATGTTTAATATACAAGCTCTGTAACAGAACAGTAAGAGTATTTAATTAAGGCTGATAACATGTAATGAACTCGGAACGAATCAATAACATAATGCAGAGTCAATCCACGATTCCACCTGTAAAAACTTCAATGATTTAATCTTAACAGAGCATGTAATATCAACTCATGAAACATATCAAATTACCAAATAACAATAATAAACAAACCACGCAGAAATCAAGTCGTAATGGTACAGAAGCAAGTGTCCTTCGGGGCCGGGCCCTTAGCCTCCAAGGATACACCGCTTTAAGTTAATCCAGACGCAGAGATGAAATAATCACCAAGCTTTTATTAATGCATCGGTCAAGAATACATTGAACCAGTTCTCAACGAGACTTAATAATCAAAGCTGATGTTTTTCAGAAAATTACATAAAAGCGTATCCTCTATATCAAGCTAACAGTGTTGTCCCTTTATATAAAGGCGACGGCGGAGATGTCCAAGTAACAAGATAAATAAAGCAGCGATCCCTCAGGATCGAAGATCCTGAGGGATTCGCCAAACTGTTAACTCTTCATCCTGTCTTTTCTTTTGCGCTCAGCTGGTGTCTTCACCTCCTTTTCTGGGCCGATTTGCTTTGATCTGTTTATCCTTGTTTGCATTCGGTTCTCGTCCAGAGGGACAGCAGTTATCTCGACTTTGTCCTTTCCTTTGGAACGGCAATTCCTCGTTTTCTTCTTTTCCTGTACAGAAAATAACCATTATTAGTGGTTAAGTCTTGCATATCAATTTCCACATGTTTTGTTATAGTTCCTTATTACTTTCC
Source organism: Pinus albicaulis (assembly GCA_034641835.2). Classification (NCBI taxonomy): domain Eukaryota; kingdom Viridiplantae; phylum Streptophyta; class Pinopsida; order Pinales; family Pinaceae; genus Pinus; species Pinus albicaulis. Next base: position 1,518,688,061 of record CM076575.1, on the reverse strand, counting down.
AAATTCATGATACAAAAAGGTTCACAAATTCTACTAAAAAGCCACTGAAATAATCATAAAAAACATACCTTTTTAGTACTCCACACACCCCCCTGCTTACCTTGTTTCATGTCCTCATGAAAAAATTGTAGTTGACATGCAAGGCAGTGAGAGAATATGCTGGAGAAGGAGTCTCATTTGGAGGCCTACAGCCATGATGAGTGATTAGATAATCAAAGAACTGACCTGTTTGCCCCTCAGGCATCTCATACAGGGCCTGGTATCCGGGTGCAGGGTGCCAAATAATTGGAGTGCGAAATCTATATCCTAACTAGGATGACCCTGCTTTCATAATGCTCTCGCCATAGAGGTTCAAACGGTTGGCAGCTAACTCAAAGTTCTCATACTTAAATGGTTCCCTGAGCTAGATGTTTGGATCAGAGATTCGGTACCGAAATTTGGCTGCATTAATGGCCAAGTCTTGGATGGAAAGAAAATACTCTAACCCTTCCCGAATAAGTGCCTCATGCATGGGTCCTAAAGTTTCATAGACACCCGAAGTCTTTATGAGGTTTCTATGAGCTTTCCACAATTGTACTGGGTTCCTAGGCTCAGCCCTTACCCGTAAATCTAGACCATTTTCCTGACTCTGGAAAGTATCATAGGCTTTGAGCCACTTAATCTGATTAACCCCGAATGAAATGAATGCTTGAAATTGGATGTCTCCAACGAAAGGGCCAGGGTTTAACTCAGTCTCCTGATTTAGCACAAGGTCATGCAAATAAAGTTCACACAACAATCTCTGGACTTTCACTCCATAATGTTTACAGCAGTCTATAAAGTCATTGATAGTGTTGATTTGTATAGGGGCACCTGCTTTAACAGCTTTTATTTTTAATTGTAAATACCGTTCTAATAAAAACAGAGCATAGTTTTTAGCAGGAGCCCTACATGCTAAGACGTCATTGTATAAATAACACAAGGTATTCATCTGCTTGATAACAGTGTCTAGTCTATGGGTTACCTGTGCAACTTCCTCTTGTTCCTTTCGCCACCCTTCAAAAGCCTGGATTTTGGATTGATTGACGTCCCTTAGTTGCTGCTGTAACTCTTCATATTTTTCTCGGGGAACCGTTTGCTCTCTAAGTTGTTCGGCTTCTTGCTGGGCTTGCATCACCATCTTATGCAAGGTTTTTGTCTTCGGATCTTTTTTCCATAAGTCAGTGGAGGCCGGGAGTTTTACCTGAACTTTCTTATTATGATGTTTGGAGTTCAGAACCCTTATTACCCCTGAGGGTGGTGCCTCTGTCTGAATTTCCTTGTCACTGGTCCTTATATCATCCTTTTTTGTTTTAACACGAATATCAGTCTGTTCCTGTTCCTCAGCATCATTTGGAACGGCAGCTGGATTCTCAGTAGGGTTTTGAACAGCAGGCCGATTGTTGGCCCTCTTTTTCCTCCCTCCGGTCTTTCTTACCTTCTGGTTCTTTTTCAGAATCCTAATTTGTTGTCTGAGCTGGGTTATCGTATTCAACAATTTCTGCCGTTCCCTCCGCAACTTCTTAATTTCCAGCGTTTCTTTAGAAGGAACAGCAGGCTGTCTGTTGCGGTCTGGATCATGACTAGTTTCTAAATCTTCCTCTTGGGGTTCTTCCTCACTGTTCTGCTCTGGCTGTTCTGGGGAAGGAACCTCGACTGGTTCTGTCTCTTCCTGAGCACTTGTTGTTTCTGCTCCTACTCCCTCTAGAATTTCCTCTTGTGACCTGGGAACAGATTGTTCCCGTTCAGTATTTACCTCCTCTTCATCATGAACAGGCATGTTTTCTTCTTGGGGTTTGTCGTGTGGGTCCTCTGAACTAGAAGGTTGGCCATACTTGCCCATATTGGCTAAGACTGCGGCTAAGTCATCTTCTCCCAGTAGGTCTTGTAATGGGCTATCTTCCTGTTGTACCATTTCCTCCTCCTGTTCAATTTCTGCTTCTATTTCTGTTTCTGAATGCTCGGCTGCTTCTTCTTCGGATTGCTCGTCCTCAATTACCACTGGTTGGCTGGTGCTTTCCTGGAGCTTTTCCAGCCTTCCTCGTATCCGAGCTAACCGGGCTGATTTTCTGGGCTTATCTATGCTTCCTCTCATCCGAGCTAACCGAGCTGATTTTCTGGGTTCCTCTGGTTGCTCGGGTGGATCGATGGCATGCTTGCGCTTTTCCGATTCTTGGTGTATCCCTGGTTGTTCTGATGTACTAGCGACATGTTCTCTGCATTTTGCCGGTCGTTCTGGTGTGCTTATAGAATGTCTACGTTTTGGGGATGGCGCTGTCAATCCCCCCTCAATCATTGCAATCAGCTCTTCCCAGCTGCTCTGCTGTTGGGTGAGACTATGGCTAACAACTAGTCGTATTAACCCATGGTGACTAACGACTGACTCTACATGTTGTGCCTTTTTTATGCTTTGTGCAACATCATGCAGTAATGAGTTCAGGAGTGCAGGTAAATTTACAGAGCATTTCTGCTTTAAAACAGCTAAAAGTTTAAGATGTCGTGGTCTTACCACGTCTTTCCTTCCTTCGCAGGTGATGTAGCCTTGCACTATTCTTGCTAACTCTGTCCAGGGTTCTCCTAGGGTTGCTGGCAGAACTCCCCTCCCCTTAATTGTCAAACTCTGGCCTTCGTCCTGGAAAATTTCCATGACCTTCTGTAATCGTTCCTTTTTCAATGTCCATACTGGTCCGGTGGCTGGTAGTCCTGAAACTTCTGCAATTATGTCATCAGTGACTGCTATCCGCTTCCCCCTTAGTGTGGAATGATCATCCTGTAGGTTATGCAGAAATTCCATCGCTACTGTTTCATTAGACTCCTGTAGGCGATTGAAATAATTCAACCATCCTGCTCTTTCCAGGATCTCCCGGGCAGCAGCAGAGATCGTCAACTGCTGAGGCTCGCTTCGAATTGCCCTTCCTCCCATGGTTTCACTGTAGATTCTAAATGGAACGGCAACTACGTTTTCTGTTTGAAACACAGAGAGGGTGATAATCGCAAGGTTTCAAAAACACAGAGTATGCAACAGTGCAACAGAAAGCAATTTTGTGTAAAAATAGAAATGCCATGCCGTTAAACCATGCAAAACCGTCGTACACTATTTTTCCCGAATGATGAGTTGACACGTAATACGGGGAATGATGAGGTTAACCTCCCCCCCCCGCAATGTGATAGGCTGTCCCAGCCGGCAAATAAAGGGGCGGCACCCGATCTGTAACCAAGTCAGAAAGGAACAGCATGTGGAATTATGCTATGTTAAAAAGGACAACGAATTACCGAAATCGAGGCGGAGAATTGATCGCGTATTATATAAGAGGCTGTTGTGTTATGATATGAGGCTAGTGGATAAGACATGTATCGTACTTGCCAAATCTCAAGTGATAATGGTCACTTCTGTTGCCATGATTGGTAATGATAAATGTTCATGCGATGTATAAATCGGGAAATAACATATGATTAGTTCCTAGGATATAAGAAACAAAAGAGTATTAGTATCTTACCCATTGGTGTAACCAAAGTGACTTCAATACCATTAACAGTACTCTGCTGCCCACAGGTGTCCATAACCTTGGCAGAGTTGTTTTTTCACCCTCGGAACCATGATCCTTTGTGTATACTTAGGAGTGTTGTTATGTCAAAATGTAGACCATTATGCTGGCTTGGTGACCAGTTAACCATAATGCCATTCACGAGGATGGAGCGAAACGTGGGCAGGCCGGCTCGTGATGAGACCTCCTGTTCCAAGGTTCGTTTATTTGATATACCTTTTGGACCATATCCCTGGTGTGGTGGCCATAATGGGAATGCCACTTCACTTCCATCATCATGATCATGGTAGGCTGGCTCTTCATGAGACCCCCTATCCTGCATTTGACACTTCACATATCATGCTTACATATCATGTTTACATATTTTTTTCTTTTTTTTTTTATAGAATACTTTTCCTTATTTATACACAAAGGGTGGTTCTACACTCTTTAAGAGTAGGAATGGTGGAAGAAGTCTTATCATCTCAATAGGAAGATATAAGCTCTTTGCTCTTATTCCCAAGTAATAATCAAAAAAGTTTAAGGGGATCAGCATGATAAAGATAACCAATCAGGGCAAAATTAGTAAAACCATGTCAACAAAAGGTAAGAAATAAGTATGTCCTACTGTTTGTCCTCTCACTAATGCAGAGCCTTATAGATATAGCAATTTATGGTTTGCAGATTTCGGTATGTTGTGATTTTATATTTCATTGCACAAATACATAGCTGTATCTTAAAGACTAGAAAGAAGACGGGCAAGAAGCATCCTCAATTTAGATCAGCAAAAGGGATAAGTTGTTTCACAAGGAGAGCAAAAGTATGCTAGAAGTGTTCCTTTGAAAAAGAAACAACGACGGATGATAGAAAAAAAGGAACAGCAAAAAATGCAAATGCCGTTCCTTTGGGAAAAGGAACGGCAAAAATAAAAATACTATAAAAACATTCTAAATGCCATTCCTTTGAAAAAGGAACAACAGTAATAAAAGAACGATGTTTCTTTGAAGAAGAAGGAACAGTGGTAACCAAAAGGAACAGCGGAAGATGTAACAATGCCGTTCCTTTGAAAAAGGAACAACAGAGATCCCGAATGTTGTTCCTTTAGAAAAGGAACAGCAAAAGGAACAGCAAAGCAAGAAAAATCAGCATAAAAAAACACGCAGATGCTATTTTTAGAAGGGCAAAAATCGAACTTTGTGAAAGAAAAGGAACAGCAAAAAAAATGACAAGAAAATATTTAATTCAAACTTATGTACAAGAATCACTCAAAAAAAACAAGAACTTATGTACAAATTGCAAAAAGAAATGAACCCTTAATGAATTACAGGTGAGGAAGATTTCTCTTCCTCTCCTAAGATCTCCATATCAGTGTCTCGGCGTAGCTGCTGGCAGAAGGATTCCCGAGTGAGTGGTTTGCGATAGAGACGGACTCGGTGACCATTCACTTTGAATGCATATCTAGAACCGTCAATGGTAATTAGAGTAAGGGTTCCGTTGTCATGCACCTTCTGGATTTCGTATGGTCCCAACCATCGAGTCTGAAGTTTTCCAGGGAAGTCCTGAAACCGAGAGTCGTATAACAGAGCCCAGTCTCCCTCGTGAAAGACTTTGTTTTTGATGAGCGCATCATGCCATTTAGCTCGCTGCTGTTGAATCAATGTTGTATTTTGTAGTGCAGAGAGCCTAATTTCGTCTAATTCATTGATCTGTTGTAGTCGATTGATTTGTGCCTCGCTTAGATCTAGGCCAACTTCCTGTGCTGTCCGTAATGTTTGGATTTCGAATTCTATGGGAAAAATGGGTTGTTTTCCAAACACTAATTGATAAGGTGAGTAACCGGTGGTGCTCCTCCATGTGGTTCTGTAGGCCCAGAGTGCTTCAGGTAGTCGGGTAGCCCAATCACGCCTATGTGACGCAATGGTTTTCGTTAGGATTGATTCTATTATCTTATTGCTACTTTCTACCTGCCCATTCGCCTGTGGGTGATATGGAGTAGTGATTTTATGTTGGACGTGATAATTGTTGAGTGTTGCAGCTAATTTATGCCCAACAAATTGTGGTCCTCCATCTGTAATTATTTCCCTAGGAAGGCCATAACGAACAAATAGATGGAACAAGAACTGTATGACCGAGTCCTCTGTGGCTCTTGGCAATGCTTCTGCCTCAACCCATTTGGTGACATATTCTGTTGCCACCAAGATATATGTTTTCTGATTTGATGAGGGGTTGATGGGTCCAACGAAATCAAGAGCCCATCGCTCGAATGGTTCGATGACTAACTGTGGTTTCAGAGGCATCTCATCGGCTTGACCAGGTCGTCCTGCTCGCTGGCAGCTGTCACAGGCTTGGACAAACTTCTTCGCATCTTTGAAGATCGTAGGCCAGTAATATCCTGTCTGCAATACTTTATGTCCCGTTCTACGCTCGGCGAAGTGCCCCCCACACGGTCCATCGTGACAGGCTTTTAGGATGTCAAAGATTTCATCCTCTCTAACACATCGCCTGATATGCATGTCTGCTCCTGTGTGAAACAAATAGCCCCCAATCCACGAGAATCGAGAACTTTTCTGAATAATCTGCTTGCGCTCATTAGGAGTTAAATGTTTTGGTAGTTTACCTACTGCGAGGTAGTTGGCAACATCAGCATACCAGGGTGTTTGAACGGCAACAGCAAACAGGTGCTCATCCGGAAATCGATCTTCAACTGCTGCTGCATCGCTTGATTTTGGTATTCTCGAAAGAAAATCGGCTACGGGGTTTTCTTTGCCAGGCCGGTCCTTGATTGTGATGTCGAATTCCTGCAATAAAATTAACCATCGAGTTACTCTGGCATTTGTGACAGGCTTATTTGCTAAATATTTTATAGCAGAATGGTCTGTATATAAGATAACAGGATAGCCTGTAATATAATGTCTAAATTTATTGACAGCATGTATTACGGCTAGGAATTCTTTTTCAGTAACAGTGTAATTTAATTCAGCAGGGGATAAATTCTTGCTGATGTAATAGATGGCATATGGTTTTTTATCCTCTTCCTGTCCAAGGACTGCGCCAATAGCTGTATCTGAGGCATCAGATGATATCTGGAATGGTAGGTCCCAGTTTGGTCCTCGGAGGACTGGGGCTGTGGATACAATCTTCTTTAGATCCTCGAAAGCACGGTCACATTTGTCTGTCCAAAGAAAATCAACGTTACCAGTTAGTGCATATAAAGGAGCAGCAATGTGCGAATAATGCTCTATAAATCGTCTATAGTAACCAGAAAATCCAAGAAAGTTGCGTACCTCTGTTTGAGTAGTAGGAGTGGGAATGAGCAAAAGTATTTGGATTTTGGCCGGGTCTACCTGAATGCCGGCTGCTGAAACATAGTGTCCTAGGATAAGTCCTTCAGTCATCATCAAAAAACATTTTTCGTGGCTTAAGCAAAGCCTGGTAACAATGCAGCGTTGTAGGAATTTTTCTAGGGTGTCTAGAGCCGGATCAAAATCATCTCCATATGGTGTAAAGTCATCCATGTAAACTTCAAGTCCATCATTTATTAAATCTGCAAAAATGCTAAGGATAGCCCTTTGGAATGTGGCGGGAGCATTACATAGGCCAAAAGGTAGAACTCGATAGGCAAATGTTCCCCAAGGACAAGTAAAAGTAGTTTTATCCTGGTCTTCGGGGGCAATCTGAATCTAATTGTATCCACTGAAGCCATCCAGGAAAGAAAAGAATTTCTTTCCTGCTAAAGTATCTAATACTTGGTCTATGAATGGGAGAGGAAAGTGATCTTTCTATGTTGCCTTATTTAGTTCCCTATAATCCACACAAATTCTCCATTTTCCGTTCTTTTTTGGTACCACCACAAGCGGAGAGACCCATTTACTATCAGAAATAGGGTAGATGAAATTAACATCTAAAAGTTTCTGTAGTTCAGTTTTTACGACATCCTTTAGATGAGGGTTAAGTCTCCTTTGCGGCTGACGCACAGGTCTGGCATCTTTTTCTATATAAATGTGGTGTGTACATAATTGTGGATCGATTCCTTTCATATCAGGATAGTCCCATGCAAATGCTTCTTGATACTTTGTTAATAGATGGATGAGCTTTGTTTCTTGTTCAGGTGTGAGATTAGCATTGATGTTTAAAGTTTTCCCCGGTGCAATTTCCACAGTTTTACTATTTGCAATAGAAGTAACAGGTATCGTTTGGTCATGCGTATCTTTCAGAGGATCTTCCTCCAAGTCATTATCAAATGCTGCTTCTATCATGTGACACTGTGTGCGAGGTTCAGTTTGAGTAATGAAATTATTAATGGCATCATCTTCTGTTTGGTCTTTGAAATCAAGTGCCTCTTGTATAGTTAATGGAGATCTGATGTTATCGGTAAGGTATGATACATGGTGCTTATTAGTTTTGATTATTGTGACACTTGGCTGCGCTGGAGGATATAGAACTAAATTCTTGCTATTCGGTCCTCTGGTTATGGTCATATTTCCCTGCCGACAGCCAATGTAGGCATCAGCAGTAGCGAGCCAAGGTCTACCTAAAATTAGCGGGTGTCCATCAAGTCGGGTTTTTGGATTAATTATCAGGAAATCGGTTGGATACTCCCAGGATTCTACAGAGACCATGACATCATGTAGAGTACCCTATGGTCTAACCACAGATCGGTCAGCCAATTCCAACAGAGTAGAGGTGGGTTCTACAGATGTAATGCCGAGATTTTGGCAAGTTGTGGTTGTTAAAATATTAATTGCAGCCCCTAGATCAACTAAGGCATTAGACAGGGTCTGACCATAAATTTGAACAGTTATAATTGGATTCCCGGGGTCTTCATATTTAAGGGGTGTTTCTCTTCCGGACAATAGATCAGATAAAGTTCCGACTACTTGGACTCTTGGATTATTTGTTATATTCCTCCTTGGTTTCTTTATGCACAATTCTTTGATAGTTTTTGCGTATATGGGAATGTCTTGAATGGCTTGGAGGAATGGAATTTTTATGTACAAATTTTGTAATTCTCCCAGAATGTCAAAGTCAGGATATTGTATGGGTCGAGGTATGGCTAATCGTTCTGGGAATGGAGGAGAGGATGTGGTTGTTTGATTATGAGTTTGTTGCTTATTTACATCCTCATGTTGTAACTGATGTTCTCTTGGTGACTGATCTTCAATATGAACTGTTTTATCTCCCTCAGTTTCAATTATACGTCCAGATCTTAACTGAAGGTCATTGCACTCCCTCAGGTCGGGTCCTATTTCTGGTGATTCTATGATTTGAATAGATTGGACCTGTCTGTTGTTTGGATTGGGATCGGGTTGGGCTGGGAGTTGCGGTCTCAGGTTAGACTGGGGATTTTGTTGTAAAGCTAGCAGAGTAGGTTGAGGGAGCGGAATAGTTCCAGCTGGGTGGTACATCGGTCTTTGCCAGCTTGTCTGCCAGGGTGAACTTTGTGAAGTAGAGGGAGTCCATTGTGAAGGATATGGGCCATTTTGCCAATATGGTGGAGTGTAAGGGAAATTCGGCGAACCAGATTGGCTTGTTTGATTCAGCCATGGATTTGAAGAAGGAAACGATTGTGGTGACCAGTTTGTAAATGGGGGTTGAGATTGATTTTGCCACATACCATATTGTTGAGCATTATACTGTGGGTTTTGAAAGAAAGAGGTTGAGTCTGGAAACATACCAGGTTTTCTCGGCTGCCACTGGCGGCGCTGGTTGATCGAATTCACCGATTCCGGTTCTTCTTCTGCTTCCTTATATACCGCTTTCAATCCAGGAAGTGAGGGGCAGCTCTCCGTAAGGTGATCTTTTGTACAGATGGCGCATGTTTGGACTTTATTTAGTGGACACTCCTTGTGGCTATGTCTCTTTCTGCAACGGGGGCAGAAGATTTCCAAATTCTGTTCTGCCTCCAGCTGCTTCTGTTTAGCCTGCACAATATCAATTTGTGTAGTTAGTGTCCCCATAATATCAGTTTTAAAATTTTCTAATAAATTTCCAATTTCTGCACGTGTTACTCCTTCTGCTGATACTTTGCTATCTCTTGCAAACCAATCGTATTCTGTCGGTTTTATTCTTGTGCTGCCTCTCGAACTCCTGATACACAAATCAATAATGTCAGCAAAACTCTCTTGATAAATATCCCCTTTTCCCATAATGTTTAATGTTTCAATCCATTGTTCCTTCATACCCCTTATTAATGCAGTTTTTAACACATTATCAGGCAAAGGTAGTGATGCATAAGGAGATCTTTGTAGATTGTACTGAAAACGTTCCACATACTCCTCTAATGTTTCATTCGATCTAGCTGTCATTTGAAATATTTCGTCTTTTAATTCTCTAGACCTACAATAATCCTGATATTTTTTTAAGAAGGATTCTTTCATTTGATCCCAATTGTTGATAACCCCGCCACCTAGCCCCATAAACCATCTTAAAGCAGCCCCTTTTAATGTAGAGGGAAATAATTTCAATTTTTGGGGATCGATGGTGTAATCGTACCCCCTACATAACACATCGAATTCGAATAAGAATGCATCCGGATCTTCTGATGTGAGTCCGTGAAATGTAGGGATATGCTGAAGAGGGATAGCTTTCATGGGTGCATTTGCTGCAGAATCCACTATAGGGTATTGTAATGTAGAGGTTTGAGTATTTGGCTGGTTTTGAGCATTTGGTTGGTTTTGAGCCATGGGATCGAATATATGCCAATAACCTTCTGGGATATCTAGGAGGGTATTCCTAGGTTGAGTGGGGACTGTTTTGACAGGGATATTTTTAATAGCGCTTCCTTTATCTGGAATAATAAGGATTCCTGAGGATTGGGTTCCTTCGACAATGATTTTCGCAGCACTCCCCTTATCTGGGCTATCTAATGGCTGATTTGTTTCAATAGGGGATTTTGGTTCCTTGGTTTCCCCTGTTTCTCCTTCTCCTTCACAAAAGTTGCTAGAGTTCCCTTCCTGCAATAATTCTGGAGTGGAATTTTCAATTTCTTGAAAGTCCTGCTCCTCAGTTTGACTATGCACCTCAGCACAGGCTACAGATGGTGATCTTGTGGCCTGAAGGGAACTAGTAGGCGGTTTAGAAATGTTTTTCTTGAGGCCTACTGATGGCTGAGATTCTATTTTCTTATAGATTTCGTCTATGAAGGTCGTTCGGCCAAGGGTCACCGGCCCCTTAGCTTTTTCAGGCTTGGATGGGGGTTTGATATTCTTTTCTGGTCTTTTCTGCTTAGTCATGCACTCAAAAATGAACTACCAACTTTTATTCAAACAAGGCAAAAACAAATCTATTAGGAAAGCGGATAGTGGAGCAGGGTTTTTACATGCTCCGCACGTAGGTTCTTACCTTCCGTTTTTAGGATCCAACTCCTCCCTAGCAGGCTCGTACACTACTCTGAAAAAGACAAATGGCTACACTCTTTCCCCGGCAACGGCGCCAAAATTTAGAGCTATAAAAAGGGTCTCTTTCACCTCTAATTACCTCACATTAATATGTCAATCCGGGAGCGTTTTGTTATTACAAAGAGTGACTCAATCTGAGGCTATCATTTTTCAGAGTAATGCTAGTAGTATAGTGCTTAAGAAATACAAGAGTAAACAGATGCTTATCTGTAACTAAATTACTTCAAAGAATAAATCACACACTCAGAAAACTCAACAGCTTATCAGTCAAGGGTTCGGCAGTGATAACCCATCCCTTCGGAAACCGATGGAAAGGAAATTAGAGCATAGACCACGAGCCTGGGAGCTAGACAGTGACTGCCAATGCTCACTACAGCCTTAGATCATCTCTCACACCAAATGCAAGTAAATGGAACAGTAAGTAAAGGATTGAACAGCAATTCTGGAATGGAACAACAAATCTAAAATGGAACAGCAATTGAAATAACTAAGTCCCGCGGGTTGTAACCAAACTTAATCTATTAACTCAAATGCACTCTTTGCAATCAAATAACATTCTTTCATTATAAAGGCAATTCACACAAATCACACTAATGGAACAGCAATAACTATTAATGAATTATGGAACAGTACTGATAAATCAGAAACGCGCACAACACACTGGAATAACAATCTGAATCAACAGGAATACAACTGTGCTTCCAAACGGAACACTATCATTTATGAATCCAACGATTAGGAAGAACACTACCTCAAGCGAATGTATGACACGAATGTTTAATATAAAAGCTCTGTAACAGAACAGTAAGAGTATTTAATTAAGGCTGATAACATGTAATGAACTCTGAACGAATCAATAACATAATGCAGAGTCAATCCACGATTCTGTCTGTAAAAACTTCAATGATTTAATCTTAACAGAGCATGTAATATCAACTCATGAAACATAACAAATTACCAAATAACACTGATAAACAAACCACACAGAAATCAAGCCGTAATGGTACAGAAGCGGGTGTCCTCCGGGGCCGGGCCCTTAGCCTCCAAGGATACACCGCTTGAAGTTAATCCAGACGCAGAGATGAAATATTCACCAAGCTTCTATTAATGCATCGATCAAAAATACATCGAACCAGTTCTCAACAAAACTTAATAATCAAAGCTGATGTCTTCATAAAATTACATAAAAGTGTATTCTCCCCATCTCAAACTAACAGTGTTGTCCCTTTATATAAAGGCGACGGCGGAGATGTCCAAGTAACATGATAAATAAAGCAGCGATCCCTCAGGATCGAAGATCCTGAGGGATTCGCCAAACTGTTAATTCTTCATCCCTTCCTTTCTTTGGCGCCGAGCTGGTGTCTTCTCCTTCTTTTCCGAGCCGATTTGCTGTAATCTATTTAGCTTTGTTTGCATTCGGTTCACCTTCAGAGGGACATCAGTTATCTCGACTTTGTCTCTTCCTTTGGAGCGGCAATTCCTCGTTTTTTCCTTTTCCTGTTCAGAAAATAACCATCATTAGTGGTTAAGTCTTGCATATCAATTTCCACATGTTTTATTATAATTCCTTATTACTTTCCAAATTCATGAGACAAAAAGGTTTACAAATTCTACTAAAAAGCCACTAAAATAATCATCAAAAACATACCTTTTCAGTACTCCACAAGGGGCTAATATTCGAAGGTGGGCTAATTTTCCATGTTTTTTCCAAAAAAAAGATTCGCCAATCTCCATTTATTTGAAAATTGATTTGCCCAAATTTTATAGTATAAAATTATTTTACCCTAAATATCGCCAAAATTGTATATATAGTAATATAAAATAATTAAAAACCTAATTTTTTTACAAAAATATCACTAAAAGTTTTACAATTGACATATTGGGGACTAGTAAGATTCGCCTAGGTTTCTAAACTTTAAGATAAACTTCCATCCTTAAAATTTTCCCTGATTAAAAGAGAGAGAGAGTTACATAGAGCCATGAGAATCATCAAGGAGAGAGGTGTGAAGTGATTGAGGAGATATAATTCCCTTTTAATAATAATATCATAGTCTCATAAAATATAATAATAATATTAATAATATTGAGGACTAAGTCGAGATTGAACTATTACGATTGATTAATCATAAGTTAAGTGATTTTCCTTCAAGTATACTTGTTTACCCATGTATTGGAGGTGATTTACTATTTTTGGAAAGTCATACTTGAAATGGTAGACATGACTTTCTATTTTTAGAAAGTCACTCCAAAATTGTTAGGAATGAGATTTTATTTAGGAAATTCATCTGTGAGCTGCCCATGAGGGTATTTTTCTTCTAGATAATAGGGATTCTGCACCCCTATTGTATGCATCTCCGTGCCTTAGTAGATTGAGGACTCTGCACCCTTATCTACTCTAAAGATCCAAGATTCCACACCTTGATCTTTTTAAATATTCAGAACTCTGTGCCCCAAACATTTCATTATTGATTCAAGACTCCATTTCTTTATATTTCATGGATTTAGGACTCCACGCCCTAATCTAAGACTCCACATCTTTATATTTCATGGATTTAGGACTCCGCGCCCTAATTTTCATGGCTTCTCATCTACTCTGATTTGAAACTCTGCATTTCACCGTAAGGTACTGATTGTGAGCTCGTACCAATCTGATGGTTCGTTGGTAAGGTCTTCTTCCAAGACCTGCACACATCACAATCTCATTGATCAAATAAATCAAATGAATTTCATAATTAAATTATTCAAATTTTACCAAATATTGTGCATGACTTCCACAGTCATTTTGGTTTTGGAGAAATGACTTCTATAGTCATTTATAACTTGAGCATCCCTATTGGCAATGACCAATTCCCCTACCACATCATGCTTAGTACGATATTACACACATATAATCATACAAAATCATGTATCATCCATAAATCATAATTAACCATATGTTCCACATAACCATGATCATCCATGGATCCGTGTCTCAATTCTGAATCACCATTCATGTCATACACCTATGTCCAAAATAGGATACCAAAAGAGAAAACATCGCTAATATGCTCCTAACCAAAATCAATTCTTGTGCATGAAACCATAGATATTATCATAAGCACACAAAAACCAAGTGACCCAAACCAGGTCATAGCACATAAGCATGTACATAAGTCTTTCATACATAATATTATATCATTATATCAAAATCACCATATCTAAGTGTCATCAAATCTATCTCACCAAGAAGGGACACTGCATCCATTTTAGACTATGACTTGACTTCAATTTGAATTGAGAGACACGGTGGTGCTTACTATGAGAATTTGTTGATAAACCCCTTGGACAATGGGCCTCTCTCTTGTTTATTTGGTTGGCCGGTATTGATGTGAATTCCCCTAAGCACTTACCTCCTCATTCCTAGAATCTAGATAAAGGGTGTTCAACTAAAACAAAGAGTGTAGTGCAGTTGGATTATGGTTGGGTGGAGAGTGGAAGTCCCTCCCTCAGTTTCTAGACACTTAACTAAAATATAAGTTTCTTACTTGTATCTCTATATATACTTATGCAATGTGAATAATAAATGTTGTTGTTACATTGCAATGGGTGTTCAACACTGTTAATAAGGAATGTGTTTTCATGTATGTGTGTGATGAGCTAATTGTATGGCTCTTATAGGAGGTACTTGAAGATCCATGTAGATACTGATGCACTCTACGTAATCACATGATTTCTGATGATTGGTTAAGAATCCACTTACCCTACTATGGTGTGTGAAATTCCATGATATGTGTTTCATAAATCACAAAGGATCTATGTGTTTGAGATTTTTTCATTTAATTAGATTAGTGTACTTATTATGAACTTCCATGGATTTAGGTATGCCTTGCAGGTTTTTACTTTCCTTACTCATGGCACAGTAGAAGGAATGATCTATAATACTTAGGTATATCAATAATATCTAGTTTTTTTGTGGTTGAGTTCAAAGAGTAATGTTGACCATGATCTGTCTTGTCTTATTACCTGAGTGGAAGGGATATTTATGTATATGTGAATGTGTTTTATTTTGAGGGTTTAACACTTGAAAAGAGTTGTGTTATGTGAGGAGGAGTTCCCACAATTGTGTGGGTTTGGGCATGACCAAGATATCTAGGGGAATTCTTGGTTAAATTCCTAAAATGTTGCAAAAAGATCCATAATGTTATTTTGAGCTCTAAATTCTAATATAGGAATTTCCTTATATCTGGGTCAAACTCAAGTGTTTCATACATATATGGGAGTTTGGAGTTCTAGAAGGAATGTCAAGCTATGTGAGGTTTTGGAGCTAGATACAAAATGGGTAACACGTGGTGGAATTTTTAGCATAAAAAGGCTAGATATGTATTATCTGATGTGGGCCTGTATTAGGGCATGTGATGATGATTGAGGGCCAAATTTCACTACAAGAATGATGTGCCTAGGGTGGGTCCCTCTAATGGATAAGAAAAAATATAGGAGTTAGGTCAGAAGCTTGGAGCACTTGGGGTGAGCATACACTCATGAGTCTAGGAGGTAAAATGTGGGTTAGGCCCAAAATACTACATTGAGAAGCGTTAATATGAAGGTCCAAGCATATAAATATTTTAGCAAGAAAAAACATGGTGTGTGCCTAAAATTCTGATAAATTGGTTATAATGTGACTTAGTGATTTTGTGAGTAAGGGGCCAGATTGGTGGGGCACGTGAATTAGGAAACATGGAAGATTCTAGTTTGGATGAACCATGTACATGCTGGTGTTGGAGTAATGTGGAGTTTCCATGTGGCAAGTTATGGGCATATCTTTTGATCAGAGAATCAAATCGGGATAAAAATTATTTCATAGGAAATCTCTCAATGAGTTGAACACGATGGTGTTGTCCAAATTTAATTCCACTAACTTTGGGAAAATAGGAATTTTGTAACCCCATTTCCATGATAAGATGATGGGAGTTGGGGTAGAGCAAGGTAACACCTCCCATTTGTCCTAGTAGGAGCTAGGGGATGGGAGGAGTTTTTATAAGGAGGTTTTAGATTTAGAAGAAGAATAATTGGTTGGTGGTTCACCTGATTCATCTCCCATAAAAAAAATTGTGTAATGATGTTAATGTATATGTTCTTGCTCATTTTATAAAAAATATGAATTGTCAGGTATCTCTCCTAGACCTTAGAAACTCTCTTTGGATTCAATATTGTATTATGGCAGTGGATTTCAACATAACCCCCCATCCCTGGGAAAAAAAATGAGGCTCAATTATTTGTTATTAGTTTCAAGAAATTTTAGAGGATTTGATTACTTTGTTGAATTTAATGGATAGCAGGCTAACTTCCAAAACATGAAATAATCACATATTGGCCCTTGGGATTATTGCAGCCTTCCTAGACATATTTTTAGTTTCTTTTTCATTTTTATCTCAAGAATTTTAGGTCTCCTCTTAGATTATTCCTTGGTAAATTTCATATCATCGACCAATTTATTTTGAAGTGTCATAGGAAACATACTATGATTTGTTTCCCTTTTACTTCTGTCCTCTTTGGATCCAAGGGGAAGGCTTCTTGAATTTGGTAAAGGAAGCATGGAGTAACTAGGAAATTGGTTCTCCAATTACCATCTAGGGAAAAAAATAAAAATAAACTGAATTTATCCATTAAGCAGTGGATAAAAAAAAAAAATGAAGACACATGGGGCCAAAATAAACATGCATAAATCAAATCTACAAGAAGCCCAAAGGAAAATAGAGTAGTGATTCACAAAGGATATTTTGCAATATGAGAAAACTAAATTGGAGGCCTTCCATCATGTGCTTATATTAGAAGAGTAATAATGGCACCTCAAATCCTGCAACTATGGATACTAGTTGGCAATTTCAACACAAAGTTATTCCCTAACCAGGCTAAGGAACATGTTTGGAGGAATAATATTAAATCTATTGGAATGGATGGAGTGTAGATAAGGACTTCATGGGGATCCAAAGAGAATTTTTTACTACTTCAATTCACTATACTTTTCCTAGCTTATACCCAATTCATAGGTTGTCCTATATATGTTAGATAAAATCCAAAATTTGGTGTTTTAAGACAACAATTTGGACATGTTGTGAAGAATTACGAAAGAGGAGATCCAAAAAATTGTATCTTATTTTATCCTATACAAACCGGATCCATATGGGTTTTCATACCACTTCTATAACGCTTATTAGGATTTCATTAATTTTGATCTGTTTTATCGAGTGGATTAAATCTTCAAGTATGATTGTATGGGAGGAGGGATTAAATCATACTTCATTGCCTTGAATCTCTAAGAAGTCAATCCAACCTCCTTCACTACGTATAGAACAATATCTTTATCTAATGTTTCATATAAGATAATTTCTAAAATTTTAGCACAATGCATAAATCCTCTTCCTCCCAAGCTCATATTTAAGAATCAGGGGGGCTTCGTGGGCCAGAGGCATATAATAGATAATATCATCTTGGTCCAAGAATCAATACATTCAAGCAACATAAAGAAGGATAAAGGTATGCTCATCAAACTTGATATGGAAAATTCATTTGACCATGTCAATCAAGACTTTTTATTAAAAGTGTTATCTCAATTTGGCTCCGATGGAAAATTTATAAAATGGATGGAGATTTATATCTCCTCCCCTTGGATCTCCCCCTTAGTGAATGGATGATCCTTGAGTTTTTTTAAAGCCTCAAGAAGGCTTCATCAAGGTTTCCCCTTGTCACCTTTCCTCTACATCTTGATGGCATATTCATTAACAAATTTTGAATATGAACAAAAGAATGGAAGCCTTTTGGGTATAAGATATGTCTTATACATCAAGATTATCAATCATTCCAAATTTGCATGTGATACCCTCTTATTGGGAGGAGCCTCATTAATTACTGTAGAGCACTTCAAGCAGGTTCCAAATAATTATCTACAGGCTTCTGGAGGTCTTACTAATCATAGAAAATGACATATCAATTCTTGGAATATGAGCCCCTTCTTCATAAATAATTGTGTCTCCTTCTTAGGTTACTTATTGTAGCCTCTTAGAAATATTTCATATATTTGGGTATTTTGATCTATTTAAAATGCAATTATCCCCAAGTCAGGTCAGGAATTATTGTGAAATTAAAGACTAAGCTACAAAAATGGGGAGTGATTTGGTTGAACTTATTTGGGTGTCAAGTTCTTTGTAAAGAATTATTATTATATTTTCCTCTTTACCAGTTCATAACTCTCTTAGCACGAGTTGGGACTCTTTGTGAATTAGCTAAAATTATGAGGAAAATTTTATGTTAGGTCCCTATAATACTAGTGTAACCCCCATATTGTTCTTTTTTTTTCCCTTTTAACCTCGATATTTTTATTTTTTCCCCCCAAGAAACCCACTATTATTAGTTTTGTGCCTTTACATTATTATTTTTACATAAGCCCTGATTATATTGTGACATTTTAAACTCCTATATATACCAAGGAGGTATTTTTTGGTATCGTCCAAGAATTGTTCATTTATGTGATGTAAAAGGAGTTTTACCCCTTCAATATGCTTATTTTTAAGTCATTTAACTATATTTTCTTTTTTATTTCTATCTGGTTACGTAAAATTTGGTATCAGATCTTTGGATCCTAGGGTTTCGTTTCTTCAAACATGTCATCTCGATATTTTCGCTATAAAAAAATATTCTTCTGTGAGGCTTTAGAATTGAAAAAAATTATGACGTGGATTTGAGATATTGGTGAACTACGTGTAAAAAATTCAAATTTTGATTCATATATTTTCAAAGATATGGTCTAAGAAAATTAGGGTTTCTACATGCTCCATAATTTAGTCTGAAGCAGATGTTCCAGGGAAAATATCCATAACTTTCTCTTCAAGCATTAGAATTTAATTTTGTATAAATTAAATGAAATTGCATATACTATAGTTTCTTGGATAATTTTTTCAATGCCGAAGGTTAAAATAGTGACATGTGGTGTCCCGTATAAGTTTGGTCTACTAAACCAGTCCTTAATCAAGCCATTGTGGGATAATTGTCATAATCTTACCTTGAAGAATCCAATCTTAGTCTAACTAGTGGGGTTGGAACGAAGACACATAAGGATACAAAAGGATACAATTTTAGACCTTGGGAGTCCAAAATCACATAGATGCAACAATTTCAAGGTCTTCCTTATCCGCAAGCTCAAAATCAAGCTCTAAAAGGTGTATTTTAAAATTTGAATAAATTTTGTTTGAAAAGTAATTTTGAAGTGATTCAAAGGGAACAATGAAGCATAAATACATTAATTGTTTCCAAAATGCATCCAAAAAAATGTATACACCCATTAAACCCTAATAAAGTTCCACTATGACTTGAAGAAGAAGAAATGCAACATGATATATCAAAATTGCGGGACCACGTGCAAAAATTTTCACTCTCACAAAGAGCCATCAAAGATGAAATGAAAGGGGACATGGATCGTTTGAAAGTTAACATGGATGGTTTAAAAGGGGACTTGGAAGGCTTAAAAGTAGACATAAAAGGTTTGAAGGAAGGTTTGACAAAGTTGCTACAAGAAAGGATTTCCATTGGTGACAAGGTATTCCATGAGACTCATGACGAGAAAAAAGGAATGTGAACATGATTTTAGAGACTCCAAATTTTGGTTGAAGGCTAAACACATTTCAAAGATCAATATGATGAAGTTCAATGTCAAGGATCCGGTAACATGGATACTACATATGAAGAAATTATTTGATATGCATGATGTGCCACACATAAAAAAAGTTACGCATTGCATCTTTATATTTATAACTCAATTATTTTGTGTGGTATTGATGGCTTTGTTCTCGTAAATCAATTGTCACTTAGAAAATTTTCATATAATTGATAAGTATAAAACAAAATGGTTCAAAGGTGGAGCACATTGAGGACTTCCAAAGACTGAATATTAAGGTAACAAATGTTTCATAGGAGCATATAATTGATGTCTTCATAGGGACTTTAAAGTATAACATACAACATGAGGTTCACCTTTGGGAACCTATTTCATTAGAAAATGCTTTCAAGGTGGCAAGAAAAGTTGAAAAAAAAATTATGACAACAAAGAGATCTACCACTCACAACTATAAAGATGGAAGTGTTGTTTCTTGTGGCCTCTCACAACCTACAAGGATGAAACCACAACAACTAGAAGAAAAAAGGGGAAAAAAACTTTGTTACGGTTGTGATAACAAATACACTAAAGGTCATAATTGTGTTGAGAAAAAATTATTTTACATAGATTGTGAAGAGGAGGAAGAAAAGTAACAAGAAACATAAAAAGAAGAGGATATACACTAAGAACCAACCTTGGATAAAGAAGAAATAAATCTAACCATATCTTGTAATGCATGGGAAGAAATTACCACTCCTAAAACTCTCAAGAATGAAGGATATATGAAGAAGAAAAATTAAATAATGTTGATTGATTCAGGTAGTACCCATAATTTTATCCATTGTAAGATAGCCAAGGAATTGAATTGATTTCTATATCCAACATCAGAGTGTCAAATGATGGTTGTAAATGTAGGAACTATAAATTGATTAGGGAAATGCCATATTATGAAACTAACCATGGGATAATATGTATTGAATAGTCCAACGCTTTCCATTCCAATGGTTGGTGTTGATGGTGTATTAGGGGTCCAATTGTTACAATAATTGGGGATGATAGCTTTTAATTTTCAAGAACGTTTCTTGGAATTTTTCTATGAAGGAAAGGAAATTGAATTAAGGGGTATCAAAGGGAAAAAATGGAAGATAATTAGCTCTAATGGCATGACAAATATTTTGAAGAAAGAACAATGATGTGTAATTTCATGATTATGCTCGCTAGATGTTCAAACATTGGAATCATCCATTTCTCCAAATCTCTGAAGATTCTTGGACAATCATTCCAAGGTATTTGAGACTCCCAAAGGTATCCAATTTATTTGTGATAATGATCATGCTATTCACTTGATTCCAGGAAGTGTTACTCCAAACATCATACCTTACAGATATCCCTATGCCAAAAAGAGTGAAATTAAATGTATGGTTGCAGAAATGCTAGAGGTGGGTATAATTAAACCTAGCCACAATTCTTTCTCTTCTTGAGTAGTATGGGTGCACAAGAAGGATGGATCATGGCATATGTGTCTATATTATAGAGAGCTCAATAGGCTAAAT
Organism: Pinus albicaulis; assembly: GCA_034641835.2. Classification (NCBI taxonomy): domain Eukaryota; kingdom Viridiplantae; phylum Streptophyta; class Pinopsida; order Pinales; family Pinaceae; genus Pinus; species Pinus albicaulis. The sequence continues at coordinate 1,518,666,943 of CM076575.1, read as the reverse complement.
ATGAAAGTAAATTTCACATTTTTTTCATTAATGAATTGTTGGATTAATTACATGGAGTAATTTACTTCACCAAGATGGATCTTCGTTCTCGATGTCACCAAATTAGAATGAAGACATAATATATTCCAAAAACAACATTCATAACTCATGACGGTCATTATGAATTTTTGGTCATGCCTTTTGGCTTTACCAATGCACCTTCCACATTTTAAGGTTTGATGACTTCCACTTTCAAACCCTTTGTTAGAAAATATGTGTTAGTATTTTTTTATTATACAATAATCTACAACAAGTCTTGGAAAGATCATTTTCAATATGTTGACATGGTGCTTAAACTTTTGGAGGAGAAGCAATTGTAAGCAAAAGCCTGCAAATTTTTCTTTGGGGTACAGGAAGTGGAATATTTGGGTCATGTTTTATCTCATGAGGGTGTTAAGGTAGACCCTAAAAAAATTAAAGCCAATAAGGAATGGAAAATCCTCACAACCCTAAAGCATCTTTGAGGATTTCTTGATTTGGCAGGGTATTATCACAAGTTTGTTAAGAATTATGGGAAACTAGTAACACCTCTAACAACATTATTGAAGAAAGATGCATGTTTTTGGACACTAGAAACAAGTAAGGCCTTAAAACATCTTAAAGAGGCAATGTGCCAAGATCTAGTCTTAGCTACACCAAACTTCACAAAAACCTTTATTGTGGAACATGATGCGTCAGGAAAATGGAATTGGTATTTTTTAAAGCAAGAAGGAAGACCCATTGCTTTTGAAAGTCTTCCAATCAAGGGAAAGTATTTACTCAAACCTATTTATGAGAAGGAAATGTTGGCAATACTACATGCCCTGAAGCAAGTCACCCTTATGTAATGGGAAGACACTTCAAGCTAAAAATATATCATGATAGTCTTAAATACTTTTTGGAACAAATATTATCTTTAGAAGAGCAAAAAAAATGGGTAACAAATATGTTTGGTTATGAATTTGAAATCATCTACAAAAAAATAAAATTAAAATGTTGTTGCAGATGCACTCTCAAGAAGGGTTGAGGATATGGAAGCATTTCTCTGTGCTATTTCTATTATCCAAACTAATTGGATAACAAAATCAAGGGATGAATGGAAGAATGAAAAAGAGGTTTGTACACTCATTCAAAAGTTGCAACAAGATCCAAGTACATATGATATATTTATCTGGAAAAATGATTCATTATGGTACAAATATCACTTATATCTATGTAAGAAATCCCAACTCAAACAAAACATTATTTTGGAATTGCACACCCCTCCTTTAGGAGGGCACTTAGGATTTTTAAAAACTTACCACAAGGTCAAGAAGGATTTTTTTTTGGGATGGACTTAAATCTAATATTTAGGACTTTGTGATAGAATATTTGATTTTCCAACAAAATAAAGTTGATACAATTAAGACCCAAGGTATATTACAACCTTTATCCATTCCAAGTTAACATTGGGAGGATGTATCAATGGATTTTATCATAGGTTTAACCAAGTCTGAAGGAAAGAGTGTCATAATTGTAGTAGTTGATAGACTTACCAAGTATGCATATTTTTGTGTATTATCTCATCCTTTCAAAGCCAATATAGTTTCTACTGCATGTATGGAAACAATTCAAAAGCTACATGGATACCCAAATATTGTTGTAAGTGACATAGATCCCATTTTCATTGGAAAATTTTGGACATAATCATTTTATCATCTTGGTACTCAATTAGCTATTAACTCATCTTACCATCCTAAATCTGACGAGGAAACTGAGATAGTGAAAAAAAATTTGGAATGATATCTTTGTTACTTTGCATTTGATAAACAAACACAATGGGTCAAGTGGTTACCTCTGGTAGGATGGTGGTATAACACTTCCTTCCATATCACAAAAAAATGACCCTATTTATGGAACTTTATGGATATCATCCACCATACATCACATCGTCTTTAAGAGAAAATTATAAGGTTCAAGAAGTGGAAGATGACATCAAACATCAACAACAAGTTCTCCAAATCTTAAAGGATAATCTGACTCTGGCGCAAAATCAAATGAAACAAAATTCATATCAACATCGTAGTGAAATAATTTTTGCATAGGTGATTGGGTATTTTTATGGCTACAACCATACAAAAAAATGTACCTCAAGAAATATAAGAAGGATAATAAATTATCACCCAATTACTTATCACCCAATTACTACAGTCCTTACAAGGTGTTGCAAAATATTGGTACTATGGCATACAAATTGGAGCTACCTTCATCTTCCCAAGTACACCTAGTTTTCCATGTTTCATGCTTAAAGAAGGTTATAAGTGACAAGATCCCAATTCAAACAATATTTCCATAACTTGAAGAGGAAGGAAAAATCATATTGGAGCCTGAAGAAATCACAAAAACAAGAACCTGACAAATACAAATTGATCAATTTTAGAGTATCTCATTAAGTGGAATAACTTACCCGCTAAATATTCCACATGGGAAAATGATAATTTTATACAGAAGCATCCAAAACTATTCAAACATTGAGGAAAACACTTTTTTGAAGGAGAGGGGCATATTAGGTCCCTATAATACTAGTTTAGCCACCATATTGTTATTGTTATGCCCCATGTAGCCCCCATATTGTTATTGGTGTTCCCCCTTATAATCCCAGTATTGTTATTGTTGTGCCCTTACATTATTATTGTTATGTAGGCCCTAATTATATTGTGACATTTTAGACTCATATATATAACAAGGAGGCCTTGTCATTTGTATCATCCAAGAACTGTTCATTTATGTGATGTAAAGGGACATTTCCCCCTCCAAGAGGTTTATTTTCAAGTCATTTATCTATCTTTTGTTTTGTTTTTGTGAGATGGTTACATAAAATTTTATGGGAGGGTGGTAAGTAGAGCCATAAAAAGTTTCATCGCATAAAATGGGTTGTGGTAAAATCCCGAAAGTCTCATGGTGGCTTGGGGATATGGGATCCATACCTTATGAATATTGCATGAGGTGAAAAGTTGTTGTGGAGATACATTTCAAATTATTATTTCTAATGGAAGAAGTTATGTTACACAAATACTTTCAACAAAGCCAATATTTCAACCTCAAAGCTCCTCTTGCTCCAAAAGGAGGCTCGTCCACTTGGAAGCTCTTCTATTCATCTATAGATTTGATTAAAGAGTATATTTTCATATATTTTGGGAATGGGAAGTAAATAAATATATGTTTATATTGAATCCTCAATAAGGAGGCTTTGGAAAGTTATGAGTAACTAACCCCTTGAGAGATTCTTATCTCTAAAAGAAAATTCACTCTATAAGATATTTCAAAATGGGTTAGCCCATGTTCATGGATTTTCCAAGGCCTAGGTTAAATTCACACCATCCCTTGTCTCGATTTAGCTTATTGATTTCATTGTTGGATGGTTACACCATTGGGAATTGGGAATCTGGTGATCATTGGGTATGGAAGAACTCAAAATGTATGGTTTGAGAAGCCTACTATGTTTTATTGTTTCAAGTAATACGTTTTCCAAAGTCTCACATTTGGTCACAGTTTGGACTCCCACTTGTCCATTGAAACTCAACTCCTTTTTTTGGTTGATAACTCATGGTAAAATATTGACAACAAAGAATTTTTGGAAAAGAAGAATGGTTGGCCCCTCACACTGTCCTTTATTCCTTAGACATGAAGAAAAGGTTGGTCATCTATTTCTCACGTTTTCCTTTGTTTGTTAAGTCTGGGATTTCACCCTTGTTCCTATCTACTCTAAAATTTGATAGCTTGACCAACATGCCTCCCACTTCTCTTCTGAGGATGGTTTCTACCTTGGAAAATTCAAAGGAAATATCTCTTTCAAGAAAGTCTGGCTAGCATTCCCAAAAAAAAATATTGGAAAATTTGGATAGCTCAGAATGACTGCATTTTCAACAAAAAGTAATATCATCCTCACTTTGCAGCCTTAAGATCTCTAGTGTTATGTGTTAAATTTTTAAGGAATTCTTCCTTCCCTACTGATACGAGAAATGTGGATTCCCAAGAAAAGGAATGGCTTCTTAATCTCCATATTGATTTTCCAAGGAGAAAGAAAACTCACTCAAGACCTATAGAATGATGGAAGTTGAGGCTAGATCAAAGATGAAATGAATAAATGAAGGAAATATCAGACATCTCAGTTTGTTGAGATTTGATGGTGCTTCAAAGCATAATTTGTGGCAAGAGAAAGTGGGCTAATTCTCAACCCCGATGGAAAATTTGAAATTGAGTATATTTTGAGGTTAGGAAATTGCACAAATAATTTGGAAGATGCATGTGGATTACTACAAGGGCTAATCCTTCTTACCAAAGAAGAAAAAATTAAATATTTGATGGTGTTGGGAGAATTGCAGTTGGTTATCCATCACCTTGTTGATGGAGCTTTGCCTAAGGATTGCAATTTGCAAAGCATTATTGATTGAATTAGGAATATGAAAATATCCTCTCTACCGTTAGCTTCTTTTATGTGTTGAGAATGAAAAATTATATTATATATGATATTGCCAATAAAGGTGTAAACCTGGACACATGAGTCCTGACAAGAAATGGTATTCCTTCCCTTGCAAATATTCCTTAACAATGGGCTGATATGTAGAGTAATTTTTTTTCTACAGGTCTTTTGGAGAATCTACACCTTTAAAGACCCTATGTCCTTTAGGATAGTAAAATTACTAATAGATATTGATAACAATGATTGTTGTGAGGTTACGGGAATACTTTTCCTCGAACGATTTTCATGGTATTCACTTGTTTTAGAGGCCACGATCCAGGTTTATATTTTGATTTAATACAATATTATCATCATTGTTACAAAAAAAAAGAAAGTGTGAGACTTCATTTATATAATTTTTGCATTTTGTAAGCAATTATTACATCATTATTAGGGTTATGATAATGACTAATAACAATTTATTTACCCAACTAAATGTAATAAATTCTTATATTACTTCATTCTAGAGGTAAGAGTTTTTTGTATTAGTCCCTACCTCGATAGGGAATATAATAGTCGGCTCACAGCAAAGTGCATTGACTTCCCATTATTTTTGCCAATTTTTTGCAATTTTAACGATAGTTTCAAGAAAATTCTTAATATTTTTATTTTCCCGTAATTTCAAAAATGTTTTTTTCTAATTTTCTAGAAATATTATTTCTATTTTTTTATTGGACAAGCGAGCTCTGATGGCACATAATTCCTCTGGTGGAGGGAATTTTATTTTAATTCCTCACAATTCATTTAAAAAAAAGATACTTTTGTGAGTAGTTATTCCATCAGTGAGTGCTCTGACATTGATAGTGACATAATTATGCTATTACTCTAACCAATGATTCCGGAAGTGACGTGGTTGCAAGTCCTTTACGTGGGCTATGGGGGAGAGGGGGGGAATCTCAATAAATTTGGGTGTGTAGGTATGAGAGAAAGCACAATGAAAGTTATGATAATGACAGTTATGTCTGGAGGTGCAAAAGAAACACATTGAAAGTTTCTTCTGCACTGCTTGTGCATGGACATCGAATTGTTGGATCGTATGGAAGAATAGACCCAAAAAAAATTAACCATAATTAAATGGGATGAAATTGACCTTGATAATTTTGGGGATGCAATTAACATGGAGAAAAAACCCACCGAAGGAATGCAGGAAGGAGAGAAACATACACATGACTAAGATAAATAATGATAGAAACTTACCTTTGAACCAAGTTGAATACTCGAACCATGTGGAAAATCAAACCCAATGACCATTGGTAAATCACCGAACCACAATTAATGTCTACTGAATATGATTCACGTCCATTTTAAACCTTTTGATCTGGTTGCCTAGTTCATCTTCACCTCTTACGAATCTCATGGAGTTGTGAAGAATTATTTTATGCTCTGCAAGAATAACTAACTCCATTACTTAGGCTAAGCTTAAGCCTTATGGAACCAAGATTCCAATACATGTTCAACTTACTAGTATCATGTTCATAGCCTATTGGTTTGTGAATTTATATTTAAGCGCATTTTGTTTTGGGGGGGACTTTTGGGATCCCTTTAAGGGTGTGAGTAGGAGAGTCTCGAGTCAAAATCATAGCTATCATGGGAATACAAGTTACATGGGTTTTTCAAAATCCATTTCCATTTTCTTGAACTATTACTTCCACAAATGCGTCTACACTTTCTAACCTGTTCTAATGATGAGTTGGTTGCTAGGTGATAACACATAATCTATCAGATGATATCTATATGTTTCTAGGTCCATTTGCATTGGTTATTGTTATCTCCCTTAATAGTTTACATGCAATGCTCAAGAGCCATCCATATGTGACTCACCTTTGCCTATTGGAATTTAAGTAGATTTTTTCACATAAACCAATAATGACTCAGCATGTTGTCAATTCATAAAATTTGACAGCAAGCATCGAGCCAGACACCAAGACAACAAGTAAGAAAACAAACATACACTCTATATTGAGCATAAACTCATACCATCAACTCCTATTGCTATTTACTACTCTCGACCTGCTATATGCACTTATACCAATTGTTTAAAATAGTACCACTTATTGAATAGCACTTATTTGTTTGTTTGAAGCACACACCAATAAAATCATATCTTGATTCTAAAGTTACATGGTATATGGTTATATTGGAATTGATATATCGAATGGATTCATGAAAAAAGTAAGAAAACAATTTTCATATCTAGTGGTGTGATTAATTCCATGTCATCGCTATTATATATGACAAGGATAAAAGTTATGATTCATATAATAATAAAAAACCTGCTTGATAAAAATTGCAACGTGTCTGTGTATGGAATTTTTCGTCAACCTTTCCTTTAGGGAGATAGAAAAATCAATTCTCATAAGTGAACATAGGTAAAACAATATCATTTGTACAATTATGTAACTACATTCAACTCGGCTAGAGCTAAAGAACAAAATATTTTGTGTCTAAACCGTACACATACCATCTGTTTCCTTCTCACATCTCTAATACATGAAAGAAAATACATGTTGAAAAAAAACTCAAACATTACTTACAATATATATACAAGAAAACTTAATGCAAGAAATGTTAACTAGCACCTTGTTCCAACATCTCAAGTTACTCAGAGTGTGAATGAAGCTCTTTGTGTGGGAGTGCAGAGCTCCACACTCTGCATCTAGGAAAAGCATTTGTATCTACTTCGATTAACATCTGCCATTGCATAGGAAATGTGCTCTCCATATGCTCTAATACCACCAATTGACATTAGAAAAAAAATTAGGTCTAAAATGGGCCTCCTAAGGAATATTATAAAACAATAATGGAAATAATAAAACAATATTACATTACATCATCAAATTTTATAGGGGAAAAAAAACTACTTTTTCAACTCGTATTTTTAACTTATCTCCCTATGTTTTTACTCAAATTTTGAGCAGAAGCACCCTTTGGATGCAGAATTTAATTCCTCATCTAACAAGTACCCATGTTGCAAATTTCGATGGACCCTACAATATGAAAAATGTTTAGGTTTTAACCCTGTACATAAATTATCTGCAAACAAACTCTTAAAATAGAGAAATAAACAATAGCGAGAGAATAAAACATAAAACATATATACATAGATATTTTCCCCTGGATCCAAAAACTAGGACTACCAGCTTTATTTTTCATTATATTTCTTTCAATGTTACAACACATATGTATACATGTCCAAGCATTCATAGACCCCAATCCATTAACTTGGATAAGAACATAATTGTAGTTCCCTTGTCCGGATATATAAAAAATCATGGCAGAAAACCATCATGCCCAAAACCATGTGGAAACCTATGCACAAAACCATAACCAGGTCTGCCTACCTAAAATAGGGTCCAAAAAAAAAAATTGTCGAGACACTGCCCCAGACCCTATTGTACTTGATGCAAGTGTAGGGGGACTAGTTGCTCCCCTCTTACCCCCTGCTTCTTGCTTGAAGCTATTCATGGAAATAATATAACACACACCCAACAAAACGAAAAATGCATGGAAAATGTGATTGGAATAATGTCTTTTCATGTATTTCTATCTTTTCATGTAGTGTAGTCCATAAAAAGTATGCAACATGGGTACTCCTTGTATGAGGAAGTAAATTATGCATCCAATGAGTACTCCCACTTGAAATTTGAGTAAAACTATAAGAAGATAAACTGAAAATACAAGTTGAAAAGGTTCTTTTTTTTTTTTTTTACTTTTCTACTCCAAAAATGGTGAATCATTCTCCATGGTTTGCATCATCATCCTGAATCCTATTGGTTCTTATAAAGTTGATTTTGTTTATACATTTTTGTTTTGAGGTTTACACCTCAAAATTTCTCTAATGCATGATAATGTGACACATGGAATTCTTTTTCATTATGGTATTGATTATGCATCCACTTGTTACTTAAATAATCTCACTTATACTATATACTAATTAAACCCTATTTATAATAGTTCCCATCATGTTATTTCGTGTTGAGACTATTACCTTATTTTATTGTGATTAAATCCTACATGTCAACCATTCATCACAATGGACCATGCATAGTTGAGAGGATACCATCCTATGATGCACATTGATGATGAATCACCTAAACATCAAGCACTATAATGATATAAAAAATAAACTATTGCTTCAAACTAAATCACCTCACAACAATAACTCAAATTTTTTATACTATATATTCACTTTGATTTTTTCTAATTTCTAATTACATATCCAAAATTTATCGAAAGATCATATCTCACTTTTTAATTCCATGACTTTTAGATACATATAAATAAATCATTATCTATTCAGTTACTTCTACAGGACACAATTAAGTACAAAAACTGATCCTGATCTATCAACTACCGGATGTACCCATGATCTTTTACTTTTGTGATGTTGTTAGAATTTCATTTTAAAAGAGAATAAAATTAAGCAAGAGGAAACAAGACAACCATTGGCAACATAAAAACACGAGATGTTGATAACGGAGTTCCCCCATTGTGGGCTACGTCTCCAGGCCCATTGTCAAAATGGGGTAAGATGCTTCATATGGTGCTGGAAATGGGAAAATGTACATGGATGATGTTCATAAAAGGATGTTCCCTCAATATGAGTGGCTTTTCTCTCCACAAAACGTTCCACTATAGGAACTCTCACTCACAATGGACCTCCTATCAGCATGACATAATCTCATATGAAGCAAAAACAAGATCTCGCAACATGGATTAAGCAAGGATCTAGAAATCACAATACATCTCATAGCAAAAAGAGGCACATGATCAAACTGCATATACCTCAACCCCTTAAGTTGGTTGAAGAAGCAAATACTCAGCTGTTGAATCTGGTTGCACCGTCGAATTCGTGGCGTTGAGAGGCATAGAATTGACTATCCACGCTTGAGAATCTGACACCATCACTCCAATCTGGAAAATGGCTGAGAAATGGGGAGCTCTGCTGCTGAAACAGACATCGACATCGGATTCCTATCACCGAGAGGTGTAAAATTGACATAAATTTTGTTGAAAATGGACTCCGACAAGTTTTGGGCCTCAAGGAATCTTTTTATGCCCTCATGATTCCCTACGATTTTGTTCTGCAGGGAATCTACAAATATGCTGCTCATATGGCCATTCTGACTTTACCATCATGTTCCCTATGAAATTATGGTTAAAATGATTGTAAACTTCATATCATTTTGACAAAATGAAATTTACATCCCCACGAAAACTTTTAGGGATCAAAGATTCTCTACAAAGATTCTTTGTCACGAAAAGCATGCCTGCACATGATTCCACCTTATTGTGGGGTCATGGTTCCGCTCCACTGGTCTACCCTCCTTTGTTCGGTCCGTTGGCTCCTCTGTTGGGATCAAATGGAAAAGGACAGGGTTTAAATATAAAAATGCAGAGAGATTTTACAAAGTGATAGCCTTGGGCTGTTGGCTTCATTGGAAATTGGTGTGGAGGTGGGTCGAGTTCAAATCCCATCCACTCCAAAATAGAATGCCTTGGATAATTTTCAACCGTGGCATTAAGTTTTTTTGTAGCCATTCCAATGTATTTTAAATGGGGCGCATTGTTATATAACGGTTTGAATTGTTTTGGTGGTGGTTTGGGTTCGTTGGGCCGTGCACTGGCCTACGTAATCGGGCGGGTTCAATTCTCGTTGGCGCATATATATATGGTTACGGTGGTTGGTGTTTACACCGTGGGCCATGGGTTTCAGCAGGGGTCACAGCCTGTCGAACCATTTAAAACTTTTAAATATATATATGTTGTATGGTTTTGTGGGGGTGGCGGGGGTCATGGCCCGCCACCCTTTTTTTTAATATTTTTGTTATTTTAAAACAATATTAGTCATTTTTACTTTTCTCGAATTCAAGGGTTATTGGGCAATTTAAAGAGGCCACAATTTCGTCCATTTTTGAGTGCTAAGTTCCCTTCCGGTTGACGGCAAATTTGTGGGATATTTACACTTGCCCACTACCCAACTTTGACCAAAACTTTGACTCGCTCTAACTTCTTCATATAGGCTCGAATGGAAAATCCGTTCATACCGTTAGAATCAGGGCGACAAATACTTCAGTGTGAACCTGGTTCAAAAACAATCTGACCACTTTAAATTTTGACCATTTCTGAGCCCTCTTGATCTCCTAAAAGTATCTGGAGCCACCTAAATCAGAAACCAATACATATAAAATTCAATACCCATATATAAAACTGCCATAAATATAAGTGTAAAATTTCACACTCTTCACAATGAGATTTTCATTGTGTGGAGTGAGGATCTCCACACTTCGCATGTCCATAACTCGCTTGAATCTTACTCCTTCCAATCTCACCATTTTTCTTTCCTTTAATTCAGGACGCATGCGTGCACATCATGTCACAATGCACCCAAATAGTTCAAAACTACTCACCATATTCATATTTATTGACATTTCAAATGAGCATTTCCAATTTTGGGTGTGCATAAACACGTTTGGCTGTCCCTGCTTCCGCTCCAAACATTATGTTAATTAAAATATTGAGAAAAACAACATACATGGTTACATATTCCTATAATCCAGCTTAGCTTGTCTCACTTTGTCTTCCTAGAGCTATCATAAGAACCTTGTAGCCTTTCCCTCCTGCAAATTTACACATATAACCTCGGTAATTTATCTAGGATTAGTTCACTGAATAAAATCCTGACAGAACTAGTAATATATCCCTCGCCAGTCTAAACTATGGTGACAGAAGTACATTTTAGTGCACCGAAAATAAGATATTTTGGGTAGTAAATTGGCTATATGTTTTATTTGTAATCAATTTCACTATGGGTAAAGAATTGCCTTTAATTCCGTTGCAAATGTAGTAGTACCACCACGTTCCTTTGACCACGATATCGCACTACAAGCCTGCAATCAGTGGTCTCCACTTGGAACCCTATTTATATGTTGACATATATGCAAATATTTTCTCACATGGCTATGGAAAGTGGCTCCACTATTTGATTTTATTATGCTGATAAACATTTTATTGTGAGGTTCTTGTTGGTGGAAATGTTGAGATTCTAATCCTCCAGCGAATCTCAAAACTGTCACCCCGTTGACCAGTTGAAATATCCCTAAGACAAACATTGAAGCTTTTTCAACTACGTTGGTTCAGAACTTTAGAAAGCCAAATGTTTTTTCCTCAAAAACATATTTAATAAAATATTCATATAGACTGATGTGCCTTGCAATGGAGTTTTTTCAAAAACTCATACCTATATTGTGCACACAACTTTCATGTTCTGGCAGAATTCGACAAGGTGAAACGAAGATGCAGAAAACGCCTGGCCGCCATAACAATGTCTCAGAAAATTGCAACAATGTCTTAAGGGGTCAGATTTTCTTCCTTCCCCATGAATTCATTAAATAATTAGAAATTCTAAATTGAAGGATTTTTTGTTTTCCATCTATTAAGATCAGGATTCGAATTTATTTAAACTCTTAGTATATGGATGACCGTGTTTGTTTTGTTTTTGCAGTATTGTACAAGCTTTTGCCGCAACGAAAACTGCTACTCGGGTTCTGAGAGCGAACCAGCTCTAGTTCCGGTTATGAGAATGAATCTCCTATTCAAGGTATGTTTTCTCTTTTCGTTATTTGCAGGTTAAGGCTAATGTTTTATGTTTATTTGTGATTTTTGGATATTGATTTTCAATCTTCAACCCAAAAAACATTTGTTGGTAAAAATATTTCACATGAAACAAAAGAGATTTATTGTTAAATGTACTAATGTATTATTAGCATGAATCTGGCTAACAGATAACCCCATAGACAATATAACAACCAAATATATGTGCTTCTAGCTGGAGAAGCTCATCTTTAAAGAAATTTTTGCGAAAAACTTTTGGTTGAGTTTTCATCCATGTTCGCTTTAGGATGGTTCTAATACAAATCAACGTACTTGAAAATATGTACTTATGAATTCGTGTACTCAATAATGGTCTATGCATTATATTTTTACCCATTGTTGTTTCATATTATTCATAAGGAAAACTAGAAACTATGTTTGTTTTTTATAAACGTATATTAAATTTTAGTTTTGAAAATCAAAATTGTCTTTTGGTTTTGATTAATATTATTGTCAAAATAAAAATTAATTCTTATGAGCTTTATAGTGAAATTGAGCATCTGTCGATTCCCAAAATGTCTTGTGATGAAAAGTCTATCACCTATACAATCCTAAGAGGGTTGAAAATGAAAAATACTTCATCCTAGATTGTCCATCTCATCTTCACATTCTATTTAGTTTTCAAAATATTTATTACATTACAATTTTTTTTAATTGTTTAAGTTAGAAAAACTATGGTAATCCGATATGTCACTTCTTTTTAAGTATAGAAATAAAATGTTAAAATTATATTTGTTTTCGTAAATTTTCTATCAATAATATATCTCTCTAGTAATTCATATTTAAATATGGTAACCAATTAAAATAATAAAATACAGGAAAAATTATATTATAAATTTAAAAATAATAATAATAAAGGTATTATAATTGAGTGATGATATATTAAATCTATTTTAAACATAGTTTTATTGGATATTAAAAAAAAAAAATTTGTCAATTCTATTTATATTGGGTTGGGTATAATGGTTGTTATCTTGTCCAATTAGGTTCAAAGCTTGGTGAGTAACATGATGAGTTATAATGTCTTGAATATTGTTATATTGGTTTTGAGCCTTGTAAACTCTTGAGTATACATGTGGGTTGGCTTGATACCAATAACTTACTTTACAGAAAACTTGATTTATTTCCTCCTTAAAAAATTCTTATATATATTATTTAATTCTTTATTATATATTCATTTGTTAACATTAAAAAATTTATGTATTAACAAATTTAACATTTTTGTATGATTGATAAATCCACATTTAAAATGAATTTACATATATTTATTTATTTTATAATTAATTATCACATACATAAGCATGTAATTATTTAATTTTTATTTAATTTAATTAAAGGTTATCTAAGATGGAGATGAATTATAACAATAAAATGGAGTTGAGGATATCATTTCTGTTTTTCCTTTAAATTCCAATAGGCATCAAGTTTCCAAAATTTCTATGCTTTGTTTGAAAACAAATTGTTGTCTTTTTCAACCTATATTCTAGTCCTCCAAGCTTCATTTTCTAAACTTTAAGACAAGAATGGGAACAAGTAATCCACTTGTTTCCCATCCAAAATTACAGCATGATAAAAATACTTAGGATTTCATTAAATTGCAGCAACACCAATTCAATTCGTTTAGGTTTTTGAGCACCCTATGAAATGCAACTGTTTTTTTTTTTCCCCCATCCAAACAACTTATCATCATAAACTCCAGGATTTTGTTGAGAGAAAATAGTAGAATAGCACAGTGATATCTCCTTAAAGATTACTTCTAGTTTAGTTATGAGTTAGGTGATACAAATCTGATATATTACAGATTTTATAATGTACTTTTACCTATTTTGAAAGCTCTACCTTACCAATACTTTAGCCTCTTGATTACTCATGTCTTTCACATCCACATCGTTGTTTCTTACAATACTACATCTATCTCACTCTACATTTATCTACACTTATATAGACATGTCTTTAAAGCCTTTTAATAAAAATACTAGTTTATTTAAACCCTTTTAATAAAAATTAGTTTATTTATGGTTATTCTTATATACCACTTTCAATCATTTTCATGCACTACAACTATCACACCAAAAAAAATTATTGCTTTTCCTAAAACCTTTTGTTTCCTTCCACGCATGATAGCCTACTGTATACTCTCTGCTTAAAATCTTTTACTATGCTATGATATGATACCAATTGTTGGTATTATAAGCATGAGAGGCTCAAATATCGCATAGAGAATCACATAAAAGAATATATGAAAGATAGTTTAATTAATCAATTAAACAATGTCATCGAAGTCAAATGGGCACAATCTATTACAAGGGACTGAAAGCTCTGTATTCTAGTTTGGATTCGAAAGGAGAGTTATTGTCATTGTGCGGGATGAACTTCATCCATACACCCATATTTGCAAGTTTTGATTTAATATGATTGTGAGACTATTTTCCAAAACAAATTGATGCAAATATAAAATAGATTTATGTAATTTATGCTGCTAAGATGATGTCTCAAGAAGCACATAGTGAGACAATTGATTGAGAAAAAAAAATATCTAGGAAATTGAACTAGTATGAGCAAAAGGAAACTCTAACAATGTAATGAGTGGAACAAATTCCATTAAATAACCTGGCAAAAAAACTAAAATGACCCCATCTCAAAATTGATTCCCTTGCTTGTGAATAGTTATTTGTTTGGTTATGTACTTATCGCTATTTTTATTTACTATAGGCTAATAATATTGTGACTTGCTATTATTTGCAACTGATCAGAGAAGCAAATTTGGTTTAAATATGGTCAGAACTTGATGCATACAAATACCAGATACCTACCATTTAAACAAGTTCAGAGCACACAGGCATGTAGCACCAAATTTAGCCAAAATGAAACATAAGACAACAGAAAAACTTTTCTCATTCCAGTCAACTGGGGGGTTATCCCTGTTAGTTGAGAGGAAGGAAGATAGCTCACTTATCTCCACTAAACAATTGACACATGATTAACAAGGGTATGCATGGGCTAATTTGGCAAACTCTTCTCACATATCAATGGGCCCTTGTTTTGATACTTAAACTCTAAAATAGACTTGGCACATAGGGAAATATTTAGACTTTAACACAATTAACATACCTCAGCCAGTAGAACTCCAATAGTAAGTGCACGTATTTGAGCAAGTGGTTGATAGGTAAGGAGAAGCATTATTTATTTAGTTCAAATATTTTCACTAATTTATTTAGTGTAAACTTTGCAATGGTGAGTTGAAAGTTGTGATAGTTGTCTTCCTCTACACTCTACAATCTTGTGTTTTGCTGGGACTGCAATCCAAGATAATGGTAGAGACAAAGACTATGGCACATTGCAATTATTATTTTTATTATTTAAAAACAAGATTAATGTTCACATTTTTCTTTAAACCAGTATTGCAGAATTAATAAACTCGATTGTAAAAGATGGGTTTTCATAAAATTAGTTACTTTCCTTCTGGAATTTAAAAAATCTTCTGATTTTTTAATTTTTTTTTAAGTATTGGCAATCCATCTTATAATCCAAGTGTAAAAAATGTTAAATTTCACCATTTACCTCTGGCACTTTCAATTTTCCGTTGGGTTGGAAATGTCATGGACAATTGGAAAAAAGATTAAAGTTTTCTTACGACATAAAATATTTTGGCAAATCCCGATGGAGCCATTAGAGTTCGATGTAAAGTTTAATGTTTTATTGAAAAGTTCTAATATTCTATAATTTGGTACCAAAGGTTAATGTTTTATGGAAAAATCCAATTTTTTTTGTTGAGAAAAGATTAATTTTATGTGGGAAAATCATTTTTAGAAATTGTTGAAAAGATTAAGGTTTTATGATAGAAGATTAAGGTTTTTATCTACACTAATTTTTTAGCGCAGTATGCCTTGTTTTGATGGTCTAGATGAGAGTTCATATTGTTTATTTTTCTTCCTTCAATTATGAATATCTATGTGCTCTTGGACAGATTTACAAAGGATTCACTAAAAGGCCACCATGCAACAATTGAAGGTGTCAACAAAATTTGGCATCTAATAACAGATACTCTTCAATTACCATCTGTCGTTCCTTGCTAATTGCAGAGTACATAGCAAGTGAATTGTTCTGGTCTTACACCTTATCCCATAACCTTGTCCTAAAAACTACACAATCACCTAGAAATTTCCAAAAATAGAGAACAAATATAAAATCAAATCAGAGGGCTCTAGGAGAAGAAAGAGTAATATCAAGGACAAAAGGTAATGCAAACTTATCAAATATGCAGAGTACTTTTGAAAATTTCTGAAGATGGGGTACGAATTATGAAGTGTATAACTATCCACGGGTGGTAAACTCATTGCTTACAACCTTTTAAGAGTTTATTCCTTTGGATTGATGCTTTTCCAGTCTCATGGGTGTCCCTAAATTGATTGTATGTTGATGCCAAATAGATAAATTTGTGTATAAAATTTCCCTTGAGGTGCATGTATGCACTAAAGAATGAGGGTGAATCCTTAATAAAATTTACGATGGTTCATATCATATTCCTTGAGCCAATTGCAAAATTTAAACGAATGCAATGAATTAAATGTGTTCTTTAAGTGAATAAGAAATTCGAGTAAGTGAACAGAAAGCAAACTAAACTATGTATTGAAAAACATGTGACAGGCTGCAATAAATTTGATGGCACACA
Source organism: Pinus albicaulis (assembly GCA_034641835.2). Lineage (NCBI taxonomy): Eukaryota > Viridiplantae > Streptophyta > Pinopsida > Pinales > Pinaceae > Pinus > Pinus albicaulis. Next base: position 1,518,650,099 of record CM076575.1, on the reverse strand, counting down.
GTGGTGGAAGATATTTATTGGATCCTAGGATAGAAGGAAGATAAATGATGGTATAAGTCTCTACACAATGTATAAATTCCTATTTATATGTGGTTTCTTATTCTTCTACCTCTAAATCCACTCACCAACAACATTCAGAAAAACTTCAAAACTTGTATACCATTGACAAAAAGATATGTCATTGATCAGATTGGCGCACAAAACTTGATTAGGCCAATTTGTCTAAGGAAGAACATACAAATGTTGTTAAAAAATGATAAAGTGGACTCTGATTTACAAATCAAATAATAATATTTCACTTTTCTTCTTTGTTGTAGCCACATATTTCATCCATAATCTAGGTGACCAACACTCTTGTTTGTTGAAGCCACAGATTTCAACTTTCAACCACACAGCCCAACTGAGCTAAAAATTAACCCTAGAAATTTGTCCTTGCTTTAAGCATATCAAAAAAACTCTTATAGCATTTGAACTCAAAAAATATATAAATTGTTAGCTCTAAAGCTCAAATTTGAATCTATCCTAGCCATGGACTGTTGTTCGTTAATCTTTTTTTTTTTTTTTTACTTGAATGGATACTTTACCTACTCCTTGAGAGAAATTTTATGTAGTGAGTAAACAAAATTTTTGGTTGGATACTTTACCCACTCCTTGAGATAAATTTTATGGAGTGAGTGAAAAAAAGTTTTAATTGGATACTTTACCCACTCCTTGATACAAATTTCATGGAGCGAGTAAAAAAAAATTTAGTGCATGTCATTGAAAAAGGAAACTAAAGAATAAGTGTACAACCAATATGGTGCATCATCAAAGAACCTTTGGAAAAGGAATCTGCTATAGATTATAAAGCTTCCCTTGTGAATAATTTTTTTCTTATAGCCTATGGTAGAAAGTTGTGTAGTATTCTCATAACACTTTGGTGCTTAAATGCACTCACAAGTACAAAAATGATAGATGCAAAAGAAACTACATGTGTAATAATCTCAAAACTATTTCCAAGAAGCAAGTCAAAATTAATTATGAATAATCCAATGGGATCTTCAAAAAAACGTTTACAAGTAGCAAATCAAATTTTATAATGAATCATCCGTAAGGCTCCTATAACCCAAAACCCTCAATTCAACATCCCAAACATTTTCAATTGTCTTAAATGATAAGCATCAGTTTCATGTGAGCACCTTGAACCACCTGAAATTTCAGTTCATATACTCTTTTTTGTGGAGCATAACCATACCAATTTTCACTGTACCAAAAATAGGAATCCCGATTTTGGCAACCAACTAAGGTATCACCTTCCCAAAAATTGTGAAAATAAATTTCGGGTATAGCTAGAATAACACTACAATTATAACTTAGAAGACATAATTTTACATGCAAAATATTTTGGTTGTGTTGGCTCTGACACAGGGTTCAACCCTAGAAATTCAAGCATCCGTGAGAGATCATTATCATCATTAGCACCATTAATTTGACTTGAACCACTGGCTTCCACATAATGTTGAAAAAGGCATCAGGTGCACCACTCCTAAAGTAAGTAAATGGTTGACTACTTGAGAGACTCATGCATTTTTTACCATTTGAAAAGGGAGTAAACAATGTTGAAGGCATAGTACTGGGAGTTGGTGAAAAGGACAAATCAAAAGAATGAAGTGAAGATCTATAAATGGAATCATCTACCTTCATGAGAGTTCACCTTTATAGGAAAATGAGAGCTTCAACTCAAGCTTCTGTAGCCATTTTTGTTTCGTCAAATTCTAGGGTTGCCTTTACTTATTCTTCTTCAGGCGCCTACTTCTGATGGATCAGATTCAGCAGTTTGAAGGCCTATTGATTATTGAGATTTCATAGTCTCTGGATGATGATTTAAATTAGGATTTCAGAGTTGGATGATAAGAAATTTGTATTCTGATTCCGATAGATGATGATTTTTTTTATTTCGATAGATGATGAATTTTCTAATTCTAACAGAAATGAAATTTTTGATTTCTAATTCTGAGCTCAATTATGAAATTTATGATGTTGATGATTCCTTTGGACCAGGTTCAATACTAATGGATCTACGCCACCTCTTGAGTCACTCACAAGCTCTGAGACTCCTCCGAAGATCTTATGAGCTCTTTCCCCCTTTTGGGAAATCAACTTAATAGAGCTCAAACAATTTTCCAAAATATAGTTTTCATGAATGGAAAGGAAACTGTCTAAATTATTTTGAAAATATTTTATTTTTTCATTTTTTGGAGTCAAATTGATATTCTCTAACAGATAACTTGCATGTTGGTAGGAAAAGGGTTGCAGGGATTAAAGAATACCCCCAACCAATGACTAGGGGATCTCAACAAGTTAATATGGCTATGTCAAATGCTAATGGTAACCTACTTCATTTGAACTTGGTGAAATTAATCCACCATCAAGCATATGAAAAATGGAAAATGGAGAAGGCTGAGAAGGTTGAGTAGTAGTTGGTCATGATAACCCCAAAGACAAAAAAATATGCCTTCCCATCTCATTTCCTGCAACCAATGCAGTATGAGTCATTACCTTCTTAAGTTTCACTCTTTTTCCCTGGAATGGAATGCAGTGCCTCCTAACGGCTCTATTTGTATCTTTGTACTTTTCAAATACAAAAAATCCAAAACCCCTCATCTTCATCATTCCTAGAAATCGTAGTAAAATCAATAACTTTCCCAAATTATCCTTCCATAACCTCCTGAAGCTCCCTACCATTGACATAAGGTTGCAAACTTCCAACAAAGACCTTTAGAGAATTCCTCACTGGAATACGATCCAAGAGAAGATGCAGTTGAAGGTCGAGTTCCAACTCTTACACCTGATAGAGGACTTGTTGAAGCTGATAAAGGCCTAAGCTCAATGTGTCCATGGGAAAATTTGCACTTCACCCCATTTGGGCAGGTTCCATTTTTCTCATAATGCATGAAAATTTTTATTTTATAATTCTTAACCCCATCAGAAATTTTGGAACTTATTGCACTGGCATGAATTTTTTTTAATTTCTAGCCAAAGAGAGCCAATACTTGTTGATCCTTCCAAAGTTCTTCTTCTGAGTGAGAAAAGTGACAATCATTTCCCTCTCACACTTCTTGGTAGTCCCATAAAAACATAAAATAACATATTTGTATGGAGGCAATGTAACTATCTTAGTAACATGTATCTCCTTCACATTCGAAGGTGAATTTCAACTATTTATATTCTTGCGAAACTTTTTTGGACCATTTCCCAAGTCCAATTACTACTCAGATTATTGTCCACTGGAAGAAGGGAAATATGATGAAGACTTTACCCAGAACTTCTGTGGAGCCTTTGCAACAATTTGTGAGAAATATTTAGCCATTGGAGGATTTCCAAGATGAGCAACAGGTTGCAAAGAAGATACTTTTTTGGAAGTAGAAAAACTGCCTCTAATTATTTATGGGAATGTCAATACATGAACCATGTTAAATATTGCTTAATGGAAGAAAAAATGAAACTTTGAGAAGTTATAATATTATCACATGTTTCATCAAGGAATTATTTATCATATAGACTCCACAATGCACTCATCTCAGATGAATGTGCAAGTTGAATAGGCTTTGATTTCTCAAAACTCTTTCATCTCTATTGGCTCCATGTCTGAGAATGAGAGAAGCACATGCAAGATGGTTATTCTTCACTCCATAATGTAGATGGGTCTCTCTTGTTCCTTTGAGTATGTTTATACTCCCCCATGCTGCTTTGTTATTAATAGGATTGCCTCAAAGTGGCCATGACCTGCAGCAGTGTGAACATGAGTTGGTCATGTATTGTTTCTAGATGTTACAAATTTTTCCACAACCAAAAAATTTACTCTGCATCCATTGAGAGGAGTGTCATTTTTCAAATCCAAAGGCATAGATTTATTGACATATTGATATGTTGCATTGACTAAAGCAAGATATGCTAACGTCTAGAAGTGCATCATCATTTGCCTAGATAACTTGAATCTTCTAGCTCTGGAAAAACTGGAGAATACATTCTATGTGACTTGTCACTGATAGAAAATTACATTACATGTAACAAAGAGCCTAAGAAATAATACAACTTAAGACATCCACCATCTTACATGAATGGAAACGACTTAAGACATTCACCATATTGCAAGAATGGAACCTTTTGGAAACTATCTACATTAGTACTATAAGTGAAAAGGAAAAAAATCACATTTATGTTTCACAAAAAACACTGAAAAAACATTTTGAGGCTTGCACAACCTCACAAATTAATTTTACTACTCTTCATAGCTCCACATGGTCACTCACTCAATCCAATATTTCTCATTCTTACACTACACACCGTAGAGTACAAGAAATGTGAGAGTTGGAATTTACGTCAAACATCATAGTTATTATCCAATCATTCCACCCTTGTCATTTTCTCCATGCATTTCGCCTCTTCACTCCACTCCATCGATTTTAATTCCATCGAGCCCAACCATGTGCTATATTAGCCTCCATATTTTCCTCTACAATAAGCCACTCATTTATTCTTAACTTTTCTCTGAAGCCAATTGTTAGGGTTGTATTTAACGTTGAGTTACTAACTTAACACATTTAATTGTTAACATAAAAGGTTTCGATCCATATTTTAGATTCACATAGAAAAAAAATATCTTGAAAATATTGATATGCGTTATTTTTAGTAAGGCAATAATTGAATAATTTAATTAACGTCTACAGTGAGAGTGAGATATTTATAGGGAGGGAGCATAGCTCATAGTGTCTACAAGCTCTATATATAATGCAAATTTTTGTGGCAACAACTCTAAAACTGACACTATAGAAAGGAACACTCAACTCAAGTAGCACATGACTCAGGCCTAAGACCCCGAACACCATACTTTTGTTTAACTCGCCTGCAGGATACTTTCCCTATGCACGAGCCAATATTAAGTGAATGGATACAAGGGGATGAAATCAAATTATGAATCATCTTTTCTTCAACTGTATTTGCAGTTTCTCATTCTCTCTCTTATGGAATCTAGCCAGCTAGGGGACTTGGCTTAGCCACAGTTGCTGGGGCCCCCATTCTTATACTCTCAGACCTGGGATGAATTTTCCACTCTTTATCTAATGTGAAGTCCCTTGGCCCCCCTAATTTTTCGTTTTTATATGCTCTTGTATCAACCAATTTAACTAAAAAAATTTAATAGACTTCATCTTCCATTAGGAAATTATAGCAAGCCTACTTTTCCCATTGATCTTTAATTCACCTATCTTCAATTTATGCCCCTCCTTAGAATACTTGTCTACTTCTCTATTAAATTATATTAAGACATGGAAATATGATTTGGGTAGTGATATCTACTACAATTTTCCTGATTCTTTTCATGATGTTTTCCATAAATTTCTCCTTTGGAAAGGAGCCTTTGACCAGATGATATAGGATTAGGAGAGAATCTCCCATAATGGTAAGCGTGTCCACATAATATTCTTTGGCTAACAAAGTCCCAATAAATACCATATATCTTTGTTTTATTATTTTTCATATAACCAAGACCACACATATACCTTAACAATTTTTCCTCCTTGGGGCCATAGTGTACCCCACCCCTCCCCTTCCTGTCACCCCTAGATTCATCCTCCCTTACAATGGATATTCTTAACCTATAAATAGGCTTTGTTAAAATATCATGCCTTACCTATTCCACATGCCCAAAAATCCATAACTGATGTTCATATGAATTTCTTTATTTACTTATCAATTTCATTGTTTTCTTATCAATTTCATTAAAAGGATAGAAAATGCATCACTAATTTTTGAGATAAATCTCAACCTTTAATATGTAATTATTACTATGAATATTCTAAAATATTCTGAGAAAGCTAAATCACTACCATTCTTTTAATAATTATTGATAAATAACTTAAAATTTTAAAAACCTTATTCTTAAAAAGGCATGCGTATAAAAAAATAAATCCATAAGTTAGTATTATAGTTTTCTTTTCTTTGAACTGCCTTTTAATGTTACATTGAACGTATAAAGTAAGAAAATATTACATACATATTGCAATGAAAGTGTGGGATAACATTCATATCATATAATTTGTTTCAATATTTACATATATGTGAAATAAGTTATGAATAAATATATGTGTAAATAAATATTGTATACACGTGGAAAATCCCATCTTGACATATCACTAACATAATGCAAAGCGTAATAGAAAAATATACTATAATATTCCACAACACAAAATCGTAAGCCAAAGCAATTTTCAGTGGCCTCGAAACATGATTTTCAAACAATTCGTCCATGGTGTTGGCGAATCTTCATGTGTCTCATCCCCTCGTGTTTGTGTTTGTCTGCGTCTAAAAAAAATTGATGCCCATGGCTATGATGTCTTCCTCGAAAGAATAGCTTCCCATAATATGTTTGAATGCCCTCTCTCAAGGTTGGAACTTGGATTTATCATTTTTGGTTTGAGGAAGGAATTCCCCAAGAAGCTTCTGAAATAAGAAGAAATGACCTATTTTCCATTAGATCCAGAAGATGTGAAGGAGGAGAGTTGTGGGAATTGCGCATGGAAATGGAAATGGTCTTCCTAAGGACCATCTCCCCAAAATAATTTGCACTTCATATCGTCTCCATGTGGACATTCATGCCTCTCATGCCTTGCATGTTTGTGCTCTTCTTTGTTTCGAAATTCCCATTACCATTAGCCATGAACATGACCTTGGGGATGGTTATGCTCTCTTTCACAATACGTTCAAATTTTGTCTCTCGTGGATTGAACCCAAATTAGTAATTCTTTGCTCGAGGCCAAAATTCCCCAAGGAAGATTCTGAAATAAGAATAAATTACCTATTTTCCATGGTCTCCAAAATAGGGTAAGGAGGATGGCCGCAAGAAATTTTAATAGAAATGTAAATGGTATCCTTGGGGTCCATCCCCTTAGAAGTGCTTAAAATTCATTTTTCCTCCATGAGGTTATTCATGCATGTCATTCCTTTTGTGCTTGTGGTATTATCCTCTAGGAAAATCCCACTCCCACTCGCTCTGACCATGGAAATGGGGATAATTATGCTCTCATTCTGGGAAGCTTTTCCAAAAATTTTTGAATGCCCTCTCTCATAGTTTGAACCTAGATTCCTCATTCTTTATTTGGGGACAAAATTCCCCAGAGAAAATTCTGAAAGAAGAAGAAGCAGACTCGTCTTCAGAAAAGGGGAAGAAGGAGGCTCGTGGGAATTATAGATGGAAATGGAGATGGTCTTCCCAGGGACCATCTCCCCATAAGTGCTTGAATTTCATTTTTCCTCCATAAGGATATTCATGCCTCCCATAGCTTCTGCATTTCTACTCTTCTCCACTGGGATACCTCCATTCCCACTGGTCCTATCCATAGCCACAGAGATGGTTTTTCTCTCTGCTAGGAAGAATTCCCTAAAACATATTACTCCTTCTCATATTAGGGAAGATATTCCCCAAAGGTTGCATTGGAGACTTGATATTGATCCCAGGGTCTAAGGACCAACAGGGTAATGTACTTCATCATCTTGTTCTTCTTCTCTCTCAACAAGAGGTTTTTCTCGAAAGCATCATGGAGAACTAAAGGATCATCCAACTCTTATTCACCAGGGTGAGGAAGATTAAACCTCCTGTCATTCAGTAGGGAGATGGAAAGCAGAGTGGGAAGCAACAAATTTAATATGCATAATGCCATTGCAAAACTTATACATATTGAGCGGGATTTTGAGGAAATATAGAGAGGAGAAGGAGAAGGAAAGAGGGAGCTTCAATGATATAAAATTCACGCTACACGTTATTGTTACACGTGAATCATTTCCTGATGGAAACTACCATTCTTCACTTTTCTGTTTCCAAGGTATTTTCAATTAATTTTCACAATAGAGAGTTTCGTAAAGTTTAGAGAGTTGTTTCGATAGTTAGCTTGAATGAAGGAGGTGGTGGATGAATGGCCTAAAACATTTCAATCTTCTAACGTTTGATTTGATTGTGTAGACAGGTACATCATGGGAGCTGGGGGAGTTGCTTTCAAAGAGGAATGCCTTACGGTGTAATTAATTAATTATATATATATATATATATATATATATATATATATATATATACAACATTTTAATATAAGAATATTAAAAAATAATTAAAATTAAATTTAAGAATTTATGTGTATAATTAAACTAAAAGTAACGAAGTTAGCATAGTGAATGACACACTAAAGCTAGTGGCCTTAGTGTTGACTTGGTATTACCCCACGGTGACATATGAACTTATGATGCCACGTCATCTACCGTGTGTTAGTTGTATGGTAATGTTGATGTAACACTATGTATAAAATCTTCAAAGTACCATATCTTAGTTATCCAAACTTAGATTTTTGATAAAATTATATCATTGGAAAACTCTCAATGAGAAGAAGAATATGTTGGAATAAAACATGAGGTTTTATTTGACTAATAAAAGTGAAAATTTTATAACCCCTCCATGTCCTTAAGGTCACCTAGGAGGTCAGATATGGGGTGTGGTTTTTATTGGGGAATGAGGAATTTGGTACCCTAAACCCTATGGGACTAGGTATGTTATCCACTACTTATGAAGAGAGCTTATAATCATACACTTCACAACATTAACATCAAAGTTAACAGAAAATGTTGAATTACTCCCTCCCATCTCTAGGAAAAACAAGTATGTCAATGGGTGATTAGGGGGAATAGGGTTGACCATGTGTATTTTCCAGCAGAATCTTTTCCATAGCGGTATTCACTTCCCTTGATCCACTAACACTAGAAAGAGGTTTAGAATTAAAGTCATTAGAATAAAAAGATCAGAGTTTGATCGAGCTTCTAGGTTGATACCACTAAGTAATATTTGGGTCCTATATCCAGTAATACCAATGGACAAGATTGGGTTTAGGATAAATTCCTTAGCCATGAGGTCCTTCCCTTTAATACATAGAGAGATTGGTTTATTTCTACTTTCTTGCAATAAAACATCAAAAAAAAGCTGGTCATAATGAGTAAAACTTGATACTAGGGTGGTAAATAGCTATGATTAACAATTCATCATAGTATAAGTTTAATGTGTTTTAACAAGTACATGTTTCAAAATGATTATAAAATTTGAGAATTATAAAGGAGTTATAGAGAACAAATCCCCAAAGAAAGTGCACTAATCATTGAAGGTATTAAGTGTGTGAATGTTAGAACATGAAAAAATAACAATAACAATAAACAACCCCAAATTAGATTGTGAACTAAAACACAAGGAAATTGGTGAAATATTTATGATGAAAACAAATTGATCTTTGAAGAATTGGAACAATTTAAGTGATGTGTGATATCAATGAAGCTTAGGTTATGAGAGTAAGTATATAGATATTGATTTTGTGGAGTAATAAAATTCTATATGATGATTTACATATGGATTAATACACATATATAAAAGATAAAATGATAAGTAACCATTAATGAGGTAGTTAAAAATTTAGTGTAGAAGATCCTAAATAATGAAACAAAATTCTATGATTTCTAGAAATCAATGGGCTAGTCACACATTGACTCAATATTTTGTCACTAGTGTGGGTGGATACATGATCAAATTTTATCACTTGGTAAGGTAGTGATGCAAATTTTCACAATTATAAGATCTCGTTGACATTACCAAATAATCTATAATTAAGATGGCATAGTTAATGTAGTTCCAATATATCAAAGATGCCACTTGGATTGCATATTCATGTAATAATAATGACATGTTTTAGATAATATTTAGATCATGGACATGTAGGGATGTGAAATTGTGATGAGAGATAGACATTGTTTATGCTCAAGGCTTATAGATGCTCATCATAGACCAGAATTGCACTAAGACATAGACCCTAGTTATCTTAGATCTATATTTTATGTGCATAGAATGCAATTTGGTGTGAGTCAAATTGAAGGGATCGTAGGAATGGGTACCAATAAAAAAATTACCAACTTATCGAGAACTTGATCGAATTCTTGTTTTTTGGAGGTTGCAGTTATTACTAATTTCTATGCTCATTTTGAAAAGTTGTGATGCAACATCACCTTTTTTTCATTAGGGACAAAATTCAATATTTTCGAACTTGGAATTAAAAACCAAATGTCAGGATTACAAAAGACATGAAAAACCACATCAAAATTCAAAAGTGGTGATTCAACATCACCCTTTTTAGGGTTAAAATTCAAACGTTTTTCAATCATGACATTAAAGATCACATATCATGACTATGAAAGAGATAAAAAAACACGCTGAAATGCAAAAGTGGTGATGCAACATCACCCCTTCTTTTTAGCGTTAAAAGTCAAACATTTTTCAACCATGGCATTAAGACCAAATATCGTGACTATGGAAACCCCAAAAATACAACGCCTAAAGTTTGTCGACCTTTTTTTCTTTCTTTTATTAATGTTTTTTGAATTTTTCTAACATTTATTTTATTTTTGGGGTTTAAATTACCAATTAATTGGCATTATGGCCTTGACCATTGTTACCATCAAAAACAAAAAATGTAAATTCAACTATAAATATAAAATTTACATTATATAGTTTTTGTTTAATTATTAATTTATTATTTTTGTAATAATTTACAATAAAAAATTTAAGAAAGAAAATGTAAATATTTATTTATTTTTAAGGGGGGGCTCAATTTAGGTCATTAATTAAACAAAAACTCTGAAGACCTAACTAAGAATTCTTTTGATACTGATTTAGTCAAACTCTATAGTTCTTAATAACTTTAAAGTTGGAATGGTGTAATTAAGTGGCCAAACTCCAACTGTATGACTTGAATTCATGGGCTTCGAAGTAGTGTTGTGGATTGTGTGATATCTGAAATCTCTACTTCCAACCAAATTGTAAAATTTGACCTCATAAATATCCATAATCCTAACTCTGATCATTTCCCTTTAAACTTAACTATAAACTTTTCTATGCAAAACAAGCACATGCATGAGAATCATATTATTTTTGACATGAGTGAAATGATTATATTTTTAAATGATTTAAATAGGGATTTACACCTTTTAACTTAGAAGGAAAAATTAAAAATATCTATCATAATTTTACTACTACTCTCTTTGCTACCATTAGAAGTTTCTCTACCGAGGTGTCATATAAAAATAATAATAGAATTACCAACTCTTAGTATGATAATGTATGCAAATTGCTACAAAAGTGATTAGGGGTGCTCCTAATGAAATCTTAAAGCATGATCAGATAAATATGTATGAAGCTCTTATTAAAAGAAATAAAAGACACTATATAAGTAAAAAACAAGAGAAATTATTGCACCTCTCTAGGTATGATCCTAGAAATTTTTGGAGGAAAATCATTATTCATAAGACTAAACAAAATCATTTGATTCCCTTGAAGAAATGGAATATTTACCCTAAAAACCTCTATGAATCCCCTAACATCATAGACACCATTTTTAATTTCCCTATTGAGGATCATATCTTTTCTTTGGAAGACATTTAGTTTTAGGTTAAGAAACTCACTAATCGGAAAGCTAAGGACATTGAAGGCTACCAAGCTGAAATTTTTAAAATGGGAGAATATATCCTCATCCCGCAAAAGCTCTTTAATTTAATAAAGCAAGGCCTCCCTAAGCCTTGGACACAAAACCTTATTACACCTATATTTAAGAGTGGGGATAAAATCATTCCCTCTAATTACAAGACCGTTATGATTAGTTTCATTTCAACCAATTTGTGCGAGCTTATTTTGGAAAAGAAGATTAGCCTTTGCCTTGAAAGCCATGGTAAAAGAGCTAAAGGCCAACCTAAATTTAGGAGATTCCATTCAATAATAAACCATTTTTTACTCTTAGGATAATTGCATAGAAATGCCACAATAATAAAGCTGATCTCTTCTATTATTTTGTTGACTTTAGAAAAGCTTTTAACACCATTCCTAAAATAAAGTTGTTTCACATAGTGTTGTCATTGATGACAATAATATGTCATTGATGTCAAATGGTGTGTATAAGATAAAATAAGTACCATCTATAATGACCAAAGAAATAACAAGACTCTCTATGGTGTAATATGATGATTGGATCTCTTATAGGTTCTCATCAAGGGTAGTTAAAGGTGCTTGAAGTTATTCAAGTTTTGATGTATTTATGATGTCCTAAAGACCCTAAAAATAACATGGTTGTGTAGGTATCATCGATATTTTTCCAAAAATATATCCTTCTCAAGAAAGTCTCCCAGCTGAGAAGTTATGGCCAATTGAAGTTTCAACATTTATTAAGGGAAAAAACCCAAATATTGAATCTATTAACTAGTGTGCGTGTTTAGAGTAGAACCACCATTGAATAAATTGTGCACTATGTACTTGCATTAACTAGTGTGCATCTCACAAGCCAATTAATGACACTTCCAATATTATAACAAATAGATGATCGTCAAGGAGAGTTTTAAGGATGGAAGTTTATCTTAAAGTTTAGCAACCTTGGCGAATCTTACTAGTCACTAATATCCAAATTTTAAGATGTTTCATGATAATTTTGAAAAAATGTTTAGATTTCTAATTATTTTAAATTAGATAATATATAATATTGGCAATTTTTAAGGTAAAATAATTTTATACTATAAAATTTGGGTAAATTCGTTTTTAGAAAAATGGAAATTGACAATTTTTTTTTGGAAAAACCATGGAATATTAGCCCACCTACAAATATTAGCCCCTAAAATTATCCCAGATGATCATGATGATGTGAAAATTTTAATCGTCCATGTTGGACCAATCTGTTGATGACACATGGCAGGATTTTTTCTTATGATGACGTGGACTTTCCAATGAATGACATATGGCATAGTTGCATAGTGAACATGGCACATCAACAAGCTAGGGCAAACTAAAATGGCACCACCAGTGGTTGCCACGTTGCAGGGAAAAATGATTGTTTTTTATTGGTGAAAATATTGAAAGTAAGTAACATTTGGCACCCCTCATGGGCTACAACATGTCATGATGACCTCATGATGATCTGATCATGTGGAGGGCCAATGACCCCCCGGTCATATGGGGAGGTGTTGTACTTGCACCCCTCAATTTCAGGCCCCTTGTGCTTTTCAAGGTTTCAACAGATATCCCTATCAATTGTAATGGTAAAACTCCTATCATTGAGGCTACAAGCACTAGTATGTCTAGGATGCACACTACCTATGCTTTCATCTCTAGCTCAATCCTTGACATTAGGGTTTATGGAATTTTGCATTCAGTTATTTTGCAAAGGATGTTTCAGCATTGCATCTCCATTTATGTTTATGTAATAGAATTATTTTTAAGAAGGTTTCAAAGTTGTACTTATGTGTGTTTTTGTATGTCCCTGGGTTTGGCAAGGTTGTAACTAGATCAAATGGCTCATCACCCTTAGGAGCATATCTCAATAGGAAGCAGATATTATTATGACAAGGTTTATAACATGCATCATAGGTCATATGTGGTACAATGTTGGAATATTTTCGCAAGGGTCAACCAAGCCTAAGTTCACATAAAATAATGATTTTATACTCCCCTCCATTTGGAATATCGCCATGCTCCTTTCTCTATTCTTTCTTAGGGTTTGACTCCTCATTTCACTTATCTAGGGTTTCCTAGTATTCTAGCAGATCGGCCTCAAATATTTAAGAATTTTGTTTTACTTCCTTAATTTCAAGTCACTATCACAACTTGTAGTGCTAGTCTCCCTAGCCACTGTAAGTGTGATTTGTGACCTACCTTAAGCTCCACACACCCCTTAGTTGAAAATCACATTTTGAATTCACACTAATTTGGAAGTGCTCTCTAAAGATGCAATCTACGACCACTATTGAGCCTATCACATGCAATATATTAAGTGCGCAAGTCCTAAGTGAAACCTCCTCACTGGAAACTAAACATGTGACTTGCTAATAGCCACTAAAATTGTGATTTGTGACTTACTCTGAAGATCATTCCCTCTAGTCACAAATTGCATTTTTAATTCTAGTCATTCGACACTGTCATCTAAAAGTGTGACCTGCAATTGAACTGTCACTAGCACATGCGATAAACACAACACACATTTTTAAATTGTGAATAGCCTATCCAGCCCCTACTGATTCGATTTGTGACTAGTCACTAGATATGTGACTTGCGACTAGTCACTAGATTTGTGATTTGTGACCTCTCTATTCTTACATCTTGTGATTCCAGTATGTTTTTGTATCCCTTTATATTCATGTTGCTTCAAATTCCCTTACCCTTTTTCTTCCTTAAACCTCAATTTTATATACATGGTCGCCACTATGTTAGCACTCAAATCTACCTCAGGCTGAAATGAGGTAAAACTCAAGGCTACATCAAACCACGCTCAGCCTCGTAGCTAGCCCTACGAGGACAGGAGAGGGCTCTCTCCGTCAATCTCGAGAAAATAAGCAATAGGATGCGAGATGACTTACAATAAGAACTGATTTTAGTCTAGTAAAGAGATAGGTATGTTTGATTTTTGGTTTTTTGGGTTTTCGCTGGAGTAATGGGAAAACAAATTTTGGGTCCGGGGATAAGGTCAGACCTTTGCAGAGTTCAAGCTGGGGCGAGATAGGTGATGATCTTGACGCTTTAAATTGGATTTATGGATAAATTAGACCGACGAGGAGCTGAAGAGGGAAAAGAAGAACTTGGATCCTCTCCAAACAGCTGAAAACATATAGAACTAACTGAATTCAAAGGCTAAGCACTGTAAACAATGGATTCAACCTTATTTCACTCATTCAATTTAGTTCAGAAGCATAATGAAAGTATGGCAACATTAAACATGAATAAACTTACAGTAAACAAAGGAGAAACATCATCAAGAACAGAACACCACAAGGATCCCAACAAGTGCCGCAAAACCCCTGATCTTTCCTTAGCCAAAATATGAAAAGTATGTACAATGATATCAAAGTATCCCAAGAGTCCAACCTGTAGAATGCCTCAGAAATTACAATATATAGATCACTCTAACCCCTTTCCCCACCTCTAGGGGTCGAATTCCCTCTTCAGGGATCAGTTTAAACCAATTCTAATCATGGAACTACAATCTAGGCAGCTAACAACTTGCCTCTAAAAGAGTGGAAACTGATCCATTACATGATTTTTTACTCATTTAAGAGTGAATCTTCTAGAAGAGATAAAAACAAGCCAAAGTTACATATCAAACATGAATTTACATCATAAAAACCCAAGAATTCTATCCATAAGCAAAACTGGTCCAAAATAGGCGAAATACTGAGCTGGCAGCTGAAAACTCAAAAAAATCTCTAGGTGGGTCGCTCCTGAACTGCGTGGGTCGCTCATGTTCCAGGCTGATTTTGAGGTAGCTCCCGACATCCAAATTGAGCTCATAATAGCTCGTTGGAAAGCCCTGGATGTCTACTTTCCAACCCAAGTGGAATTTCTGAATTTGGAGTTGATTTGACCCTCCAAAACCTCATTCTCCCAGAGGTACTTCCTGCTGGTGCAAAAGGTGGCAGCAAGGTGGTTTTCATGGTGTTTTTGAGCTGTTTGACCATCCAGATTTTGTTGAAATGCTAAGTTGACTTCAGAGGATGCATAATTAACCATGAAAAATCCAAAAATGTAAAAATCTCCTCCAACAAGTGTCTCAAAAAAATGCGAGCGCATGAGCGCGCGACCCACGTAGCTGCAAAACCTGTTTTTTAGACCAAAATTTTGAAAATGACAAAATTTTCTCCGAATTTGCCCAAATTCGGAGCGGAGGTCCTCCATCATGTTTCCTGCCCAGTCAATGAAGCCTCGGCCAAAATCCGAAGTGGATTAGGCCTTTTCCGCCATTTTAGTGCTCTCCTGGTGCATGCAGCTCCTGTGGTGAAAACACTGTCTCGGTTGTATGTGTTGGTCTCTATCATGATCCTGTGAATGTACCTGCGCTGATGAAGAAGGTGAGACCCCTTCCACGCCATGTGGAGATAGTACTCGCGTTGCTGATGAAGTCAACGAGACCCCTTCCACCCCGGGTGAAGATAGTACTCGTCGGGATGCTGCAAACAAAGCTTTGTGGCCTCTCTGATATGCTACCACTACTGACGCACTGCTATGCTCCATCTCAGTACATCAACCTCAACGATTGAGTCACTGTCCGACTCCTGCTCATACTCTGACTCTGTCCCTGACATGGCTTTGAACAAGCTATTGGCACTATGTATACTGATATGAAAGCAGTGCAAACAAGGTTATGATGTGTGTTTCAACACCCAACCAATATTCCCACCGTCAAAGCACCATCAAGGAATCAAATCATGGATAAAATCTCAGCTTTAAATGGATTGGAAAAGGCACAATCTCTGTTTTGAATGCAAGTGAAATTTTGACCAAAAGGGAGCAGGCAACCTTCAGAATATTGAACAAGTCTTGTCAAAGGGAGCATGGCATCATATGAATGTTTTTGTCTATGAGTAATAACAACAAAGGTGTCAAATGGGCAGTTTGAAACAGAGTCATGAGAATGTTTTTAACTTTGGGCATTGAGACATAATACCACCACAGTCACCATGGAACAAAGGTTTTAAACATGGTATAATAATAGCAATGGTCACAATGGCATAATGGGCATGAGAACAATATGGTTTTGATATTATATGCAAAGCTGGACATATCACTGATATAAGATAAGCAACAAACTCATGTAACCACCCATATCATTTTACAACCCTGAAAATGATATTGCCATGACTGTGGGGTTTTAAATCCTCCATTTGAAACGTTTAAACCATCAACGATGCCACCGGTGCATTTAAAAAAACATCAAGCAATGGCAAAAAACCTGTTTGAAGGCCGATGGAGGCGATCCCAAACAAGACTGGGCGCTCAAAACAAAATTTCGAACCTCTGTTGATGCGTGGGTCACGCAGCCTCTGCGTGGGTCGCGCAGCCTCTGCGTGGGTCGCTCTGCCCAGGTGGGTCGCTCGGGCCCCAGGTGGGTCGCTCGAGCCCCAAAACTCTGTCCACGCACTTCAAAACTCGAAATCGGCCCTCCAAACTTTCAAAACACGATTTGGGTGCTGTGATTTGTTTCAAATGAAACTTGTTTGGCTTTTATACTTGATACAAATATCTTCACAATCAGATTTTATTTCAAATCTAATTTCAAACCCATATTACAAATGTTTTTGTAATTTCACTTTTGGCTTTTCAAATACAATCTTCCTTTGGCTTTTTTGAGGTCGATACTAATGATTTTGCTGTATTCTTGCAGGGATATGGCTATCTTGGCTAAGAAAGAGATCAAGGGTCTGCTTTTGACAATGTCTTCATGGCGGAACAATTACAATTTATTACAAAATGATAATGACAAATTTCTAGTTCCAAAACAGAGTTTTGGACTAGAAATATATTTTTTTTTAAAATGCTGATGATAATAAAATAAAAATCACAAATGCAGAACTTTCCTCACCTTGCAGGCTTTATGACCAGTATATAAATGACTCAAAAACCCTAGACACCAAGACCTAGGACACTTATTGACATTTTTAATGACCATATATGTAATGACAATGACTATGAATGATTTTTTGAGAAAATTTTTAAAATAGCACTGCGGGTGTAAATATGAGGAAACATAAGACGACAGACCCCTTCGTCAGTGCATTGGCATGCTCCTAGTGGAATGCAACGAAGTGGAACAAGCGAGACACCTAATAATGAATATGCAAAAGACGACATGATCACTGACGGAGGGCTGCAAGGGCCGACTCTAACAGTGACTACAATGGTGAATGTAACTAGAAATTGTGGCTGCAACTACAAGGAATATGAAAGGTCACAAGGAATACGAAATTTCAAGGTGAAAATCCACCTCCCTGTTTATATAAATATACCCTCATGCCTTATTTAGAGGGAACTTTAGCACTTGAGCTAGGCTAGCTTTAGGTAGTTGTTCTATGCTTAAGGAGATAGAGGCACTCAACTCTTGGTGGCTAGTAGGGTGATTTTTGGTGAGGCTAGGGTTTTCCTTTGGATGATGGTATGAAAAACTCATGCTCCAGAACTAGGCCTTGATGGAATTTTTCAATATGTTCTTGGATATGCAACATGGATAATGATAAGTTATTTGCATTTGGAATGGATTACTGTGCATCTTTATGATGGTTGTATTGGATTTATTGTATTTCCATCGTGTTTGTATGTGTGCTTCCATGAGAGCATATTTTAATGAACTCATTCTTAGTGTATGGCTTTCATTTCCACCTTTAATCTTTTCTTTGTTATTCCATGCCATGCAAATAACTTATTGTGGACTGATTTGCAACTAACCTTTTCCATGTTCTTGTTCATGTATGTCTGAGATGGTTTTAGCTTACGAATCCTTCTTATGGCATGCTTCATTTTGTTTCTTTACTATTATATCCTTGTACCTCGTTATGCAAGTTATCAATCATGGGTTGACCCCATTCCTATTGTTCGGGCATTTATTTCTTGCTATTTCTCTAACATATCCTCATTTGAAATCCAAGAGCAAAACAACAAGATGTTTGTTGGGCCTACATATGGGATGGGTCTTCTATCCCAAATGATGTGGGATACCCCTTAGCTATTGGTAGTACATTTGATCCCATCAATAGGTCTTCACATGGTCATATGGGACTAAATCAAAGGTGCTAATGGTCTACCCAAAACAACAAGATGTATGTTGGACCTACATATGGGATGGGGCTTCTATCTCAAATGGTGTGGGAGACCCCCTAGCTATTGGTAGTACATTTTATCCCATTAATAGGAAGTCACATGGTTGGCCCCATTCATCATATAATTGATAAATTCCATATTATAAGCCCAAATCGATATATCCCATTATCATCTAGACCATCTCCAGGACCACCCACTTTGTATATATATGAGCACCCTTATTCCTTCCATGACACACATTCAATCTGGCTGAGTTCAAAAAGATATCAATCTGCGAAAGACTCTAAGGAGTGTCAAAAGTTTTTTTTTTGTTCTATTAATTTAAATGCCCAAAGGTTTATTCGTACTCCCATGTTGGAGATCTAGATAGCCAAAATGTAATTGTTTCATTCATATGATTAATTTAGAGCCCGAAGGTCATAACCACTTCTCTTGCATGTATATATGACCACATCGTTAATTATGAGTGCAGAGGTCTATTTCCACATCATTTATGTTGACATTGGAGGTTTGTAGCCACGATTATAGAGGTTAGTAGCCATATTTTTTGAATCAAAGGTCTATTCGTATGAAAAAATTTCCACATCGATTGCGTCGAGTTTAGAGGTATGGATAGCCACGTCATTTGTCCCAATCCCAAAGGATCTATTTTATAAGAATTTGAGTGTAAATCCACATGGATCAACATGTAATCACATGGGCATGCATAGTGCTATTACCATAAAAGGGATTGGTGCCACATGGTATCACAAGTGACATCGGGAAGCTGAGTTGGTAAGGCATTCATATTGTATACATTAGGTTGCATGTTTAATCCTTGCAAGGTGAAAAGTTATTTTTCTATTATTTTTTATTCATGGATGCCACTTTCTCGAATGAATAACTCAAATGGAGGCGAAAAAATTGTGGCACTGTCGTTGAGTTTTAGCCATTTTGTAGAAATATGCCCAAAAAGTGTGATTATGTAAAACGATTAATTTAATGTAAATTTTATGATATGGTTATTTTTGTTTTTTGTGATAATCATTTATCTAAGTTGAGTTCTAGAAGAATATGGATGACCAGGGCTCAGAGATGAATGCGACCAGAGGGGTATGATGTTATTTTCACTCTTATTTGATGTCCAAAATATCTTGTGTACATTTTGAGGATCTATAAGAATGTTCCAGTTTTTTCTGCTATATGATGTAGATAGGTTTAGAGAAGGGACATAAATGACCAAATTGATTAGAATTTATTGTATCGGATTATGGGCAATAATATGATAGCCAAAAATACTGATTAATGTGATTTTTTTTGTAGTATAATTTTTTCAGTTTGTGTGGTAGTGCAGTGGTTGTAGGTTGTGTGGTACTATAGTGGTTGATGGTTGTGTAGCATTGGGATGATTTTAGGTTATGTATAGAAATGTAATGGTTTTTCAGTGACAAATTCTGGAGGTTGTAATTGCATTTCATGATAATCATTTTGATAATAGATTCAGTGATATATGATGACATGAGTGGATCAATTTTGAAAATGAGATGAAATATAAGTCCACAAGGAAGTTGGAGAAGGAGGTGGGAGCCTCCACTAAGTTTAGAGCCTAGAGAAAGATGTATCCTATTCATTATTGAGGTTGATTCCTCAATTAAATTGGATCCTAGAGTAGGTTGGAGCCCACTTATTCTTGAGGTTGGAGTCTCAATCAGGTTGTAGCCTACCACAAGTGGAAACTTACATATCTTCGAGGTAGATTTCTCTAACAAGTTGTATCCTACGAATATATGTAAATGAATTGAAGAAAAAGAAGAATATGATTGGTGGTTTTCTCCCTTATGGTTTTCCACCTAAAAAAACTTATGTCTCTTTGTTATTTGATGGCTTCTTAATATGTTACTAATATGAGGATGCATTGTTATATTTGATGATATAATGGTTAATATGGTACATTTATATATTGTTGTATGAGTATGAAAAGTTGTGAAATGGTTAAATGGATTTGACAAAAATTCACCCCCACTCTTATTGTGACCTTTGGGCCAATAAGTGGAATCAAGGCATGTTACCTTCAAAAAAATTAATTCTTGGAAGGTTGAAGTTTAAGGAAGATGTCCATGAATAGAGTAGTGGATAAGCTCCGTATTTTTTATGGATTCAACTATTAATTTTGGAATATGAGGATGGATACCTATCTCATCTCTTTGGGAGAAGAAGTTTGGGCAACTGTGATTACCAAATATAAAGTCCCTAATGTTATTACAACAAATGCAATGAAGAAGGCAGTTTACACATATAATGCATAAGGTAAGCATGTTATTTTAAGTGACTTGGAAAAGTCATAATTCGTTAAAATAATACAGTGCAAGTCAACTCATGAAGTATGGAATAAGCACCATACTTATTATGAAGGGGATGAAAAATTTTAAGAAGTCAGGTTGCAAGCTCTTAGGGGCCAATTCGGAATTTTAAATATGGAAGAAGATGAGGACATCACTTCATATTTTCTTTGTATAAATTAAATCAAACTCCATTGCAAGTCTTGGTGAATAATTCAAGGATAGATTTGTTGTTCAACATGTTTTTATATCAATTCCATCAAGATTCAATCCAAAAGTATCATCCCTTAAGGAACCATCAAAAGTAGACAAGATTTTTGTGGATAAACTTCATGTAACTCTCTTTTCATATGATCTAAGAATCAAGGATGACAAATTGGGAGTCAAGGAAGCAATTTTCAAGGAAAAAAAACAAGAGAAAAAGTAAGATAATAAAGTAGACTCTAACTATGATTAAGAATAAGCCATCTTTGTTCGAAATCTCAAGAGAGGAATCGAAAAATTCAAAGATAAACTTCCTTTCAATTGTTATAAATGTGGAATAATTATTCATTATGCATCTAAATGTCCTTATGCCATGATGAATGATGGTAATGATGAGTCAATATTCAAACCCAAGTATCAAAATAAGAAGCAAGCCAACAATAAAAATACTTTTTACTCAAATGAATAACACAATAGTGAAATAAATGCAAGTGTAACCAATGAAGACAAGATTGAAATGTAATTCATTTTTAGGCTGAAGAACCTGAAGCAAAAGTTGATTATGATGGAGAACTTAAAAGTGAATTTAAGGAAATAAGGATCCTCAGAAATAAAGAAACTCAATTGATGTAGTAGCTTCAAGACAAAAGTTTAAATGAGTTTTGACCCCAAAAAAGAGTGGCTCAGATTAATCTAAAATAGAATATTATAATCATTCTTCCTCTCAAGCAAAAACTAGAAGAAGAGAAAGGGGTAAAGGATTTTCTGTCTAGACAACTTCAAAATGAGAAAGAACAAATATGTGAAATACTAGAAGATGAATTTATCCTCTTAAAGAATAATTGGAGTAACTTTATTCAAAGTTCAATAAAGGACTAAATGTCTAGATCATATTCTTCACATGTAGAGGTCCCCACTTATAAAGATAGGTCTTGGATATCAAGATTGTGAGGCATGCAAGAATAATATACCTCCAAGCTCATCAAATGAATATCATCCCAATAATATTGATAAAAATTTCACAACATCGAGTGAAAATTTTCATGAAGATCTAAAGAAAGAAAGTAATGAATTGGGCCAAGAATGTTCATTTCAATGACAAGATAGAGAAGAATGCAAGAAACTAGAATGAAGAAAAAATATCCACAAGCATAAATAATGCAACCAATGAATATGGATCATCACAAAGCATCCACAAACAATAATGAAGTAGGTATACAAGATCAGTAAATTAGTATAGCTCATGCAATTGTTGAAGAGTAAGGAACATGGTTCCTACAAGAAGTAACTTCAAAATATCGAGATCTCCTTCTATGTCCAAGTATCAAAATAAGTTTTTTGGTTATTATTTCTCATGCAAAAATTTTGGACACAAAGTGAAGGATTTGATAACCTACGATGTGGTTAGGTATAGAGGATATTATCAGGTATCCATATGTAGACATGTGGACCATATCATGATAATTCCCCAACCATCTCCACATAATCCCAATTTTGAATGCCACATGTGTCACAATGAAGATCATATAACACGATATTGGAGACTTAACTCTAAATGGTATAACAGAGAAGGATTCCTATCATTGTTGGTAGATGGAGAATAGGTGAAGGAGGACCTATATTAGGTCTATTTTCTCCGATCTAATCATTTGGAGAAACTTTATTCAAGACCATCATTCGTCATATAAAAAATTGAAGAAGCATCTATTATATGAGGACAATAGTTAAAACAACATGATGATTATAAGTAAGGTTGGTAGCAACCATGTTCAATATATATTTTTAGGACAATGACTCTTGCATAATTTAATAATGATATCTCAAATGTAAAGAAAGTGAAGTAGACATGTTTTGGGATGCAACAATGGAAGGTACTATGGATTAGAAGCATGGTATAAGGGGGCGACTTTATAGTGAAACAATTGAAAAATGGTCATGGTGGGAGTACATGAACAATTATAAGCAGCACAAGAAGCATGGTATCATGAGGAGACTCTGTCAGAATAGCAACATAGGAGCAAGAAGGAAGCATGATTCATTCATATCCATATGATCATCCAGAAATAGGTTATGGACATATACTCATGTAGGATCATCAACATGGAATTTTCAATAGATAACCATGACCCTTTGTGATTGATGTCAAAGGGGAAGTGATCACAAACATTGACGTGGTGCAAAAACTTATATTTACCGATGAAGGAATTCAATATTGTAGATTAATAAATGCATTTGCACAAGGGGGATTTTATGATTGGATGAAATCAATGACCATCAATGTCTAATGGTGTTTCCATTAATGACAAAGGGGGATAATGTTACATATAGTGTCGCAATTTATGAAAACAAGATTTCATTGATGGCAAATGGGATGTATAAGACAATTGAAACACCATCTATGATGACCAAAGAAACAACATGAATCTCTATGAAGTAATATGACGATTGGATCTCTTATAGGTTCTCATCAAGGGTAGTAAAGGTGCTTAAAGATATTTTAGTTTTTGATGTAGTTATGATGTCCTAAATACTCTACAAATAGCCTATTTGTGTAGGTATCATTGATAAATTTCTAATGGTATATATTTCTCATGAAAACTCCTCTCGAATGAGAAGTTATGGCTAGTTGAAGTTTCAACATTAATTGAGGGAATAAAATTTATGGAAAAACCCCAAATATTGAATCTAATAACTAGTATGCATGTTCAAAGTAGAGCCACCATTTAAAAAATAAATTAACATCCCCATACATGAAAATTTGTGCACTATTTAATTTTGTTAACTGACATGCATCTCTCAAGAAAATCAATGGCACTTCCAACAATCCAACAACTGGATGATGGTGAAGATGCACAAAGTTTAATTGCCCCTGTTAGACCAATCATATGACAACACATGGAAAAAATTTGTTTGAATATGACATAGACCTGTTGATAAATGAAACATTGCATAGTTTCATAGTCAACATGAAACACCAGCAAGTTGATGTTAGCAAGATGATGTGGCACCACCAGGGACTAGCACATGTTAAGGAAAAATAAAAATTTTAGACTGGTCAAAAGCTTGAAAATAGGTGACACATTTCACATTTCATGGGCCACCACATGACATGATGACATCGTGCTTCCATCATCATACAGAGGACCAATGACACCCAGGTCTTATAGGGCAGTCACATTGTCATATGGGGAAAATTAAAGGTGTTAAGCATCTGCCTAAATTATTGGTCTTATGGAAAGTTTGAAAAGGGTCACATGGTCAGCCCCGTCCATCATATAATTGATAAAGTTTGTATTAAATGCCCCAATCAACATAAATCGTGGTTGGCTATACCATCCCCGAGGCTGTGACTCATTTTGTATATATATGAATCCTCATTCGTTTCATGAAGCACATTCAATCCAAATGAGTTAACAAAGAGATCAATCTACAAAAGAGTATGAGGAGTGTCAAAAGTATTTGTTTTGGTTCTATGAATTTAAACGCCTAGAGTTATATTCTTATTTCCATGTCGAAGTTATGAATAGCCAAAATGACATTTTTTTGTTCATATAGGTAATGTCAAACCCAGAGGTATGTAGCCCTGTCACTTGCAGTTCTATATAACCATAAAATTTATGTGGAGTCTAGAGGTATATTTCCACATTGTTTATGTCAAGTCTGTAAGTATGTAGACACGAGTTTGGAGGCTAGTAGCCATGTAATTTGCGTTGAAATTTTTTTCGTATGAACAAGTTGCCACATCAACTGCATTAAGTCTATAGGTCCAGATAGCCACATTGTTTGTGCTAAGTCTAGAGGATCGATTATATTAAAATTTTAGATTATAGCCATGTGGATCAACATGTAATCATGTTGGCTAGGTATTTTTATTACCATAAAAGGGATTGCAACTACACAGTGTCACTTGTGAAGTGAAAAGTTTGTTTGTTTGTTTTTTTTTAATTCATGGATGTCATTTTGCCGAATGAATAAATCAAATGGAAGTGAAAAAATTGTAGCACCAATGCCAATGTTTAGCCATTTTGTCACAAGTGCACCCGAAAAGTGTGATTATGTAGAAAAATTAATTTTATATAAAGTTTTATATGGTTATTTTTGGTTTTTGTGAGCATTATTTTCCCAAATTGAGTTTTGAAATAGTTGGGAAATCAAGATTCAAAAATCAATGTGACCAAAGGTATATGTCTCTATTTTGTCTCTTATTTGATGAACATAATATTTTATGTATAGTTTGATTGTCTATGAGTGTGTTGTATTTTTTTTGGCTATATGATGTAAACAATTTTTGAGAAGGGGTCTGAATTACCAAATTGATGAACTAGTTGAAGCAGAGTATGGCCAACAGTATGACAACCAACAATAGTGATTGATGTGAATTTTATTGCAGTATCATGGTAGAAAATTGTGTAGCAATGCAATGGTTGCAGGGTGTGTGGTAGTGTAGTGATTGTAGGTTATGCATGGAAATGTAATGGTTTTGTAATGAAAAATCTTGGAGTTTGTAATTACCATTTGTGAAAATCCTTTTGATAGAAGATTCAGTGATATATGATGACAATGGATCTAGTTTGAAACTAAGATGAAATATAGGTCCAAAAGGAACTTGAAGAAGGAGGGGGGGCCTCCACTAAGGTTTTAGCCTCAATCAAGTTGGAGCCTAGAATAGGTTGGAGCCTCAATCAAGTTATAGACTACTGTGAATATTTGCTTGCATATTTTGAGGTTGGTGTCTCAATCAAGTTGTAGCCTAATTCAAGTGGAAGCTTTCATATCTTGGGGATAGTTTCCTCCAACAATTTGTATCCTACGAATATATGTAAAAAAATAAAAGATAAAGAAGAAGAAGATTGGTGGTTTTCTCCAGTATGGGTTTCCACCTAAAAAACCTTGTATCTCTTTGTGATGTCATGGCTTCTTGATTTGTCGATGTCTTCTTGATATGTTACTAATATGATGATGCATTATTGTAGTTGATTATATAATTCTTATGGCACATTTATATATGGTTGTATTATTATGAAAATTTGTGAATGGTTAAATCGATCTCACATTGATTCACCCCTGACCACCCCCCCCCCCCCCCCGCTCTTAGTGTGACCTTTGGGCCAATAAGTGGAATCATAGAAAGTTACCTTGAGAACAATTAACTACTATAAGGTTGAATTATAAGGAATATGGCCATGACCATAGCAATGGGTAAGCCCCCTATGTTTTATGGATCCAACTATGCATCTTGGATGATAAGGATGGAGACCTATCTCATATCTTTGGGATCAGAAGTTTGGGAAATTGAGAATACCGAATATAAAGTCCCTAATGTTATTCCAATAAATAAAGTAGAGAAGGTAGTTTACATATATAATTCGCAAGCTAAGCATGATGTTTTAAGTGCCTTGGTAGAGTGAGAATTCATCAAAGTAATGAAATTCAATTCAACTTATGAAGTATGGAATAAGCTCCAAACTTATTATGAAGGGGATGCAAAAGTTAAAGAAGTAAGGTTGCAAGCTCTTAGGGGCCAATTTGAAAGTTTAGAGATGGAAGAAGATGAGGGAATCATTTCATATTTTCTTCAAGTAGACAATATAATCAACTCAAATAGATAATGGTTCCTATCAAGTTGAGGATTGTTGTTACAAGGTTGTAAGAGAATGTTGTTTCCAAGCTTAGGACCATTGAGGGTTGGTAAGAGGAAATTAAATGAAATATTAGAGTCAAGCGAGGGTGTCCCTTATCCCCTACTTTTTGAAATATACATTGATAAGTTAGAATAGTGTTTTGAATATGTAGGTTGTGTTTGCTCCAAACTCATTGGTATGGTCATAAATCTTCTCCTTTATACTTATGACATTGTTCTTTTGGAAAGGAACCATTACAATCTTGGAAAGAAACTCAAAATCCTTCAATATTTCTACTCCAAGATAGAAATGACTACAAATACCGACAAAACTCAAGTCATGATAATTAAATCCAAAGACATCACCTGTGATACTTTCAATTGTAACAAAGGCTCCTTGGAGGAAGTCCCTTCATACAATATCTAGGAATTAACGTCCATCATAAGCTCAATTAGAATTATAGCATTAATAAAAGGATAAATGGACGTTTCAAATATTATTATGGGCTTGAAAACAATTTTAAGTCAACATATCTTGGGATTAAAAAAAAATCCTCTTTAAGATTCTCATCATGTAGAAATTATGTGTAGATTTGAAACGTCTCATGAAATTTACAAAATCATAAGACTCAGAGCTATTCTACTCATTCGCGGAATTCAATTCACGATCTAGAGCACAAATCATAGACATGCAAAAGGAAACATCACACATACACAAATATTTATCTAAGGCAAAGTAACTACTCAAAACCCCTTCCAAACTATATTGCATTAAACAAAGAATAGATATGAATATGTATGCTTTCTCAAGCAGGGTAATAACTTTTAAGTGTATAGTTTATACCTCTACCTGACTGACTAACTTTGGCCAACACTTATCCAAATTTAAATCCCTCCAAGCTCTTATTTCCTTGTGTTTTTCCTTGAGGAATTAGGCCCCTATTAATTAGGAAATTCCCTCAATTGGATTCCTCAATTCCTTTAGCTTTTTCCTCTGATTGGATGCATCACTTATACAACCTGCAATAGTCTACAACTTATAGTACACTTTCCTTGAATCTCTATCTCAACTAGGTAACTCAAGTTCTATGCATGAATTAATTATTTTTGGTTGATTGATCAGTTAACTAAATGATCACTGAGTGTTACTAAAGTCACACTGCACAACTTGACCTTCCACTAGTTCCTCTAACAGTTATAACTAGTTTAACTGAAAATAACTCAATTTAATTGAAACAAATTGCTAGAAATTAGTAATCAATCATATCAAAATGAACTTGGGCTTCCCAAACTCTAATTAACTAAGTTAACTAAGTGAAAATTGACATGTCACCTCAGTTAACTACTTCCATGATTTATGTTGAAATATAAATACAAATTTTCTCTAGTTTGACCAAGGCAAAGTCAAACTGAGATTTTATTGCTGCATTTTTCAACACACCCTCTCAGCAGGAAAGGGATTATCTGTTACCCAATCCTACCTCTATAGAACTCAATTTTTCCTCGTGACATAGCCTTTGTCAAAATATATGCATCTTGTTCCTCTGTAGTATTGTATTCCAACAACATTAGCTGCCTCTATACATAATCCCATAGATGGTGATACTAGATATATATATATATGCTTGGATCAATCATGAAATACTATATTTTCACAGAGCTTGATGCAACTATAATTATCACAGTAAATCAAAATAAACCCATCATTTGACCAAACAGTCCCACAATAATAATTATCATCAATATCACCTCACATCTTTTTTGACTGGCAACCATGTATTCTACTTGTGATGATCTGAGTGCCACAGATCTTTGCTTCCTTGTGTACCAGGAAATGATTGTGGACCCAACACTGAAAATTCCATCTGATGTACTCTTCCAGTCTGGTGGCCTCCCGACCCAATATCCATCTGTGAAGCAACATATCTTCACTCCCTATGTTTGTTTGTACCATAGTCCAAATTGGGTGGTGCCTCTAAGGTATTGTAGAGCATGCTTAGTTTCCTTCCAAAATAATTCAGTGGCCTAGCCATAGCTTGGCTCAGATGGTTGACTGCATAGCATATATCTGGTCATTTGTTCACAAGATACATTACTGAACCCACAAGTTGTTGATAAATGGTAGCCTCCACTTCCTCACCTGAAGTGGCATCCTTTTTCCTTCAACTAGTAGCTAGAGGAGTCTCCATGGGTTTGACACTCTCCATGCATAGCTTCTTCAGTATCTCATTTTCATATTTTCCTTGAGAGAAAAACAATTCCCCATCTCCTCGCCATACTTTCAACCCTAGAAAGTAGTGCATGAGTCCCATGTCCTTCATCTCAAATTATCTTTCAAGGTCCTCCTTGCAAGATCTGATCAAATTCTCATCACTAATTAAAATTAAATCATCAACATGTAAGAAAATAATTAGCAATTTACCTTTAACCATGATATGATAAAGGGTTGTATCTGCTTCACTTTTGGTGAAGCCCAACTGAGTGAGATAGTTGTCAATCCTAGTGTACCATACATGGGGTGCTTGCTTGAGACTGTACAACACTCGCTTGAGTCTGCAGACATGAAAATATCGATCAAAGGTCTCAAACCCTTCAGGTTTCTAAATGTACACCTCATCCTCAATAAATCCATCTTGGAATGTTGTTTTCACATCCATCTGGTGCATCTTCCACCCCATCTGCATAACCAATTTAAGAGTAGATCTAATAAATGAGTACCTTACTACCCAAACAAAGGTCTCCTCATAGTCAATTCCTTGAACTTAAGAGAATCCTTTGGCCAAAAATCTAGCCTTATGCTTCTTTATGCCTCGGTGTACTGCATGATTTACCTTGAATATTAATCTCAAACCTACCATTGATTTATCTTTTGGTCTTGGGACCACTTCGCAAACATTTTTCTTGATAATGGAATCATATTCCTCCACCATAGCATTAGCCCATACATATTTATATATTTCTTCATTGAAATAGGATGGCTTAGTCTCTACAAACTCAGTTACTAGAGCCATGTAGCCAGTGTACCGATCAAGTGACCTCCTCTGCATCCGTTGTGAAATGGGTTCTCCCACATTCTCTCTATCATCATGCAATAATCTCTCATCTTCCCTGGTTCTTTTTTTACCTTCTCTAGATGTTTCTGCTTGAGTGGATGTATCCACTCTCTAATCCTCAATTTTTGGGTGCTCCACAAATTGTCGAGGTTCCTACTTTGGAGAAAAAATCTCCTCACCCGATGGAATTTGAAGCTCCCTCTCAATAAAGCATCACATTGCTTTATCCTCATCAAACCTCACATCCCTTCATACAACTTTCATTCTGAGGGATGGAAATTATACATGGTAGTTGTGATGAGTTTTTTTATATCCCACAAATACCCCCAACTCTTTTTTTGGCTCAAGCTTCTTTCTTGATTCTTTGGAGACATGGCAATAAACTAATGCTCCCCGAAAAATCCTCCTCCAGTGTGATCATTCCTAGAATCTGATGATGACTCAGGTTCTCCAAATATACTATTGTTTTACATACCTCTACTCACAAGTGGCTTTGTAGGCCTTGGTCATGCAACATATCCCTTGCATCTCCCAAAATGCTTTCTCTCAGCCACCCCATTTTGTTGTGGGTTTTCAAGTGTTGTCAACTCTTGCCGAATGCCATATTTTGCAAAAAAAATAAAAATAAATTCATTCGACACATAATCACCTCCATTATCACTCCTGAGAACCTTCACCTTCTTGTTGAATTATTTCTCAAAAATTTCCTTGAATTCACTAAACTTGGAGAATTTCTGATCTTTCTTCTACATGAAGTAGATTGTTGGTAGGAGAAACTTCCCTAAGGTAAGGGTTGAAAATCTCAACATAGCGAAAGAAGATCATCAAAAAGAAGCATTCATTCAAGCATGAAAACCATATAAACTATTAAATTTCATTTTGAGAGGAGTACACAAAGGTCCTACATTTGATGTTGATCCCATAAGGTCAAAAGGCTATGCTTCCTCCAAAGCAAGCAGGCATGAAACACAGTTCAGAGAAGCACATACATGGCAGGTAATTCAAGGTGCATACATAATAAACATGTTATAACATCAAGTATAAACATATAAACCATGACATATTACATATGAATCATGAAACATGATATCATAACATATCATAAAGGAGACAAATCTTCTTTATTGACATCATAAAATAGTAGTAGAAAGATACAACCTGATCCAACCATGACATCAACAAAACCTTCCTCCAGATCTGTCCAACCCAAGCCTCAAATATCATCTCCCAAGCAAGTGAAAAGGAATTTTATATAATGATGGATGAGCATCTATGCAAGGAAACAAGGGTTTCCTATGACTGGGAGTGCAGGAGGCATACAAAAAATCTCCTTGATTGTAATTAGGCCTTCCCATGAGGTGTATAATACCACCAGAAATAGGTTGATTTAGTTAGGCCACGGGCTTGTGTAGGGGGGCTTCCCATGAAACTCATAAACCTCACCTGAAAAACAAGATTTTATTTTATTTTTCCATATTTTTAAGAATATATGAATGTTCTGTGTTATGGTACCCGCGTGTGTACGTGATTTTGAAAGGGAAGAGTCTCGTATGGAATTAAAAATATTGTTTTTTAATATAAGATAAAGTCTGCATGGGAAATGGATGTCCAAGGCCATACAAGAGCATCAAAAATACATGAGTGTTGAATGATGCTATAAAATATTCTCCCTAATATATGAGGTCAGAAGGCGTACATGATGGCCGAAATGTTTGAAGTTTAAAAAGAGAGATCGTTTTAGAACCTGAGAGGAGATCACGTTGAATACATATGGAAGGAGTTAGAAAGAAGACTCATGTATGAGGCAGACATACCCATGCTCAGAGATAGTAAAGCATGTTCGTTGATCAAGTATAAAGCAAATCCAACCTGTATACACAATTGTAAAAAAATAATTGAAGAATGCATAACATATCATCTGATCATAGCCGCAAAGGAACACAACATAGTTATGTCTCAATATCACATATGGAAGAAATTCCAATCAATGATACTCAAATAATGCCTAATCACTAATTTTTCATCACTTATCCTCATAAGTACCAAGTCATATAGGTAGAATAGTGGTACTGCATAAATTTGAGTACCAACATACAAGATGCTACTGTGATGAACTACAACATATAAGGGTGGATGGTATCACTGGCAAAAAACTGAAGGATATTTCAAGTGAACCAAGATGCTGACATAACTTGAGGCCTTCACCAACCGTAGATGGTACATTTCTACACTATGGGAATAAATGAGTTGAAGTCGACCATGTGATAAATCGTTTGATTACTAGTCATTGATGTATATTTTTAATAAATGTGAGACAACTCATCAATAATGATGTTGAGCGTCAAGGTACCCAAGCACAATCTAACAAGTACGAATAAATGTGTTGAAGTCAAGCACTTGAGAGAATCTACCAATCAGGAGACATTGATGTATTCTCACTATCGATATAAAAGGAGTCTTTCACTAATGATTGCAAACCCTAAGGTACTAAAAAAAACTCTAGATCTTGTTCCCAGAGAAATGAGTTGGATTCGATGGGAAAATATTTGTTGAAATGAAGGCATTAAGGAATCCCACATCAACCAGCTTGATTGTAACTCGTAGGTCAATAATTTGGAAGAACTCAGATGGAAAGAGATGAAGTAACCATTCTAAAGTACGTTTCCAACGTACACAAGATCTAGCTAGTGCATGACAGAAACCTTTTGAACCAACCAATAATGAAAGTTGGCACAGAGGTGAGGAATCCACCAATAGGGTCAAATGGAAACCAAGGTATTGCACAAATCCTGATGTGTGATAATGTAAGCTGACATCGAACACAAGGGAAACCACTTATTCAAAGACCCATCATACTTATTGATTTTGAGCACAAGTTCACCTATCAATGATGTAAATAGGGCCAGGGTGAAGCTCTAGACCTACTCTTAGAGAAAAATTTTGAAGTCAATAAGAGTAGACCCACCAGTAAGAAATCAATGGATACCTTATTGACCAGCACGAGTGAAGGACCAAGTAGCTGATGTGGTACTGAAGATAAATTGACAAAACTTGTATGGATAACTGAAAATAATTCAAGAGACAATGCAGAATGGTCATCACAGATTGACTTCCCTTGAACAAAATCATGACACAATGTGACTCTATGTCAGCATAAAATAACTTTGTATAATTTTTCAATGAAGGAGGCATTAAAAAACTCTCCATATGATTGGAAGAGATAACCAACTAGAGGAGGACTAAATCAAGAACAAGGTTATGGTTTTCCTAAAGTCAAACTAAGTCCCATCCAAATTGGAGCAAAGGCTTATTTTAAGTGCTTTGTTCAAGAACGACATAACTGACTCTTGTTGCCATCAAATATGGAATAAAATTTCATGTTCCCACTCTTTTTTGAATATATGATTTTTTTGTCTTTTTTAGTATTTAAATCCTAAAAAATAATAAAATAATGCCTATAGTACAGTGGAAAGAACGAGTTTTAGGGGCAGATGCACTAGTTCCTAGGACTAAAACATTCTTATGCTTAATTGAAGGTGGTGGATACTAATCATCAACACTCAAAGGAAATTTATTTCCATGGATAAAAGGTTGCAAGTCACAGAGGCTAATGAATGCATGGTTTTAACTTGCAAAAAGGTCATGGTCAAAAGTGGCTTATACACGAGTCCAAATGAAGCCAAATTAAAGCCAACATGTACAAGCAGTCAATACTCAATGCAACAATACAACTTAACACA
This sequence comes from Pinus albicaulis, assembly GCA_034641835.2. Classification (NCBI taxonomy): domain Eukaryota; kingdom Viridiplantae; phylum Streptophyta; class Pinopsida; order Pinales; family Pinaceae; genus Pinus; species Pinus albicaulis. Next base: position 1,518,616,488 of record CM076575.1, on the reverse strand, counting down.
TGGGGGCCTGTAGGGTATAAATCCAGAAATATAACAAAGAAGAGGAAGGATGAGGCTTCAACGCAAAGTCATGGCGGGACTAAAGAGGACTCTCGAACCTAAGAAAACTTTACAACATGGGTGCCAAGACACAATTGCGTACTATTTAGGGTGCCCATGATAAGGTAGGCCCTACCACACAAGTTATGACACAACTAAGAAGCAATAAATTTTTTTGTCACATCTTGGTGGGGTTGATCCTAAGGCTAAAAATGGAAAAGGAAACTGGTAATGAAAAATTTAGGTGGAGAATCTAACCTATATGCCAGTTTCGAGAATCAATACCTATCAAAGAGGATCAACCATAAAAATACCCAAAGAAAAATACTTCAAAGTTTTGTAGACATAATCAGGAACACTAGGCAAGAAGTTAATACATCCCATATATATACTTATGAAAAAGCTTTTGTTTACAAAATAAAAGACTTGAAAATGCATACCTTATATATAAAATATGGTATAAGGAAACATGCAATGTTACGACTTACGCATAATAGTTCTTCAAGACAAGCCCCTTGAAGGACTCATGCCAAGGACTCCTTTGGTAGCTAAAACTCATGGCTTCAAAAAGTTCCTCCTCTGAAGGCAGCTCAACATCCAATAAATCATGATAACTATAAGGATCAAAAGAGGGAAGAAAGGGGTCCCATACACCCATAGGAGAAATAACTTGATCAAATTTTGGGATCAAATCCTGAGAAGGGAAATAATAGTTCAAAGGATCCTTCTGAGAAGAAATTGAGCATTGAGGATATAATGCCACATAGTTCACCCGTGGCAAGGCAGAGTCAACTTAAACACTTGGAACATACCAAGGGGTATTTTGAACTAACTTCAAATTGGGATGATGATTATCAGATGCAAGATTATCAATAGTGATAATACTTCCATTGTGAGTAAAATATATCACTTGAAAGAGTGAAGACACCACAACATTAATAGAATAGACATAATCATGCCCAAGTAGCATATTAAAGTCTAAAGAGAGATCAACCACCATCATATCAATTAAGATGATCTTCCCACCTAAAGTGATAGGAAATTGAAGAAGAAAATCCATAGGTTCACCATGTCTTCTCTCATAGGATAACAATTGACTATTAGTTGCCAAAAACTTTGGAGAACCCAAATCTTTCCAAGTCGAGGAGGATATAATACTTGCAAAGGATCCTTCATCCAACATACATCAATATACATTTGTGGAATTAACTATAACCCTTATTTGTAAAGGTGCAACCGAAGGATGACGAGGCTCAACAAGATTATCCCAATCAAATGAAATGGATCTTTATCAATACAAGCTTTCCACCTACCCAATTTTACCGATCTAACATTTTCTCTTCATTAGAGTGCACTCGGATTGGAAAACTCTTTTTACAACATTTTATTCCTTTGAAAATATAAAACTAATCTAATTCTACTCCTTATTTCTCCCTGAACTCAGATTAAGCAGTTGAGTTCAGATGCTTCTCTACCTATTCTACCATATGTTGGGATTAAACTATCCAACAGATTTTTATTCTCTAAATTCTACAACAGAAATTGAAAAGCATTCAAGTTAGGATTGAACAGTCTAACTTGATGCTGGTCTATGGCATAACAAACAAGCTGCACATAGACGTTTATTTTGTACAAAATTTAAAACAAAAATGGAAGGCTTGAGATCTGAAATTTGAAAACATTTCCTTCCTTTTTTCTACAGCTCTGTTTTGATCTTTGTTTTGAGCTATCTTTGCTTTTCTTCTAGTTCAGGTTTTAATCTGATTAGAACCAGATTTTTACATATTTTGACTCAGAATTTGAAACAGATTTGAGTCATTTTCTCTTTGAAACTTTAGGTTCATATTTTGAGCATGTTTGAACCTTTAATTTCTATCCTAAACTATCTACTGATAAGCCAAGATTAAACAGTTTGGCAAATCGAATTCACTATCCTATCAGCAGAAAATTTAAAGCTATTTAGTCAAGATTAAACTGTTTGACTAACTAGAAGTGTGTTTTTCAGGAGTGGCATTTGATCTTGCACACTTTCAGATTTGTTTCTCTTTTTTGGAATGGGGCTATACCTTTACTGTTTTCACCATATTCCCTCTTTTCTTTCTTTCTCTGTTTTTGTATTTTTGATTTCATAACTTTGAATGCAATGTTTCAGACTATGATATTTACAATGACAAATAAAATGCTTTGAAACTTAAGATTCTTGGCAGAAGTAATGCTTGAGCATCCTGCCATTGACAGGACCTCCATATAGGTCTTCTCCATTCATTTCTTTCAAGAAAAATGCATTGTGACCCCTCTCAGCATCAATAATATAGGGTCCCTTCCACAAGTTCTCAAACTTGCCATGTTTTCCCTTCTCTTCTCTCCTTGAATCCCACTTAAGAACAATATTTCCAACTTGGAAATTGTTTGCCTTAGTCCTTTTGTCAAATAGCTTCTTCATATTTTCTTGGACTAACTGTGTTCTTTCATAGACTTCCTCTCTGGTCTGCTGCAAATGGATTGTTTGGTTGATTCTTCTCTGCATATCATTCTCTTCAATCTGCACTTCTTGAAGGAGCTTCATGACTGGCACTCCCAATGAGGTGGGAAAGACTGCATCCATGCCATAAACTAACTAATAGGGGGACATGTTTATTGATTTCTTTGTAGTTAATCTATCAACCCATAAGGCATGAACCAGCTTATTGTGCCATGATTTTTGATTTTGTTCCAACATTTTTTTGATTATATTGATGAGACTCTTGTTGGAATATTCAGCTAATCCATTTCCTTGGGGATAGTAAGCAGTGGAATGGCCCAAGGTTATGTGGTATTTGTAACAGAAATCAACCATCTTCTTAGATTTAAAAGCAGAAGCATTGTTTGTTATGATTTTTCTGGGACAACCAAATCTGGATAGGATATTGGTTTCAAGAAACTTGATAATGATAGAGTCATTAGCATTCCTGGAAGATATAGCTTCTATCCACTTGGTAAAGAAGTCAGTGGCTGTGAGGATCCACTTATGTTGAGCTGAGGAGGATGGGTGAATTTCCCCAATGAAGTCTAAACCCCATTGTTGAAAAGGTGCCTCAACTCTGATAGGATGTAAGGGTAAGGGAAGAAGTTTTCTTTTGCCATCAAAAATTTGACACTTATGGCAAGACATGACGAACTTTTGAGTGTCTGGGAAAAGGGTAGGCCAATAGTGACCAGATCTAAGAATTTTGTTTGTTATGGCCTTCCAGTATAGGTGTCCTCCACATTCTCCGTCATGCAATTCATGCATGATTTTTTCTGCATCATCTTCAAGTAAACATTTAAGCAAAATTCCAACAGCATTTTTCCAATATAATACTCCATCTAATATGCAAAAAATCAAAGCTTTTTGTTTCAAAAATCTAGCTTTAGTTTTAGACAGAGAAGGAGGAGTATTTAAATATAAAAGTACATAAACAATGTCAGCATACCAAGGAGAATTTAGAAAATTTTCTTCAATAAAAGGAGCAGTGGATTCTTCTATTTCTTCCAACACATCTACCATATTTATGTCGAGTGCTTGGAAGTTAGACTCAGCCATAATTTTTGCTAATCCTTGCCCTTTAACTAGTATGGTGGGCCTAATTTCTAAGTCATATTCAAGAATAGTTGCGATCCATTTTCCCTTTTTACCATTAGGGTCTTGACTTAGAATGTCCTTGACAACAGTATGTGGAACAAAAGCAATTATGTGAGAGTGTAAAATATAGACCCTAAAGTATTTTAATGATTTCACTAATGCTAAGGCTTGCTTTTCCATGATGTTATATTTGAGAGGAGCATCTCTTAAGGCCCTACTAAAGAAAGATATTGGTTGTTCTTGCCCCAAGTCATTATTTTGAAGTAATACTGCAACTATTGTATTCTCAGATGCAAAAGAAAAGATATAAAAGTCTTTGGTGAAATCTGGACTAATCAGGACTGGTGTTTGAGTAAGAGCTTGTTTGACCAATTCGAATGATTGTTTAGCTGGTAAAGTCCATTTTATATCGACATATTTCTTAAGCATGTTTGTAATGTTTTTTAATAGCTCAGCAAGATTAGGGATAAACCTCCTCAGAAAATTAATCTTTCCGATGAAAGATTGCAATTCTTTGAGGCTCCTTGGATGGTTGATCTGTAATATGCCATCTATCCTTGTAGGGTATATTTTGATTCCCTCTTCTGAAATTATATGGCCAAGAAGTTTACCTTCTTGGAGACCAAAGAGTGTCTTCTTGGGGTTCAATGATAAGCAAAATTTCCTACACTTCTCAAAAACTTTTCTCAGGTGAATCAAATTTTCTTCATCAGTTTTTGAGAAAACGGTTATGTCATCAAGGTAAATGCTTATGAAATAGCCAATTTCTTAAGAAAAGGCCATGTCCATGGCCCTTTGGAAGGTGGCCCCTGCATTATTTAATCCAAAAGGCATTTTGACATACATAAAGGTGCCCCAAGGTGTGGTAAAAGCAGTTTTGATTTGATCACTTGGGAGCACTAACACCTGGTTGTAACCTGAGAACCCATCTAAGAGTGATATCCTTTTTGATCCAACTACCTTTTGAAGTATATGGTCCATCTTGGGCAAAGGGTAGTTGTCATTCAAAGAGGCTCTATTTAAATTTCTGAAGTCAATAAAGAGCCTGATTTCCCCTGTTTTATTTCTAACAGAAACTAAGTTTGATACCCACTTTGAAAATCTAATGGGTACTATGATTCCATCATCATGCATTTTTTCAATCTCTGCTTTGACTAGAGGTAGTAAGAGAGGATTTATTCTCCTTAGTTTTTTTTTGAAAGGCTTTTGATTTTCTTTCAAAGGAATTTTATGCTGGATGATGCTGGTGTCATATGATTTTAGGTCTTTGTATCCCCAAGCAAAAACATCTTTAAACTCTTTGAACAACTTTATGTACTGCAGTTTTATGTGAACTGGGAGAGTGTTGGATAGCTTGATCATCTTGGGTTCTGCTAGACTGCCTATGTTATGCTCTTCTGTATTTTTTTCCATAGGCTCTATTCTCGGTTCTTTGGATACATCGTTAAAATCAAAAAGGTGTTCTAAAGGTGCTAGACCTCTTGGAATTTTATCAGTTTTGCATTGTAAAACCTCCAAGTCTTCTTGGTCTATGTTGTCAGTTATCTCTGCTTCAAAAGTATTTTCATAATGATTTATATCAGCAGTATATGTCATTTCAACTTCTGGGATTTGTTCAATATACAAACAATTTTCTTTATGGCCGGTTTCTGATATTGGTATGCTGAAATCATTTTATGATTTCAAGAAATAATCTATGTGTTTGTCCAAATCAAACACTTGCCAGTGATCTTCATTGTCAGGCACAACAGGCCTATGTTTTACCTTCACACTAAGTTGTTCATTTATTTCGGGTATCTGGAAATTGTTGGCATTGAAAGCGAGTTCATTTGCTAGCTGACTCAGTTCTCTTGGAATGAAAATAAGTTCATACTTTTCAAAGGTTTTCAATAGATCAAGGGCAGCGTTTCGATATTCCTTAAGTCTTGGGTTTTTAGCTGAGTATTCTCCTTTGATTTGTCTTATGATAAGTTCAAAATCTCCTAAGATTGATATCTTCTGGGCTTCTAACTGTTTAAGCAGTTGGAAGCCTAGGAGAAGTGCTTCATACTCAGCAATATTGTTAGTGCATGGGAAATCCAATTTGTATGAAAAACTCTATTTTGTATTTTGAATCCACACACCTGCTCCTGCACTTGTTTTATTACAATATCCATCAAAATTTAGGGTCCAAAGTATGTCATTCCTATTTTCATTTTCTTGTTGTTGTTGATTGGTAATGTTTTGAATTTGATTGAAGGGAAGATTTTATTGTTCAGGTGAACTGATTGGGTCCATGTTTTCCTTATCTTGTTGAGTATTTTCATCTTCGTTACATAAGATAAAGGAATCTAAACTTGATCGAATAGAATAGATTGGAGAGTTGTTTGGTTTGTCTATGTTGCTCACCATGTGCTTCATGTGGGATTCCCTATATAGTCTTCTGTTTTGGTTAAAAACAGGGATGGTGGCATAAGACATGTCCATTTGAAGGCTCCCCTGAAGTTTGGCTCCCCAAGATCTTGATAAGAGCATGCCATACTTAGGGGGAATGTCAGCTACAACTATATCCATGACCAAAATCTTAGCAGGGATTTGGGATAAGTTAACACACAAATCTTTGATTAAACCCAAACATTTGACTCTTCTTAAGTCAAAGGAATACAAGTCTTTGTATGGTTTAGTAATTTCTAAGCCTAAGCTTTCCATCACTACCTTGGGCATTAGATTGTGTGAAGCTCCTGAGTCTAACATGGCATTGTGTAAAATTTTCTCATGTATGTTCAAGCTAACATAGAAGGGAGGGACAGCCCCTTCTTGGTATTTTCCTTCAACTTCTGGACCAAACAACAATTCAGGTTTGTCATCTATCAAGTTTAAGGTGTCAGTATCACTTCCTAAGTTTAAAGCTTTCAAAAATTGGTTTCTGTACACTTCTTGGGTTACTAGTTCAGCTAGGGGAATGGTAATTTTTATCTTAGCAATCTCTCCCTCAAGGCTGAAAGGAATAATTGACTTGTTTGTATTTACATATGTTTTTTTCAATTGAATTTTTTTCAGCAACTTTGATTTGCTGAACCTTGTTTGGACTGGTAATTGGGACAGTTTTATTAGGACTACTAGTTGAAGTGCTAGGGGTACTCTGTTCAACCTTTGGCTGGACACCTTTATCTTTGTTTAAGTCTGGTTTCTTAGCCAAAATGTTGGTTTTCTCTGCTGTCTTTTTGGGCTGGTTTTCTGCGTTTTTCTTGACAGCAGTGCTAGTGTTCTTATCCTTTGAATTATCTATGTTTCCCTTGCTCCTAATATCATACTGTTTGTGTACCTCCATGATTGCATTTTCAAAACCCAATCTATAGTCATCAGAATCTTCATAGGTATTTGTATTTTGATCATAAGAGAAGAAATCTTGTTCTTCCTCAGTGAGGAAAACATCATCCCCACTGTCTGATCCAATCAAGTTTACATGAGATTCTTCCAACCTTTCCAACTCCCTATCTTCTTCATATTGATCTACATAGTTCTGTTGAAAGGGAGGTCTAATCTGTTGGTCACTTTATTTTTGCTTATCTTGATTGCTGTCCCTTCTATAATTCTGATTTCTATTTCTGTTTTGGGAGTTGTTCTGATTGTCTCTTGGTTGTGTTCTCTCAAGTATGCTCATCCTTTTCATGATCTCTTCCAACATCTATTCTGTCTTTGAGGTAGATGTGGAGGGTGTAGTTTCATCTTTATAAGTTACCCTCTTCTCTGATCTTTACCTATTTCTTTTCTCAATTATGTTTACTTCTACGCTCACAGCTCCTTTCTGCATGTCTTCTAAGGTTAATTAATCCCTCTCCCTTAACTGATACATCATGTCAACATCAAGGCCTTCGGGATATCTTACTAAGGCCATGCCTTGAGGAGGTTTCATGTGAGGTGGAAGAGAATTGTAAATTCTATTAAACCTAGTGGAGTAGTCAGGAATACTCTCTCCTTGATTTCTCTTGAGGCTGCTATATTCTACTAGTATTTGGAGAGGATTCTTTTTGAGTTCCCATTTGTTGATAAATGTTTGATGCAAGGTAGGGAGATCATTTATGCTATTAGGAGGTAAGTTTTTGAACTCCTCCTAAACTTTGAGTGAAGATCCTCATCTTCAAAGTTTCTTCTTCTATCTCCATGTAATCAAATGCATCTTCCATCCTATCTACATGATGTTGGGTTGTTGTAGACTCTTTTCCAGTGAAGTGAGGGATTTTAGATTGGTAATCATTTGGTAAGGGAAGTAGAGGTTGTGGTAACACTAACAGGGCATACCATGTTGCCATGGTTGGAAATAAGGGTGGATCTACAAGAGGTGGATTTACAGTAGTGAAAGTGGGCTGAACATGAGTGTTTTGCACATTGGTAGTATGAATTGGAGTAGAAGAAATACTTGGGCCAGAAAACTGATTTTGAGCAGACTTGTTATGGAAAAGGATAAAGTGATAAAGAAGCTGGGAATCAGGAGGAGTAGAAGGTGAGGCTTCTCTACTAAAGCTTGGTTTCAAATCTTCAATATCAAGGTCAGTTTGGTTTAATTCACCTTGAGATCTGGTTCTAAAGATGTTCTTTGTATGATGTAAATCAAAGTGTGAATTCTCTAAGACAATAAGGTTTTCAGGGACAGAATTTGTTCTTAAGAGGCTCCTATTAGCAGCTGATTTTCCAGAATTAGAAGTCTGCCACAAAATTCTCTTAGGATTGTCAACGATTAAAGGAGGATTTAGGTATGGATGGGATCTAGTGTTGATCCTATGGGAAGCCAGACTATTTTTCAAAAATGAGAGAGGTGGGGGCTTTAGGGACTGTTTTTGGAAGATTCACCTCTCAGGATGTTTTTTCTAAAATGGGACTAGGCTTCTAAACTTTCTTCAAGGCTGGTTAACACAGTGTTAAAGAGATTTGCGAACCTAGATGAGTAATAGGCCTACTGGGGCTAGTGGAGTCGCCAGGTGGAAACTTTTATTTTTTTATGAAGGTAAGATATTGGATGGTTCCACCACCATGCTTATTATGAAGCCAAACTGAAATGTTTTTTGGGTTTTTCTGAGTTTCTTGATTTTATAGATTATGAGAGTGTCCTAAATCTGACTTAACACTTAGCTAGGGTGTCAAAACATACAGAGTTCACTCTTATGGCTTGGTAACTAAATCCTTCAAGGTTTGATAAGGCTTTACGAGAATCCAAAGGGTTACTTAGTTTGTCATTGATTCAATTAAGTCCTATCATGATTACCATTGCTTGGTAGTGCTTGAGGGAGGTTACTTATGTTATACTTAGATAGTGAGTGTTTGTTTTGAAGATTTTACTCAGGGTCCCACCGTGATCGCCATTATGTTGGTGTCCCGTGTTTTGATAGTTTGGAAAATCAAAAGACAAGGTAACATCAGAACCAATTTTTAGAGTTACAGGATCTAGTCCTCCTGTTCTCAGAGAGGGATCTCTCAAAATTTTGTTTGAAAAGGTTTATCTTGTGTGCTTTGAGTATTGGTTTTAGACTAGTTATTAAGTGCAGTTGTTTATTTGTTTGTTTGGTTGGTTGGAATGATACAGCAGAACATGAAAGGCCTAGGAAGGATATATAGGACAAAGAAATATCTGGTTCATTGGGCAATGGAGTCAATAAAAGGTCATTAAAAACTCATCAATGGATATGGGATATCAAAGGGCAAATCTAACTTGGCCACAGGATCCTTTTGTTTTTCGAATGAGATGAACATTAATGATTTGGAAAGAGAGGTTTAATTCTCAACAAACGGAATTTGAAAGCATAATTTTGAACAATAAAGAGGTCTTTGATAGACAAGGCTAACCATAAATTCTACAAATCACACCTTTAAGCAAATAATGATTTCAAAACAACTTTTAAAATGAAATCTAAGATTCGGGGAACACCCTATTTCCTCAAAGATTTATTTTAAAGGACTTAGAAACATAAAATATTTTTTGATAATTACAGTCATAAAAGAGGGAACACCTAAAAACATCTATGATCATAATTATAACGACCTTTAAGCCAACTTTTTAAGTGAGGAAAAAGGGCAAGATCAAAACAGACCTCTTTGATTCACTGTAAGCAAAGAAATTCAAAGGGGGACTTCAGTAACAGTTTTTAAGTGGCAGCAGATAAGCAGGGAGAACCATAAATCATGATGAAACCAACTGTTCAAACTATTAAGAAAATAAACAAGCATGAAGATTAAAGAGAGAGATTAAAGACTCTAAAATACTTCAGCAGAAGAAAACATGTAACAGTGAAGGATGAACAGGTCTAAGGTGCTTCCAAGAGTCATTTCTTAGCCTAAAACTTTCAACCTACTGTAGTAAGAAATTATGGAACATAATGAAAATAGAGGAAAACATAAAACATTTCAGAATACTTCACCAACATCCAAGCTCATGGATCCAATGATAGAGCCTTCTCAGGAACAAGCATGCAACAACATCATCAAGGTTTCCAAGACTTCAGTTTCTTCTTCAACTTCAACGGACTATGTATTTATTTCAGAGAGTTTCAGTATTACAACTGGTGATCAAACAACAACCAACCCCTCACTCATCTTCTACAGAATTATATATAGAAGAATGAGTAGGTGAGATCTGATAAAAGATCTCCAATTACAATTAATACAGACTTAATGGCTTCTTGGCCTTTGAGGGGCTCAATTAAGAAACTTTCATACACATCCTTTGTATTAAATGATTTACATAAATATTTAAGCTCGGTGGGAGCTTTTGTTGACCTTTGAGGCTCTGTGTGGCGTCGAAGTAACTCTATAGATGTTTGTCATTAATTTGCCTGCAGAATTTACCGTTTGGCTATGTTGTGAGGAAGATATCTGGTCCTGATCAATAAATTCAACCTCTGATTGAATAATTTGAGGCACAGGTGGCATTGTGGTAGCTAGAGGGATCAATTTGCCTCAATTGTGTAGGTGGAGGTTTCCCTGTCAATAAAACACTTCAGATTTTCTTTAAACGGTGTTTTAAATCAGGGATTAGGCTTTTGATAAAAATTCTTAGCCGTGATTCCCGCAAAATTTGTCTTTAATCCTCTGTTTTGATATATTTTTGCCTTTGGCACTGATACTATTTGATTTGTGTCTAATTCACTGTGCTTTTCTGGTATGCAGGGTCACGCAGGGATGATATGGCATCAATGCCTCGCGGATGATTGATGAAATGTGAATTTTAAACCCTGCGAATGATTTTGTATAACAAATCAAAGGTGGGAGGATCGTCATCCTCTACCTTCAAATTTTCTTCATTCATAGTGGAAAAACCCTTTGAACCCTGCAAAATACGAAAAACATTAGAAAATCCTGCATTTATAGGTTTACTGTTGTGGAGGACGTGTGGGGGAAGCATGGCCGTTGGATGGCATCATCCAATGGTCGAGATTGATCAGGAGAAATCATAGAGAGGCGGAAGAATTGTTTAAATCAGAGCCATCGATCGCACAGAGATCGATGGTCAGGAGCAGAAACAGAAAGTCAAAGGGGAAAATGTTTGACCGGGCGATGAATTAGGGCGATGGAATATGGGCCGTCAATTTGCAGATCAGATCGATGGCGGAGATATATTGAATGCAGTGCCATAGCCCGGTTAACTGTCGGTCATCTTCGGTGAGCGATAGCCATTGGATGGCCCACCCCAGATTGGACGATGGATGCCAATATTGCGCGGGGTCCACGTCTGAACGTTAACGCGCGATGGACGGCGATTTTATAAACAGTGCCCAGGACGCGTGTCGGCCAGCGTATGGAATCGCTGCCAATCGGGAAAAAACCGCCCTCGCCCAATGGCGGTTCGATAGATACCACACGGTTTTGCAATTGGTTAGTGGATGGCGGGGACCACCGAGCTAATGGACTCCGCACTGTCGATCTGCAGATCAGATCGATGGCGGAGATCGGCTGAGGTTTTGAACCGATGAAAATTTAGAAAATAATTATAAACCCAAAGTTTCGAAAATAACATAAGGTTTTTAATATTTTCGGGGCGAGATATGTATTATGTGGCTAGGTGCCCGTTTGCGGGGCCGCGAGGTTACATGGGGGATCATGCAACCAAGGGTTTATGCAGGAAGGGGCTAAGACCCATATATGTCCAACATGTGGGTTTTTATGGTTTTTTAATGGTTTTCCAAGGAAATTGAGGGTTCCGATAAGGCAAAGAAGGAGTCTTTGAAACCTTATCAAGGGATTTTGAAGAAGGGGAAATGGGAAAAACATGAAAATGAGGGATTTTCATGGGAAATGGAGGGATAAAAACTGAGGATAGTTTTGGCAAAAGGAGAAAGGAAAAAGGTGTTTGCAGCAGAATTTTTCCTTGGAAATTAGCAGGATTTCTGAAGGAGAAAAAAGGCACAGTAGTGAAGATTGGGATAGAGGCAGGAGGCCTCCAAGAGTCTTCAAGAGCCAACACTTTTTAGTCATAAAATTTGTTCCTTGAAGGCTCCAAATATTTTTAGCCAGCATTTGGTATAAAAAATTTTATAGCTGGCTAACACTCTCAAGTTATGCATTGACTATAGGTAGTTGAACAAGGTAAAAATTAAGAACAAGTATTAGTTGCCAATGATTGTTGACATGTTTGACCAGTTGAAGGGAGAAACAATGTTCCCAAATATTGATTTGATATCAGGATACCATGAGGTACACATTAAAGAATAGGACATCTACAAGACTGCTTTCCGAAGAAGGTATGGGCATTATGAGTTTGTTGTAGTTCCTTTTGGTTTGACTAATACTCCAACTAATTTTATGTGATTGATGAATAGTGTGTTGCGTCCTTATCTGGAAAAGTTTATTATTGTTTTCATTTATGATATGACATATTCTAAGAATGAGGAAGAGCATGAAGAACACTTAGTAACAATATTGATATTTCTAAGAGAGCATCAGTTGTATGTCAAGCTTAGCAAATGAAATTTCTTTCAGACAAAGGTACATTACTTGGGAAATGTTGTCTCCAAGGAAGGCATAATGGTGGATCCAAAAAAGATAAGGGCTATCATGGAGTGGGAAGCCCTTAAGAATGTGGATGAGGCTATTATAGGAGATTCATCAGGAACTTCTCACATATTTCATATCCTATTACATCATTGCAAAGGAAATGAAAGAAATTTGAATAGATGACGGAATGCGCAACATGTTTTGAGTAGGTGAAGCAGCTCAATTAACGAATTATCTAGTGTTAAATATTGCAGATCCATACAAAGAGTCTATGGTGTGCAAGGATGCTTGCAAGAGAGGACTTGATGGAGTCTTGATGCAGGAGGGACAGGTAGTGTGCTATCAGTCAAGGAAACTGAATGAGAACAAACAAAAATATGTGACTCATGATCTTGAGTTGACAGCGATAATTAATGCATTGAAGATGTAGAGGCACTATCTTCTTGGCAGGAGGTTTGTATTGATAATTGATCACAGTGGGTTGAGATACTTTTTTCGCCAACTGAATTTGAATACTAGACAAGCTAGATGGTTTTCCACACTTAATGAGTTTGACTTTGATATCATATACATTAAAGGAAAGGATAACATATTTTCATATGATCTCAGTAGGAGAGTGCAGGTAAACCATGTAGCAGCTATGATCTCTTATAGGAAAAATTTACAGGATCATATCTTATAGGAAAGACAACATGATGATAGGTATCAGTAGCTTATGAACATGTTACGTCAGGGTATAGGTGATCAGGATGTGGACTATCATCTCACAACAGATGTCTTGGTGAGATTCAGGGACATGATCTATCTGTCAGATGACAGTGAGCTCAATAAGCTTATCTTGAGGGAGTTTCATGCTAAGCCATATTGGGGTCACCCATGATATTATAAGACATTGAAAGTTGTGAAGAATTTATACTAATGTCCGAATCTAAAGAAGGAAGTGGCATATTTTTTTTCTAAATGTTTGGATTATCAGTGGGTGAAAACTGAGTGTAAGCACCTAGTAGGTTTATTACAACCTATTATGATTCCATAATGGAAATGGGAGGTCATTTCCATGGATTTCATTACAGGTTTTCTGAGGACATTGAAGCATCATGATTCTATTATGGTTGTTATTGACAGGTTGAGAAAGGTATCTCACTTCATTCTAGTGAAGACTACTTATTCAGTTAGTGAGGTAGCACATGTCTTCATCAGAGAGATAATGATATTTCATGGTGTTTCGAAGAATATTGTGTCAAACAAAGATGCCATGTTCACTTCAAGTTTGGAAGGATTTATTTGCAGGTTCGGGTACAAATTTGGCCTTCAGTATAGCTTATCATCCACAGAAAAATGGACAGACAAAGAACTTCAATAATATTTCAGAGGATATGCTGAGGATTAAGATCTAAATATGGGCAAACTAGTTTTGTTGTGCTAGCTCACTCATCAGTTAAATAAAAATGTCTTTATGATCGTCTCAAGTTAACCAATTGTGAAGGGGTTTATGTGTCAAGTTTTATGTGTCTTTTGTGAGAAATTTATGAGTTAATGAGCTTTTAAAAAATCATGTACAACAAATAAAATGCAGAGAAATAACACATAGCAATGACATTACACAATAGCTAATAATGGAGTTCACCCCTCCCGGGCTACATATCCATGGACCTGCTTCAACTAGCTAGGCCCTCTTGAGATTAATGGTCAAATTTATGATTACATGCACATGTAGTGCTCGAATGATTTTGCAACCTACTCCATTGGATTAAGAAGACCCAAAAACCTTAAAAATGACTATTCAATCTTTGAAAACGGTTTCCATTTGATCTAGGCTTGACCTCCTCTCTTGGTGGCCCTAGGCTTCTTTAATCTTCATAGTGGAAAAAACACTTTAAAAAATGCTCCAGCGCCTATGAAACCTATACCAATGGATTCAAGGCATGCCAATCTACTAGGAATGACTCTTCCTGAGCCAAAATTGATCGAAAATTGCTCCAGATAGGCCTCATTTAATTTTGTCTAGTAAACTTCCTCTAAAATTGGAGAATACTCCAGTTAGAGTGCCAAATTTGGAGGTAGCTCCTAAAATGGTGGAACCGCCGAAATTTCCGCCTAATTTAACTCCTGTTTAATTAATGTTAAATGTGTTTAAAACATGATAAGTGTATTTTAATGCGCATAAGTGTGTTTACATATTATCTTGGTTTAATTAAATTCTTAGCGCATAAACCAATGATTAAGGGGTATTAACCCCACATTTAACACGTTAATCCTCCACGCTTTATTAAACTCTACTCATGTCTTTGGTTTTGTGGATGGTCTCATGGGGAGGGGCTGGCCCCCTCCAAACCCCTATTGTGGAAACCATGTAACAATAAATATATGTTGGGCGCTATAACTATTAAGAACTAGTATCGTGGTGTATTGGCAAGGAGCACTGGATGTTTGGGGGAGGTCGTAGGGTCGAGCCGCGATCTCTACCCAGTTTGGTTGTAAACATTTTGTGCCCGAATACCATAGTCTTAAACTTTGGACTTTGGAATAAATAAATATTCCACCATATTATACCATATGATTCATACCATTGATATATGCAAATTAGAATATGGTATAAAAACCAATATTTCGCATATATGACCACCATATAATTAATTTGGAAAAATGTATAATTAAATTCGAGCTTTGTTAATAATAAAATTTGGACCTTAGAACATATTTCGGAGTTTGACATATGAAATTCAATTTTACCTTTCACCCAATAGAAACACGCCACATCACCTATGGTACGAACCATTAGAAACATGACACATCACCTAGCTTCAAAACTAGTCACAGAAGGACAAGTGTCACAGTGTCATTGGCTCAAAGGGCCTTTGACCCTGGTTGACCTATGCTGAATTTTTTGAGTCTTTTTTTAAAACTCACATGTTCTAAACGGCGATCTACGGTCTCTAACTTCCTCATATTGACACTGTTTTGAGTGAAATGAATTACGTCGGATTTTTGGCGACGGGCTGGATCTGGTCGTTCTAGTTTGGTGAAATTCTGATCACTTTGAATTTTTGGAAAAAATTTGCCCCTAATCCAGATTTCGATCAATTTATGTCATGCATCAAAATTAAAAGTGAGAGGATTATCTTCCCCTGGTTGATATTTCTTACAAGAATGGTTATCAGGATTCATTGAGGATGAGTCTGTTTGAGGCACTCTATGGCCAGAGTTTTAATACCCTCATCAGCTAGAGTGCTATAGTGAACAAGGTACTTATTGGACCAGACATGTTGGTAGATATGTAACAAGAAATGTAGGTTATCAAGAAGAATCTAAAGATAGAACATGGTAGGAAGAAAATTTATGCAGACCAAGACATGGCATTTAAGGAGTTTTAGGTTGGGGAGCACGTGTATTTACGCATCAAGCCCAAGAAGAGCTCCTTGAGTATTGGATCATGTGCCAAGTTGGAACCTCGATATTGCGGGCCTTTCGAGATCATTGAGAGGATTGGACTAGTGGCCTATACACTTGCACTGCCTTCGACAGTGAAATTCCATGATGTTTTTCATTTCATTGCTTAAAATCTATGTAAATGATGTTGATCATGATATTTATTGGTTTGTATTGCAGGTGGATCTAGAAGGATAATTCCAGCTGAAACCTCAGTGCATATTGCAACAAAAAAATCTCGTGCTTTAGAACAGAGAAATAGAGTAAGTTAAAGTGCAGTGGAAGAACTTTGGGCCTAAAGAAGCTACATGGGAGATGGTTGATCATATGTGGAATATGTATCCTTCATTATTTTCCAGTGGAGGCAAATGAATTTTTGGTATATGTACATTTATGTATGATTGATATTGTAAATACCACGATGAGTTGTGTTATAAAGCTCCAATAAGCAGTATGGTTGTCATGTTTGTCATGATGGTTTTTATTTTGAGTAGGTTTTTCATTGTAAATAATGCAACGAGCTGGGTTATAAAGCTCCATGGGAAATATGTTTTTCTTTTTAGCGATTTTTCTAGTCATAGGTGTCATAAAACACCAATAATAGTGTTCCCCAAAGGGGGAGGGGTCTGTAACAACCCCGGGTTAAAATTTCATGTAAAAAAAATTAATAAAGGCAAAATGAGACCAAGGTCATGCAACACATAATGCAAGCTGAATGTTGGGAAAAGTATCCTAGTGTGAACCACTTGTTGTTTATTATGGCTAAGGGGAAATTGGAAAATGAAATGGAAAAGGATTTGAAAAGGAAATAAGGTATTATTGGTATTTTATTTATGAAAATAAAGGAAAATAGGAGAAAAGGGAGGTGAAAGGTCACATATTGCAAGTGAGGATGAAATTGAGGGAAAATAGAGGGGAAATGAATAAATTAGAGGCATCAATAATACAAATACACCAAAGGTTCAGTTTGGGGCATTTTTTCAATTTTGTTTTGGAATTAGTCTCAGAGAGGAGAAGAGCACCAAGAGGAGAAGGAAAGAAAGCAAGAAAATGAAGGACAAGGAAATCAAGGATCAAGAAAGGAAAGGTTGGATCAAGAGGCTTCAACAGGAATACTTGCAGGTAACAGGTTGGATGTATGATTTCCTATCTAGTTTTGGCATGCATGGTATATTCATGTGTGTATTTGGTACATTTTTTTTCATTGGAACGGAATTTTCCGGGTTTTGACAATGGTTTTGGCCTTACCTTTCCATTCCAGATATCCATGGTGTGATGGGATTCATTCTTGGTTGAGATTTGGATTCCCAAAAGGTTTTGGATTTAGGTGAGGTTGTCTCTGGAAAATCCCAAGGGTTGAGGTGGAGATGGTTTTCTCCAGGGAGCCCTCAACAAGTGGGTGGAGACGGGAAAATTCCTCAAGGGATGGTGAAGTAATTCTGAGGCATCCAAACCCGGTTTGGTTTTGTGATCTCAAGACTGGTTTAGGTGAGATCATGGTATTGTGAGGGTGGACATGGTTTAAACAATGGATTCCCTTGGTTTTTTATGGATTGTTTTATCCCATGAGATCTGACATTCATGCTTGGAATATGGCATGGGAGTGATTGGTTGAAATAAAGATTTAGTTCAGCCCAATCTATGGTCGGGTAGTATGTGGAAGTCCCTGAAATGGTGGGATTTTCATATGGTTAATAAGAGATAATTTCCTCTTGTCTTTTATGAGTAAATTTACTTGTTATTATGTGGCTTTAATGGTTTTCTGTCATTGTTAATTATCTAGTTATATGTTGGTTATAAGCAGGATTTTATGTCATATTTAAGTATGGCTCTTATCACCTTTTAATTAATGAATGGATGGTTAATGAATGCATGACCTAATTGGTATTATGGAATCTATTGTGAGAGGGAATTAGTCATTCTTGGTAAACCTCATATAAGCTTCAGATATATATGTATGGATATGCATTCATGGTTTGTAGGTTGCATGTTCATCACATGTTTAACAAAATGACTATCATGGTTAGACCGTGTTAGGTCAAGTATTTAAGTAAGTTTTGTGTTAGAGGATTTTTCTCTGTGTTATTTATCGTTTCTAGGAGTTTCATTAAGTTTTGGGTAGGGTTATAGATCATAGCCCTAGAAAAGTGGCTTAAATCTCATAGTCACTGGCACAAAACTATATGAAATAGATTTCTCTCACTGGGAAGCAGGCTTATGGGAGTGGCTGGAGGGTTACATATGCTTAGAGGCCTTTTCATGGGAGCGACTAGGGGTCTAGCTCATTGAAAAGGAATTTATATTAGGGGTTTGACACCTTGAATGATTCGTTAGTTATTGGGGGTCATGTAGCACCTGAGGGAAGTCAGTAAGGTCTTGTTATGTTGGCTTCATTTCCTTAAGGTCATCTAGGAGGTTGAGTCATGTCATATTAACCCCTTAGCTCATGTTTTTGTTGGGAATGCCAGTGAAAGTGGGTAAATTATAGAGGATGTGTGTTACACTCATGGTAAATAATTACAATAATAACAAATTTTACAAAGTTTGTTATTATAGAAGATTCAAAACATAAAATGAGGAGTCCCATAGTATGCCATTTCTACATAGCATGAAGTAAAGGTAAACCTATCATTTGGTAAAATGAAAGTAAAGGACCACATATGAAAAGAACCTAACATGAATTTGCAATTATAACCATAAGGGATTTTTAGATATATGCACTTAAAATATCATTCTTTAAACTCGAAATCTTTCATATAACACTAGTTGTGTGCCCCATGTAGTTCTTAGGGAATTTTTTTTTCTTTAAATAAATAAAAATGTCTTGAGAAGAGTTTATAATATCTAGAAATTAAAAATGGAATCATCCTAATGGACTGGGATGAAGTTTCCCTAGGCCATATAATAGATGAAAAATACCTAGAAGAAAAGAGAAGAAACATCTAAGAATTGACCTTTGATATTCTAAAACTCTAAAAAAGAATGGTTGGATGATTGTTATCTAAGAGGAAATGAAGAAGATTAAAAAATATTGAATGGTTACTCTACTTACTATTCTAGAGAGTCTCTCTCATTTTTTATTGATGTTTTACTTATATCTTGTTCATTGAAGGTGCCCTAACTACTATAATTGCTTCTTGAGACTCAAAATTAGATACCTTGACCAAAAAATTATTTAACCATTATCTCTCATAGTGGTGCAACTACTAACCCGTGCTTGATTTTGAGTTTGAACAACTCATATTCAATTTCCTTCAATTCAAAACCTAAGTGATGAATTATATTCACTTGATCTTCATTTTTGTTAATAAAGTGGATTAACCACATTTCAACTTCTTGCAAAACAATCAGCTATGTCATTAAATTCATTTGCCTGTAAAATTTAAAGACCATCCAAATGTTCTTGCATTCAATCCTTTATAAGTAGTATAGTGTCCATTATTATATGTGGACCTTCAAACTCTGTAAATACATCAACAATCTTGAAAAACAAATCAATTATTTTTGAATTTATGGTATCAAATTCAAAAATCATTTATCGTAAACATTTGACTCCTCTACATCAAGATGCCTTTATTTTTTTAGTCAAAATTTTTATGGAAGGTTTTCTTCCCTCTTGTGGGTGTCATTCATATTTAATACTCTTTCACTAAAATCACTAACAACTTCCTTTCTACATATTTTTAGAGATATCTTTTAAGACTTAGGATCCTTATAGAAATATTGTTTGAACGAGTAGCCAAATAATAGTTTTCAAGGATAAGAATAATCCTTTTGTTAATGTTGTCTACAACATATTTTCTAGTAGCTATTACTAAAATTAAAACTCTTTTTAACCTTGAACCTAATTCTAATACATCTTAAAAAATATCAATCACCCTAATAGTTGATATAGGTTTTATGAATATGGGTTAGTAAAAAATGCATCTTATAATTATTTTACTCTTGTCTTTGGCACTGCATTTTCCTTTTCTTGTTTTCTTATAGAATATTTAAGGTCATTCCCTATAGCATGATGAAACTCTAAAAAAATTAAGCATTTTACCCCTATTATATCTATTTCATAGTTTAATTTTCTTCTACTTTTTATGTTTTAGAATAAACTTTCTAATTTGTATCTTTTTTGAACTTTGGTTAAATGCAACATGATGTAATGTAACATATTACTCTTCAAAACCCAGTGACTCATTATTGGAAAATTCCTCAACTATGATTTGTGTTTCAATCAATTGTTTCTATGGATAGTTGAGAACTCCGATAGTAGTATCAACGTCTATATCTTTAATATTTATTTCCCATTCTTTAATTTCATGAATTAATTTTTTAATAACATATATTTTCCTCTTTGAACTTTCTTTAATTGCCTATTATTTTTCAATATATTTTTTCAAAGGATCCTTTCTCCTTCATGCCCAAAAATTCCAACAATGCATTTCCTTTAATCATGTATATTTCTATGACTTTCACTCTGAGTCATCTAAGAACTTATTTGAGAAACATGGGGAGAAATAGGGACACTATTCATGTTTACCAAAGTGTTAAAAGCTTCTAACAAGGGAAATTATTGACTTGACCTTTACAGACATTTTATTAATGGTTTTGGTTATCCCCTCCTCCTTTATTCAAGTGTAATGATTTAGAAAACTATAATATGTAATCAATACAAGACAAATGAGTCAAAAACAAATCCTCTAGATCAAGTCCTTTAAATTGATGAAATTCTCTCATTTTAAAAGAATAAAAAACATAAAAAAAAAAAAAATACATTTAATTGGGAAATAATTTTAATGCTAATTTCCCCAACCCTCATAGGCATTGGGATGAACTACTTCTTTCTTTTTTCATTAAAAAAGTTGGCAATTATTGGAGTAATATAATATGTATTGTTCACAGCTTATGGGAAAGGATTCCCCCCTCTCTCTCTCAGTTCTATGTTCCCTCCCTTCCTATGCCTTATGCATACATGATGCCACTTTTTATTCCACCTTGGAGGGTTATCTACATTCTTTGGAAAATTAATAATACTAATATATTTTGAATATCCAATTTGTATTTGATCATATTGTTCATATTGCGTACCTTATTTAGCTCTCATTTGACCTTTTTATATATGGATTAATATTCTTTCAAGTTCTAATTTGTGTATCAATTAGGCTTATAATATTTTCTTGAGTAAGCATGTGAGGATGTTAAGAAGCTTATACACCTACAATGGCACAATGCACTATATTCCATCATTGATATTTGTATTTATAGAATTACAGGAATTGAAGTTTTGCTTCATGAAATTTCAAATGCAATATGGAATAATAATTTTCACTTATAATGTGTGTATATATCACTTATTTTGGGGATAACGATTGGCCATATCATGATGGGTTGTGCTGAAAGAGATAATACTTGTTTCATAAGAGGTAGGCCAACAGAGGAAGTATGTCGATAAAACCATTGTTAGAATACAACCACTAATGATCCAAGTGGCTCCAGAGACACACAGAGGACAAATAGGGTTGAGGGAAGCTGAAAAATCAAAGTGTGCAGATTTCTCTCAAACTAGGTTCATGTTGTAGATCTCGACGTCCTGATCGCAATGGTGCGAACGATTCGTCAAACCGAGTTCGTATGCGAAAGTTAGGAGTAGTCAAAGTTCTGAGTTGACTTGGTGACTCGGAAGCCTTAAGGAAGACACAGTTTGGACGTAACCCAGCCACCGGATTCCGGCTAGTTCTGACCAAATCCCAGGAAAACTTGACGCCTGTTTAAAAGCACTCCTATTTTCCAATTTTTCAAAACGAACATTTGTTTTATTTTAAAACTATATATATATATATATATATATATATATATATATATATATATATATATGAGGGGTGGACCATGATCCCTGCCCCCCACCTAATGCATGTTGTATAATAGTGATGAAGCTGGCGGGAGTTGAACCCACCATAGGCCCCGCCCACGCAGTAGCCTCCCATGCAACGGAACCAAACGCACAAGAAAAAAAACCATATAATATACATATATGGGTGGGCGGGGGTTGTGAACCCCACCACCAACCTGCCACTTGCTGCACGGAGCCTGCGGAGAGTACGAGGCGAACCACCCAATGCGGGTCTGACCCCCCAAAGTAACCCTATTTACCATTAAAAAATATATGCGGGGTTTTAAAAGATGAGACACAGTTTTATTTAAAACGGAAACACACCATAGGTGGGGTTGGTGGGGTTGGAACCCCCGACCTCCGCCTTAACAAGTCCACCCGCAACCGTTAGCCCAACGAGCTAGTTTGGAAAATTTGTTTGGGATTTTATACTTAAACCCAGTTCTTCACAAGTGTGCCCAGGCTAGAGAAGAGCAGGAGCGTGCACAAAAATCAAGGCATGAATTTTTTATTACACACGGAACCATGAGCAGGCCTAGAAATAGGGAGCGGAACCATGAGCCTTGAAATTTTCCCAGGGAGGTAATTTTTCTCCATGTCGGAATATAGTCAAGTTTACAATCATTTTTCATGATGTTTCATAGGGAACGTAGTGGAGAAGTCGGATTCGACTTTTGAGTTGCAGATTTCCAGTCCACCCATGGAGCAACATCATGGAGGAATCTAGGAGGAATCTAAAAGATTCCTTTTTACCCCAGACTTTCACTGTCTCATAATTTAGCAAATAGACAGTCGATTTTGCACTATCCGATGTCACGAATCTGATGATGTATTCAGATTTTCCATCTGAGCTTTATATTTTTCAGTCACTTTTTGAAGTGAAGTTGCAGGTGCCAGTTTTCTGCGAGTGAGCAGTCAATTTCACACCTTTCGGCACCATGATTGTGATGGTGATTTCAAATCCAGCAGCACAGCAACCCATTCTTCAGTCATCTTTAGCATAAGGTATATGGTGAGTTGATTTCATGTACTTATTTTTCCCTCAGATGCATAGTGTTGTACAGATCCCTATTGATGTATGAGTCATGGGAGCTTGTCTTGTTTTGTTATTGATGTACTTTCTGTCATGGATTTGTATGCCAGAGAAAACACATCCATGTACATCTTCACTCCTTACAACACTTAATGCAGCGGCCTACACCATCTTGACACCGAGGCCCAGAGATGTAGTCCCTCTTGGACGAACTCCATTATCAAGCGACGTGTTCTTTTGATTGTTGATCTTGACATGCTATGTTCCTCTTATTTACAACATTAAGTTGTTCATTTATGTTCTTTAAAAACTTTGATTAATTGCAATTCTAACACATCAACCAAAGTAAAAGGTCTTGGTTAAGGGTATCAAGATTTTACCTTGGATCAACTAAGCATTTAATGAAATTTTGATGGTATTTGATACGAATCTCCCACATAATGTCCTTAATAATATTAAGTATTAGTGTTAGGTGTCTAGTCGAATGCACCTAGAGGGAGAGTTCCTTGCAAGGGAGGTGAGTGGGTGCCAAATATATAGATTTGGGGTAGGCCTATAGTACAAAGGTAACTTCATTTAGCCCATAATGCTACTATAATTTTAGTGGTGATGGTTGTAAAATGGGTTCAAGTAGACATTACAACATATATAGGGATTATCGCAGAGAATAATACTATTATTGAATTTATTAACAATATAAGTTGGTATAAGTGCATGGGAATTTTCTCCAAATATTTAAGGATTTTCATACGAACGATTCCTTAGATGCCTTCAAATTTTTTTCTCTATATAGCTTCTATGCATTCCATAAGAAAGTGAGCTACAAAAATCCTATAATCTTGCACTTTATTTTCCATGGATGTGTCGTTTCAAATGGGTGCTCGATAAATGCAAACTTTCATTATAGGATTGTGTCAAATCTCTATGCCTAAATTATCCTCAATGTGGAATACCTTCAAGCAAAAAAATAGTAAGGAAGATATCTGCGACAATCACCTTTCACTTTAGGGGAATTGGCTATCTACCTTCAAAATGTTATGGCATGATTCAAATAATGTAAAATAGCCTTGGAAAGGTCCAACATCACAATTTTTTTTTTCCTTTGACAGATGCTACTACTAGAACACTTGGATCAAATTCAAGGTAAACACTAGGCTCTACCACCCTAACTATTAGTTTAACTCCTAACGGTATCCTATCTGTATGACATGTTTGGGAATGATTAGGTGGTGCTAAAGAAGATAAGAGATCATAGAAACTAAAACCTGAACATGATCATATATCCATCAAATTGAGTCTATATTTTAGAACTAATTCACTCTAACAAGAAGTATAAACAAAATAAAAAGTTAAGGAATATAACTAGCATATTAACAATATATAAAATTGGAACTTTAGATAGACGAGGTTATTAGTCCTAGAACTACATGAGAAAATGACTATTAAAATTGAAGGGGGTATGCTTCTGAATAAGTAATTCTGCTTCTTCCTATTGAACCAATTTGTTGGAAATCTTTCAAACATAGAATCTCATAGTCTAGCCCAATCTCCCTTTACTCTCTTGATTATAAATGCATTAATGATTATAATCTACCATCTACCACCTATGGATATGAATGTGTAAATCTCTCAACATCTTCTTATGCTTGCGCCTAAGCTTCATGAAGCTTTCACTTGAAATAAGAGTAAAGCAAGTGGCCAAATTTATGACACTTTGCTTATGTACCATGATTTATAAAATTGCACTCATTAACTTGATATCAATGTTTACATTTTCCAAAGCTTTTAAAACTAATACATTTACATTTTCTAAAATTTTAATATTAATTTAATAAACAAAATTTTGTATAATTTATATGAATAAATTTTAAATAAGTTTCCCTCAACTCACTTCATCGTCTCCATTCCTATTTTATTAACAACAATAAGGAAATGGGATATTGTCACCACGGATTGGACACAATCTCGACCTTATTCTCCTACCTTAAGTTCTATGTTTTGTTTTTTTTTATGTTGTTAGCTCTTGGGATCAACATGGAAAAAGGGAACATTCCCAAAGGGATCATGTGCCTATCTTTTTTTCTTTTCTAGCAAGGGAGTTCACAGTGGGACAAATTCTTGGTTTTAACTGGATGGTTCCAAGCTTTGCTATACTTTTGGTGGATACGTCTCAATACTAAAGAAGAATAAACAATACATTTCTCACAACCAAGAAAAAAAATTGTTGATCTATCATGTGAATCAATTAACTCTAGCTTCAACAAGCAAAATTGGCAGCAAATTGGTCCAATAAGTCAAAGGCAACAAATACACAGTATGGATGAGATTGATTCTCTCAGGACTCAAATGAAAGAATTGGAACTCTGAAGATATAAATACCAAGTCGCCAAATTCATCAACTCATTTAGTAAGCTCTTGTTCAACTATTATACTTCATCGAAATGAAAAACCCGTCTTATCTAATTTCCATATACAAGCAAAAACTCATCAAATTTTAAATAATTTATATATAATATACACAATTAAAAAAAAATTATGATATTTTTTAATTAATGTATTATTCAAATATAACCCTTTGGCTAAGCTCAAACAACATAACGAACTAACAATTTTTTGATGTAATTATTGCCATGCTTTAAACACAAATTTATAATAATACTAATTTCCCAATTCTAATTTAAAATTCACATGTCATAATTTGATATATTAAATAAATAATAATAATTTAAACGATTTAAAAAATAAAATAGAAAATATAAAGAAAATAAAATAGAAAATCTATCAATACTTTTCACATCTGAACCGAGCAGTATAAATTTTAAACCACAATTAGTATATGTACACATTAGGTTTATCTCGTTAACTATTATCCTACAATTATGACACAATAAATTATTAATAATGATACTTTTACTTTATTGGAGTTTTATCTAATCTAATTCCATTGTTTCTCTTTTCTTTTCTTCTATAAATTAAATGCTATTATAGGAAAAGAAACAAGTTACATCAGGAATTCATTTATTTCAAAAAGCTTATAAATTAAATGCTATTATATCAAACGAAACAAGTTACATCGGGAATTCATATATTTGTTTAAGGTGTATTTTTTTTTTAATTTTTTTTCTCTTTTTCTTCTACGTACATGGTGGTGGTCCCAAATGCAACCAGTGAAATGGAGTACCATCTACCCACGAGTTTCCCCGACAATAATGAATCCATGGATTCTGGCAGGACTGGAGCCCAAACGAAATGGAAGGATTCGTTAATTTAACCCACTTTCTCACTTCTTATATTATTGATTTTCACTATTAAACGTGCATTGATGGTTATTATTTCATTATTAAATCTGCGTTAATTTTTCTTTATATAATTATACATTTTTAAACACTTAAATGATTTATATTTAGAGTTATGGTTAAGTTATATATTAAATTAGTGCAGAGACTTTTTAATTAGTGGAATAAGTGATTTGTCTCAATATAATGATTTTATTGCTAAATTTTATAGAGGTATGTTTTGAGTTAGTGGTTTGAATGGTTGGGAGCACAATTTGGTTTCTCATCCATTGAGTTTTAATTCTAAAAGGCTTATTTGACCAATTGTGATAAGGCTTGGAGAGTAGGGAATCCCATCCATCTTGTGTCTTGTCTCTTGCAAATTCATGAGTTATTGATATATGTAACTTGTGGGGTGTTGGATATACTCTTGGTGTTATAGTGACAGTTGGAAATTTTGATTTTGGGATTTTCCCAAATTACTCTAGTATGTTATTGATTCACCCTAATTAATTAAAAAATAAAAAATTAAATTAAATTAAATAAAAATAAAAATTGACATATAAAAAAAACATATTTTTAACCAAATAAACTCATTCCAATTGTACCCACTTTCTAACTATTTATAAGATTATTATTAATACTATTTTTTTTTTTTTACATTTAATAGAAGTAATCACTTTTGTCGGTCATTTTTGTTATACATATATATTTGTATATTTATAGTGTAGTTTAACTTTCTACATTTTATGAAAATAAAATATTCAAAATATATAGAATATAAAAATATTCATAAGAATGAATCAATAACTAACACACAAGAGTATTGAGTGAAAATAATATAATGAAATATAATGAGGGTGTTCTAGTATATGTACCTAGACCATATGTCTTTTAGGATATGTCTATTCATTATACTAATTATTGTTAATTATTTATTTATATTATTTTATATTCATAATTTTTTTTTTCTTTTAGAAATGCTTGAACTTAAATTGTATTTATGGAAAGGCTTGGTGTAATTATTCCTAGTCTATAATGCTTTTGCATGACTCTCTATTTTTGGAGTTGTCATCTTTAAAGATACAAGATAATATGAAATTCTTAATTTTGAACAAAATTGTCGAATTGAAAAATGATTTAACTATCTCAATTCAATCTTCTATAGAACTTTGCACTTACTTGATACTTGAGATGAATTGTTATTATAACATAATATAACATAAGTCAGTTATATTCATCCTAAGTGATATTGATATGTTAACTATTTGAGATGTCTACTCTTATGATTTGGATGTCGATAAGGAGTTCTTGTGACCTGATTTTTCTTGATCTCGCTTTTGGTGATTTCTTTAATTACTTAAGGTATACGACTTCATTCACACATTGATATTTCTTGCTTAATCATTGGATGTTCACTTGGAATTCCTATTATTTGAACTACAACATTTGAGTATATTTTCATTTCAATTATTTTGGAATTCTTCAAAATTGTGATATTATCTATAACAATATTTGTTCCCTTTTCTTCAACTTTGACTGTTACAGCTAGAATTTTCAATGCTTCTTTTTTGATAAGTTCTTCTAATTTTTTCTCCAATGATTTCTTATCATTTTCAAGTTTCTTAATTTCCATAAATAGATTTTGATTATGATGTTGGAGACATGAAATATCTTCAGTTTTCGTTTCATATATTTTATTGTTAATGTTTTTATATTCAGTTTATCATTTTTGAATGTTTGAATTTCTTTTAGAAACTTCTAATTAAAACCCTTTAAGGTAAAAAAAATTTAATCTTGTTTTTATAGGTCTTCATCGAGTTTCTTCTTGATATTTTCTTGTTTCCAATTTTTATTCACATCTTTGGAATTCTTGACTTATGCAAGTAATTTCTAACCATGGTATTTTAAGAAATAAATTCCTTCATTTTATTCATATAACTTCAGTAATTTATTTTGCATTTTTTATAATGAATTTTGAATTTCTAGACTGATCACCTTTGATATATATCTTAGATCTTTGCATGAGGGTACTATCAAGTCCGACTTCATTGTAATGCCCTAAAGTGTTACCTCCTTCTTCCTTTCGGGAAAAAAAAAAAAAAATCGATGTCTTTAATATGGAGGTCCCTAGTTTTTCTGCAAACTATAACAATTTTTCTGTGTAGAATTTCATTTTGTGATAAAAATAAAAGTTGTGAGAAATTTTGTTAGCTTTCTATTACTTATTTTTTGAAAAAAATTTATGCAGATTTGATATGTCAACTTAGCGTTTCTTTGAGTGTGTGTTTCTTAACAATCAAAGGATTCATAAGAAGTCATGTTATGACACAATGTTGTATTCATTGAAAATTTGTGTTTTTTGAGAAAGAAAACAAAAATGTGTTACAACAATCTAGACAGAGTCTACTTTGGTTTCGTCATATTTACAAAGCCAATGGATGCATATCATAATTACTAGAATTTTTTGAACTGGTCCAATATGAAAAACTGCATATTTTGAATATGTCTCGCGACGCAATAAATTTATAAACATATAAGTTATAAACTAAAAATCTAAAATCTACCCATTAGAGAAGGCGGACCAATGTAATGTACCATAATTTTTTCAATTTTTTTTACAATGTATTTTGGAAGATACAAAATTTTGATTTCACTAAATCACAATAACCTTCAGAAATTGTTTGCATCCGTTTTATTACAAAATTAATTAAAATTAGTAAATATTTATGAAATTCCATGAAAGTTATATTTCCTGAAAGTAGATTCAATTATGAAAATGCTTGTCTTGGTTCCGACAGTTAATTAACAACCTTTCATGGAGTTTACTCAGTCCAAAGTTGTAGAAATGTATTCAGAGCCTGGTTTTTGTGTAACTGGTGACACATAGTTACAACATTAATTGAGAGATATATCCCTAATCATTAATTTCCACTTGTAGAGTCCTCAATTTCATAATATTTCTTACAAAAAATATCTTCGTTTTCATCTATAATTGGTTTTGGAATTGATATTTGATTTTCCAATTCAATATTGATGTAGTTTTCTTGGTTATTCACATTGATAACGATACTCATCTCAATCTACAATTGGATAACTCTTATAGGAGAATCTTCCACCACTAGCCTTTGTTTTTCTTTGTCAATAATTTATGTCAAATGATGCTTCTATTATGAATATTATGTATTCTTTGTAATGAGTGAGTATACAAGGTGTTAAAGACCCACTTCTTCAATATACCTTCAATATGTAATTTGATACTTGCTTATTATATTTTACAAAGTATATATATATATATATATATATATATATATATATATATATATATATATATATATATATATATATATATATATATTTATAACTTTAAAAATTATTTTTTATGAGTGAAAATCCTTGCACATTTTTAGCCATATAGTATAATATATATGTCAACTTATGTAGCTTTAAATACTTGTTTAATTCCCTCCATGTAAAGAGATCAAACTCACCATTCACATTAATAAATATTTGTATTTCTTTACTTTGCAAATATTATGGGTAATTACCATGGGTTGCGAAAACCATGAGCATGTAAGCCATCAATGATGAACTAATTATAGGATATTTATTTTGCATATACCCTAGATAAAGTTTAATATGGTTAAAAAAAACACGACAGAACTTAGAAAGACAAGTGGGGACAGGATGCAAATTTACAAGGTGATGTGTGTTGGTCATTGGAAAGTTTACTTATAGCGTTGAAGAGGAAAGTAAAACATTTCATAGATGATTTAAATGCATAAAATATTCATATAGGTCATTTCTCAAATGATTTAATAGAGGAGAACTCCAATGCCAAGAACATGGATCTAGAAGATATGGAAGCTAATGTCCTTGAATGGATAACTCGAGGAAGTAGATGAGTAGCATATCTTAGAGTTGTTAATAAAAGTATTTCCGTAGTTATCATACATTAAGTTCCAAGTAGAGATGTGAGGAATCATGATACAATAGCTATTATCCGAAGTGTTTCTCCACACCAAACAATTATAATGGTAGATAGTGACCTGAAATCCCTTGAATAGGCATAAGAGAGGATGGATAAATTGTTGGAAAGATTTTCAGAGGTTGCAGATAACATACTCGACATCATGAGGCAAACAAATGACGTGGAAGATAAGGAAAAGAGGGCACACGTGGCACTACTAGATAAAAAATATGAATTTTTGCAATGAAAATTTAAGAGAATGTAAGTAATCATGGAGTTTGAATTAGTTATTCTAGGTATTAGGTTGAACAAGAACGAAGTAGACTTCAACAAGGGGGGAAAGGGCTATCAGGATAACTTAGAAACTAATGAGGAATTACCAAGGAAGAAGACCATAAGCACCGTTGAATGAGAAATGAAGGCTAAGGACAACGATTCTGAATAGACAAAAGTAAATCCTTAAGTTGGACCTTTAGTTCCTAGATAATTTAAATTGCTCTATCTTTTGTTGATGTATTGCGAATTTACACTATTGTTAGGAGTTTATTACAAGGTATATGGTAGAAATATGCATAGGATAATGGGTAAAAAAGGTCATGGGTATATAAAAGAAACTTCTTGGACATGTATAAATAGTGCAACATCAGATCTAGTTAAATTTTGTAAAGGTTCTAGTCTAAAATTCAAAATTTTCTTATAATATGAAGTGGTTACCCATTCCTTTAAAAAATAAACAATACATGAAAACACACACATGCACACACATCAACGATTTTACTCTCTCTCTCTCTCTCTCTCTCTCTCTCTCTCTCTCTCTCTCTCTCTCTCTCTATATATATATATATATATATATATATATATATATATATATATATGGAATACAATGAAGTACCTCCATTATATATACCTCGATGAGAATTCCTTTCATGAATAGTCATGTCCTTTAAAATATGTTATTTCATTATACTAATTATATAAATTATTAGTCTCATCATAGGATGACCGAGTGCTTGGCTCAATGGGATGTTATCCCCTCCACCTAGTTTCAAATCCCACAGAGGGATAAATTTTACTTATTGTGATAAGGCTCAAGGATTTGACTCTCCTATGTGATAAAGCTCAAGGATTAGACTCTCCTACTGTCATGGAGTCTCAGTTAATTCCTAGTATATTTGGCTTACGAGATGATGGATATACTCTGTGTGTTATAGTGGTAGTGGATAAGGTTGATATTGCGCCTCGGCTAGTGAATTCATACACTCAAAAATGCATTTTAAAGAACAAAAAATCATAATCATACCAAAAAAACTATCACAAAATTCAATTTGAAAAATACAAAACAACATATAATTAAATTGGGTGAGCATGCACACATACACATTTCTAATCTCATTTCATAATATAAAAAATTATATATAATACATTTTTTTTCATCAAAATTTGGTAATAGAATTCTTCATGATAATATTATTTTTCATAATTTGGAATATATTTTTCAATACATAAATAAATTTTAAACCAGAAAATTTTCTAAAAAATAATCTATACAAAACTTTGTCGATGTTTCAAATCCCAATGGAGATCCATCTTCAGGACATATGTGAATGAGAGCTTGAGAGGAAAACGGACCATGATAAATAGTGAAAGAAAAACCTACAAAGGGTAAGAGAGCCAACCATTCAATTAATTTATTATTCAATTTATTAATTAAAATAAAATAATATAATGTTATGAGTATGTCCTATTTAATTAATGATTAATATTATTAATATATTTTATTTTTATTCGTAAATCACTATTAATAATTATTATAATGACATATTAATAATAATAATTTATAACCTCATATTATCATTAATAATTTCATATTAATAATAATAATTAATCTTTTTAGATATTTTGTTGACTGTGTGGCGCTCCTGACGCCCTGATATCTATATATTATATGTTTTATTAATAGAGTTAAGTTTACTTAGAAAAAAAATAATAATAATAATTAATCATCTTATAAAAAGTTTTACCATACTAAATAATTAATTAATTTTACCATACTAAATAATTAATTAATTTTAATAATAATAATAATTATTATTATTAAAATGTTTGAGTTTGATGAGTAAGAATTTTTATTTTTAAAACCATAAATAAATAATTAATTTTTATTCTAATATTAATTTTTTTCAAATTAATAAAATTAATATTATTAATTAAAATTTAAAATATTTTCAAATAATCGATCTAAATTTTTTTATAATAGTGATTATAGTGAATATTAATAATTTTAATTCATATTAATAGTTTTATAATTATGCTAGGCTACTAATAGTGTAATAATATAAGTAATTTTTATTAATAATATAAGTAATATTTATTAGTTTATAAGAAATCATTAGTAGCATAGTTATAAAATTATTAATATGAATTAAAATTATTAATATTTACCATAATCATTATTATAAATTAGTTGGATTATTTGAAAATATTTTAAATATTGTTTAATAATATTAATTTTATTAATCTGGAAAGAATAAATATAGAATAAAAATTAATTAATTATTTATTGTTTTAAAATTAAAAGTAAAATAAAAATAAAATTTCTTAGAAATTAAAATTAAAATTTCGTAGAACTCAAAAAATTTAATAATAATAATAACTATTATTATTATTTTTCAAATTAATTAATTATTTAGTATGGTAAAACTTTTTATAAGATAATTAATTATTATTATTATTATGAAATTATTAATGATAATATGAGATTATTAATTATCATTATTAATGTTATTATAATAATAATTAATAATGATTTAGGAATTAAAAAATATTAAAAATATTAATCATTAATTAATTAGGATATATTAATAATATTATTTTATTTTATTTTAATTAATAAATTAATTGAATGGTCGGCTTTTTTAGTCTTTGTAGATTTTTTTTCACTATTTATCATGGTTTGTTCTTCTTTGAAGCTCTAATTCACATGTGTCTTGAAGATGGATCCCCATTAAGATTTGAAACGTCGACAAAGTTTTATTAATACAGTAGAAAATCCAAATTACTATTCTTCAATAAACAACCACATAAACTTGAAAACCATCAATCTATACAATTTAAGAATTCAAATTTTTATTATTCTAATAATTATTAAATAAATTTCAAATAAAACTCATAAATATAAATAAATAAACATACATACATCACATAAAACACTTAAAACAATAATTAAATAATCAACCTAGTCTCTATCAAAGTAATAAATAAATACTCCATTTACTTCACATTAACCTTATAAATACATAAATTATACACGAAGTTATTCTTTGTACTTTGATTGCCTCACACCACATCAAAATAATAATTAAAGACTCCATTCACTTCATATGGACCCTCACACTATAATAATACAAACATTTAATGTATGTCACATGGACCCTCACACTATAGTGATACGGACATTTAATATATGTCACATTAAACATGGACCCTCACATTGTAGTATTACAAACGTTTAACGTGTGTTTGTATAACTCCAATGTGAGGGTCCAAATGAAGTGAATAAAGTATTTAATTTCTACCTGATGTAGGGTAGGATCAATTTCTTTGTTGTACAATACTATGTATCATTTCTATTTATATAATAGAAACGTTGAATGTGTGTTTCTATTACCACAATGTGAGGTCATGAGGTCCATATGAAGTGAATAAAGTTTTTTAATTGTTATTATTAGTTATTGTTTATGGAAAAGCAGTGACTATAGTGATCTACAGATGGTTGATCGATAATTAATTTGTTTTTTTTATTAATAATTTTAGTGCTTTGTTAAAATTTCACTAAATTTTCTAGCGGTAATTTTGTATTACTCAAATTTTAACTAAAGTTTTCAATTAAATTTTTTTATTGGAAACTTCACGGGTTTCGAGACAACTTTAGATATCTCAAAAAAGTTATCCAAATTTCGAGGGAATTTAGATATCCAAAAAGTACTTATCCAAAGTATGAAAGGAAAGTACTTTGTATTATCAAATGTTAGTTTTTCTATGGAAATTTTATACCAGATTTGCTACTTAAAATAACTCATTCATATTCATACTCTTATTCAAAGTTTAATAAATTTCATGTAACATCGAAACTTATTACACTTGCCATTATTTATCATCTTTTTGTCTCAGTTTCATGTTACTTTTCTTTATATCACATTGCCTTAGTTTCATGCTACTTTTCCTTATATCATTTCCTTAGTTTCACACTACTTTTCTTTATATCACAGTGCCCTCTTTCTCTTCCTATAGAAATAATTCATTCCTCTCCTTCCTCTTCCCCTATGATTTCATTCAAAGAAACAAATTAATTCATTCACAGGGAGAATATTGTTGTAATAGCTGACTAGGAGTTGCCACAGTAAAGATGACTAAAGGATGGAATCTTTCGGAAATAAATCGCTGGCCAAAAGTTGTGGCAGAAGTTGCCACATAAAGGCTAGACAGAGGCTACAATCTTGCAGAAAAACCAGCCAGAGGCGCAAGGCTGCAATATTGGAGAAAAACCGATCAAAGGCGCAATGTTGCAATCTTGCTTGATTGAGTCTATAATCTTGCAGAAAAACCGGCCAAAGGCACAAGGCCGCAATATTGCAGAAATCAATAACTGACCAAAATCTGCCATGAAAAAGCTAGACAAAGCTTGCAATCTTGTAGAAAAATGGGCCAAAGGTGAAAGGTTACAATCTGGTAGAAAGCAATAACTACATGAAGCTACCACAAAAAAGTTAGCCGAAAGTTGTAATCTTACAACAAAACCGGCCAGAGGTGCTTAAAACAAATACTAGAATTTCCTGTAGTTTGACAAAATTTTTGTTTTAAATAAATTTTATACTTCTACATAACATTGTGTTTTTTACAATAATATTAAATTTTCATGAAAATTTGACATAGATATTTCTAGATTTAAGATTATATATTTTTCTTATATTTGTAGTTTGATAGACTTTCTAGGAATCCACTTACACTAAAATCAGCCCAGTTTTAGATGTCTTCAGTTGAAATTTGCAAAAAACATGAACACAATTGCTTGTTAATTGTCTTATATGAGCACTGTGGCCCTGGAAAACACAAGTAGATTGAAGCAAACCTAAAACTTGATGAAGAACTTCTGAAGCATAGATTTTAGGTATGGAAAAAAGTATTCAAATTTCAATTAAGGGGGACAAGGCGAATATTGTATGAGCTTGGAAGCAAAGAGACAAGAGAAAATCGTAACAATCACTCATTGACAAGAAAAGGAGAAAAGACAAAGGAATTCAAAGATTAAGTGGCAACTATTGCCTTCCATCATTGCACCAACAATGGAGAGGGGATAAGTTTGGCTTTGGATGGGCCTAGTTTGGCTTTCGATAAAACATATTTTCCAATAGTGTGTGGATATTCTAATAAGTTTGGATTGATGTCTAGGAACACTTGGCTTTTGCATAATTGAGAAAATAATGCTGAGAAAAAAAAAATAGTGAAGGCAGATGGAATTGCATTTTAGAATTCTCTAGTTTCAAAACGTTTTCCTTACCTTGGAGGCATCTTTTTCTAGTTGTTGCAGCACTTGAGGGGATTTTAGCCTCTGGAATTTCCTAAGATTTTGGAAATTTTGAGCTCCTTTGCCGTGAATCATCACAAGAGCCATTCATGAGCACAATGAAAAAGAGACAAATCAAAGTAAGAAAAAGCCTGTCCAAACCTAACCAAGGCCTCACATCCCGAGACTTATTTTTTGCAAAATATTGATTATTCATTATGTATTTCACTGTTGTGTATATAAATGACAGTCCCTATGATACCTCCACCTTTCCCTCATTCTCTGTGCAATGGCCATATGCTTACCTTCACTGATTTCCACGACAACAATGATTTTCACCGTAACAATGGCCTTCATAGGCATGGACCATCATATGAACTTAATAAAAAAGGCATGTGATAATGTTTTATATCCCTGGGACTCTTACCTCCAGTCAATAAACATGCCACTCTAAATTTCCAAAGTAAGGAATTAGGAAACTTTTGCCTTACAATCATTTTTATCTTCAATGCAACTTTCTTTCTAATCTATTTTTCCTTTTTCCGGAAGATTACGTGAAATGCCCTGAAACTTTGCAACGCAAAGATGACTGGGATTATTATTAAGGTTTTATCCCACGGAAGCCCAAGCAAGCAGAAAGCAGGAACTCCACCGAACTAATGGACAATGATCGACATGGAAAAATGTTAAGAGATCAACATAATTTTTTCCAATTCAAGCCAAAAGTATTTGAATCCGTAAGGCTTAATTTTGCTCAGAACCAGGTAGAGTGTTACGATAAATACAAACTCAATGGTAAAAAAATTCCATAAATTGATTATGTCAAACATATCTTCATAATGTCGGGTATCAGGTAGAGCACACAGTGGCTAGAGTGGGCATACCGTACTCATGTCCAATATTTTCACCCATGGCATTGACAAGAGTGGTAGCTCACTATATAGATGCGCGTATTTTTTCTAGTTTTCATTCAACACGTGGTTTTTTTTTCTAATTTTCACTGAATGTGTGGTTTATTTTTCTATTTTCACTCAACGTGTGGTTATATTTTCATAGTTTCCTTAACACTCTGCGTATGGAAATAGAATCACAATTAAACAATTTGGACTTGGAAATAAAATCATAACTTGGAAATGAAATCATAATTACTCACTAATTCATCTACTCAACCTATATACACTCAAAATACATTTTAAATAACAAAAAATCATAATCGTACCAAAAAAATTATCACAAAATTCAATTTGAAAAAGACAAAACGACATATAATTAAATTGTGTAAAAATGCAGAGATACACATTCTAATCTCATTTCATTATATAAAAAATTATATAAAATACATTTTTTTTTCATCAAAAATAGATGATACAATTCTTCGTGATACATTCTAAACCTTAAAAATTTCAAAAAAGAAATCTATAAAAATTTAACCACTCAAATTTATTATTCTAATAATTTTTAAATAAATTTCAAATAAAACTCATGAATATAAATAATTAAACATACATACATCGCTTAAAACACTTCAAAAAATAATCGAATAATCAACCGACTCTCTATCAATAATTACTCCATTTACTTCACATTAACATTATAGCTATTACCTTATAACTACTTATAACTATTGATTATAATAAAAGTAAATACATAAATTATACTCGAAGTTATTCTTTGTACTTTGATTGCCTGGCACCATCAATATAATAATTAAAGACCCCATTCACTTCATAGGGACCCTCACACTATAATAATACAAACATTTAATGTATGTCACATGGACTCTCACACTATAGTGATACAAACATTTAATATATGTCACATTAAACATGGACCCTCACAATGTAGTATTACAAACGTTTAACGTGTGTTTGTATAACTCCAATGTGAGGGTCCAAATGAAGCGAATAAAGTATTTAATTTCTACCATGTTGTAGGGTAAATAAATTGCTTTGTTGTACCATACTGTGTATCATTTATATTTATAGAATAGAAACGTAGAATGTGTGTTTGTATTACCACAATGTGAGGTCACGAGGTCCGAATACTTCATATAAGTTTTTTAATTGTTATTATTAGTTTGTGTTTATGGCAAAGCAAGGACTATAGTGATTGGTAGATGGTTGGCTGATAATTAATCTATTTTTTATAATAATTTTAGTGTTTTATTTAATTTTAACCAAATTGTTTAGTGGCAATTTTGCATTACTCAAATTTTAACTAAAGTTTTTAATTAATTTTTTTTTGGAATGTTCCGAGACAATTTTAAATATATAAAAAAATATTCTAAATCTTGAGGGAATTTTAGATATTCAAAAAGAATTTATCCAAAGTATGAAAGAAAAGTCATTTGCATTATCAAATGTGAATTTTTCTATGTAAATTTTACATCATTTACTACTTTAAATAATTCATGCATATCCATACTCTTATCAAAAGGTTAATAAATTTCATGCAACACTGACACTTGTTACACTTCCGATAATTTAACATCCACCTGTCTCATTATTTATCATCCACCTGTCTTAGTTTCATGCTACTTTTCCTTATATCATGTTTCCTTAGTTTCTGTTACTTTTCCTTATATCACATTGCCTTAGTTTCATGCTACTTTTCCTTATATCATTTTCTTAGTTTCACGCTAACTTTCCTTATATCACATTTCCCTCTTTCTCTTCCTATAGAAATAATTCATTAGTCTCCTTCCTCTTCCCCTGTGAATTCATTCACAGGGAGAATAGTGTTGCAATAGTTGACTAGGATTTGCCACAATAAAGATGACCAAAGGATGGAATTTTTCGGAAATAAATAACTAGCCAAAAGTTGTGGCAGAAGCTGCCACAAAAAGGCTAGACAGAGGCTACAATATTGCAAAAAAAACCAGCCAGAGGCACAAGGCTGCAATCTTGGAGAAAAACTGATCAGTGGGGCAATGCTGCAATCTTGCTTGATTGAGTCTACAATCTTGCAGAAAAAATAGCCAGGGGCAGAAGACTGCAATCTTGCAGAAAGCAATAGTTGACCAAAATCTTCCATAAAAAACTGGACAAAGCTTGCAATATTGCAGAAAAACGGGCCAGAGGTGACAGGTTATAATCTGGCAGAAAGCAATAGCTACATGAAGCTGCCACAAAATAGTTAGACAAAGTTGTAATCTTACAACAAAACTGGTCAGAGATGCTTAAAACAAATACTAAAATTTCTTGTAATTTGACAAACTTGAGAATTTTGTTTTAAATAAATGTTATACTTCGACATAAAATTGTACTTTTTACAATAATATTAAATTTTCATGAAAATTTGAAGTAGATATTTCTATATTTAATATTATATATTTTGCTTATATTTGTAATTTGGTAGACTTTCTAGGAATCCACTTACACTGAAATCAACCCTATTTTAGATGTCTTCAGTTGACATTTTGCAGAAAACTTGAACACAATTGCTTGTTAATTGTCTTATATGAGCACTGTGGTCCTGGAGAACACAAGTAGATTGAAGCAAACCTAAATCTTGATGAAGAACTTCTAAAGCATAGATTTTAGTTATGGAAAAAAGCATTCAAAGTTCGATTAAGGGAGGAAAGGGGAATATTGTATGAGCTTGGAATCAAAGAGACAAGAGAAAATCCTAAAAATCACTCACTGACAAGTAAAGGAGCAAAGACAGAGGAATTCAATGATTAAGTGGCAACTACTGCCTTCCATCCCTACACCAACAATGGAGAGGGCACAAGTTTGGGTTTGGATGGGCCTAGTTTGGCTTTCGATAAAACATATTTTCCAATAGTGTGTGGAGATTCTAATAAGTTTGGATTGATGTCTAGGAACACTTGGCTTTCACATAATTGAGAAAACAATGGTGAGAAAAAAATTAGTGAAGGCAAATGGAATTCCATTTAGAATTCTCTAGTTTCAAAAAGTTTTCCTTACCTTGGAGGCATATTTTTCTAGTTGTTGCAGCACTTGAAGGGATTATAGCCTCTAGAATTTCCCAGGATTTTGGAACTTTTGAGCTCCTTTGTCTTGAATCATCACAAGTACCATTCATGAGAACAATGAAAAAGAGAAATATCAAAGCAAGAAAAATCCTATCAAAACCAAACCAAGGCCTTGCATCCAGAGACTTATTTTTCACAAAATCTTGATTATTCATTATGTATTTCACTGTTGTGTATATAAATGACAGTCCCTGTGATAGCTCCAACTTGCTGCCATTATCTGTGTAATGGCCCTATGCTTACCTTCACTGATTTCCATGGCAACACTAATTTTTACCGCAACAATGGCCTTCATGGGCATGGACCATTATATGAAATTCAAAAAAAAAGGGCATGTGTTAATGTTGTATATCCCTGGGACTCTTACCTCCAGTCATCAAATGCGACACTCTAAATTTCCAAGGTAAGGAATTAGGAAACATTCACCTTAGAATTATATTTATCTTCAACACAACTTTCTTTATAATTTATTTTTCCTTTTTCTAGAAAAGTGAAACAACCTGAAACTCTGCAACCCAAAAATGACTGGGATTGTTAAGGATTTATCCCACGGAAGCCCGACCAAGCAGAAAGCGGGAACTCCATCGAACTAATGGACAATGATCGACATGGAAAAATGTTAAGAGATCAACATAATTTTTTCCAATTCAAGCCAAAAGTATTTGAATCCGTAAGGCTTAATTTGACTCAGAACCAAGCAGAGTGTTACAGTAAATACAATCTCAATGGTAAAAAAATTCCATAAATTGATTATGTCAAACATATCTTCATAGTGTCAGGTATCAGGTAGAGCACACAGTGGATAGAGTGGGCATACCCTACTCATGTCCAATATGTTCACCCATGGCATTGATATGAGTGGTATCTCACTAAATATACGCGCGATTTTTTTTTTCTAGTTTTCACTCAACGTGTGGTTTATTTTTCTATTTTCACTAAATAGACGCGTGGTTTTTTTTTTATAATTTTCACTGAATGCGTGGTTTATTTTTCTATTTTCACTCAACGTGTGGTTATATTTTCAGCATGGTTATATTTTCATAATTTTCGAAACACTCTGCATATGGAAGTAGAATCAGAATTAAACACTTTGGACTTGGAAATAAACTCATAACTTGGAAATAAAATCATAATTACTCTCTAATTCATTTACTTAACCTACATAACCAAGGTGAGGCACAAATATTTGAAAAAAAGATTTAGTGGGTATCTAACCTGGTGTCTATTCATCCAGCTGGTCCCAATGAAATGATGTTCTTGAATCACCCATACACTTGAACGAAATAATAATGTATAAAAGACAAGTTCCTTACCTGGACTGGGTGCAATTACGATGCGTTACATACAATGATTTACCCTTTGAGGAGCATACGCAAGAGCACATAAGCCTATAACTATTGGTTACTCCCTGCCTAATTGGATGGATGGAAGAAAGGAATTACCTAACATGTACTTCATTCATTGATTTTGCTCAATAAAACAAATATTTTGAGATCCCCGGATTATGCCTTGGAAACTGGATACACCAATCTTTTATTTATCAAATGTGCCATTTTTTTTATAAGTTCTCTTGCTTCGCGCCTTGCCTTTTCGTGCCTTATTTTTTCAGGTTCTGCCTGTGGTAGCATCATACTTTTATTGTTTCTAACTCATCCGTTATTAAGGAATGCCCCATTGACTGGCTATAACCTTTTCACCCTCAGAACGCCATAGATATAGAATTTATTTATATATTTATTTATTTTATGTATTTTCGTATTTTTGGTTCAATAGGGAGTGGGAGGGGATAAAAAGGTCACAAAGTAGTGATCGAATCATTGAATATTGATTATGAGAAATGCACATTTGGCTTATAATACGATACACCCTAACACCAAAAACACAAAAGTTAACCGAGATTATGTCGAGTGGCTTGTGTAGGTCGTGAAGATCATATTACGATTTTTTGTATATCCAAGTATCTTTGTATTTTACAATTGGATAACCTAGTAGGCTAAAACCTATTAGATTAACATTTGTGAAAAATGGTTTCACTCTTTTATTGATTTTGATACCTTACACCAACTTATATTCAAAGTCATTTTTTATTAGGAAGATTGGAATTTCAAAAAATTTCACACGGATAGGTGAGATGCCCTACTTGCCTTTGTAGGGTTGTTGGCATTATGCTTTCTTGCTGGGAGAATCAATGGCTCACATGCCAAAATTTTGCTCATGAACAGAAATGGTGCATTGTGGAATTATAATAATATATCTTTTAAAAATAAAATTATTATAGTTTTTTAAACATGTAATTAATTGTATATTTATTATTATACTACTAATCAATATTGTGAAATTATAATGAAAATTTTCTAAAACTTTTAGCTATCCATTACTTACATTCCTACATTCAAATTTGGTTTTAGAAATTCACAATGTTACCAGCAGAATGGTTATTTGCAAAGACTATTTGTCATCTGATCTGAAAGGACTGTATTAGTTTTGTTGTGCTAAGTGTTTTTTCAGTTTATAAACATGTGCATACTTGTCTCATAAGTTTTCTTAAGGATTGAGGATTTTAACCATGAATTGTATATGATTTTAGTGAGTTAGAAGCATGAAATAAGCACAAATAGCACTGAAAAACAGTGTAAAATAGAGAAATAAGTCACCACATAACATTTACACAGCAGGAATGATGAAGCAGTTCACCCCTCCTGGGCTACATCTGTTGGTCCAGCTCCCAATGGCATGTCCATATTTCTTTATGCTCAAAATTTTGCAAATACATGTAGTTACAAACCTCTAATGGATGTTTTCTCTACACCAATGGCTCCAGAATGCTCCAATTAGTCAAGAATGACTCTTTATTCACTCTGAATGGATGAAAATTGAGTCTTCTACTATTTTTCCCATTTACACCTTGAAAAAATCCACCAAAAGTGGAGAACTCCACTTAACTGGAGTTAAAAGAGTTCCTCCACCAGAAATGGTGTGCATTGCCAAATATGTCACCGAACTTAACCGTCGCATTTAATTTAACGGTTGGGGTGGCCACATGCCAACCCAAACTCGTGGCATCCGAAACGTTTGGCGGAACCAAGGCTTAAACCATGGTTTGGTTAGTCAGAACTCCGATTGAGGTGGATGGAGTTTGCGGAACCGCCGCGTTAACCGCATGGAAACATCACCATGTGACAAAAAAAATTAATGTTGCGGAGTTTGCAAACTGTCGGCTGTAACAACTGTGGTTGGAGTTAAATGTTGTAATGTGACCACCCGTGGAGACCGTTGGTGGGTTGGGATCACCGGTGGTCCCCAACCCCAAACATGATTTATATCAAACTTTAAATACAACCCGAAAATGTACAGTGTAAGAAATAACGTGTGGCTCGGGTGGTTAGGAAGTGCACGTGTATTTCCGGAGGTCGCGGGGTCGAGCCCTGTGGACCTTCACCCAAATTTTAACATGCCATTTGGGGGACACGTGGCGGCCTTAGGGCTGGCCACATGTCACCCCCGATTGGCCCCAAAAAAACAACGTACAACCATTCAACCAAAAAAAGGCCGCCACTTGTCATCCTCGCGTTGGTTTTGAGGAAACAAATATTCCTCAGGATATTCCTTTTGCTGACTGTGCATCCCAGTCAAACCTGTCACAATTTTACATGTTTGGCATTTCGATCAGAAAGCGATATCTCACTCATATGACATTGGTTTTTTTGAACTGTTCACGACGCCATAATTAGGAAGAAGAGATATACGCAACCATCCTGGTTTTAAACCAATCCTGAAACTTTTAATTTTGAGCAAAATTTATGAACTCCTTATCACTCCTCCCCATTGGGAAGCTTTTGGACCCCAAAATACTTGATTACCTGTTCAATAGGTGAGGGTACAACTCCCTCACCTTTCCAATCTCCATCCACTTTGCCTTGCTTGGCTTATTGCCTTTGAGCCCAACTCGAAGGTAGTCAACACTTCCCCTCTTGGATGCTCTTGTCCTCCCGTCAAGAATTGTATCTTCCTTGAGATCATCAAGAAATTATGGCGAGAAGTATTCAATAGAAGGTAGCTGAACATCACTTCCTTGATCATCTATCAAAGGTGGCTCATACAAATGTAATTTTTCAACATTAACAATTGAATACATTTGCATATAGGAAGGCAAGTCAAGTTGAAATGCATTATTACCAACTTTCTTTGTGATCTTGAATGAACCATAGCGAATGGTTTTGAGCTTTTTACCTTCACCTTGCATCGTTTCTTTGCTAATGTGCAACCATACCTCATCTCCCTCTTGTAACTTGTGATCAACTCTATGTTTTTCATGCCTCTCTTTGTATTTTCTTTGACTTTTCTCAAGCTGTTCTTGAAATTTTTGATGTATAATCTGAATTTGCTCAATGAAATTTTGAGCCTTTCCAATATCACTATGGCCATCAATTGCAACATCCTTCCCA
This sequence comes from Pinus albicaulis, assembly GCA_034641835.2. Classification (NCBI taxonomy): domain Eukaryota; kingdom Viridiplantae; phylum Streptophyta; class Pinopsida; order Pinales; family Pinaceae; genus Pinus; species Pinus albicaulis. Next base: position 1,518,572,291 of record CM076575.1, on the reverse strand, counting down.
AAGATGAAGTCTAATGGCAATTTTGTAAAATACCCAAAGCATACTTCAAAAGGTGATGTTTGAGTTGAAGAGTGCTTTGCCCGGTTGTAAGCGTGTTGAATGTAATGCAGTTTCTCATCCCACAAATTAGGATGTTTATTGCAATATCCTCTCAATAGATGCACAACGGTTATGTTCACCACCTCGGTTTTTCCATCGGGTTTTGGATGAAAAGCAGTACTCTTTTTAAACATTGTGTCCATCATACTCCATAGATTGGACCGAAAATTCCCAATGAATCTGGAATCCCTGTCACTAACAATATAAGTTGGAAATACAAAATGAACCCAAATATGTTGAAAATAAAGTTCAACAGTTTGTTCAGCAGTAATGGTTTTCTTACATGGCATAAGTATACACATTTTACTGAATCTATCCACAACTACATAAATATAATCATGATGTTTTCTTGACATATGTAGACCTCCAACAAAGTCCGTGGAGACACTCTCCCATGGAATTGATGGTACCAGTAGTGGCATATATGACCCAAGCTTCTTATTACTAGGCTTACTTGTTTCACACATAGCACAACCTCTTATAAAACGTGACACACTATCTATCATGTGAGGCCAATAGCAATACCTCTGTAGATACGCCACTATTTTTCTTACCTTAAAGTGTCCAACAATAAGAGATGAATGAGCTTCTATCATGACACTTAGCCTCTCTCCTTGTGGTATACATAGCTTGCCCAAATGAAACAACAAATTGTTATGCATGTGATAATATTTTTCTTCAACTTGATTCCCTTCACTCAAACTAGCATACACATCTTGAAAATCAACGTCATGTGCATATTTTTCTATGTAACTCTCATGTACAATAGAATCATTTTTTATTAAAGTAGATGCACTAATGATGGTCTTTAAATCATATCAGCAACTTTATTGAAAATACCTTTCTTGTACCTTATAACCAAGTGAAACTGTTGAAGAAATCCCATCCACTTGAAATTTCTTGATTCCTGCAATTTGATTTGTGACTGCAAGTACTGTAATGGTTGGTGATCGGTATGCACAATAGTCTCTTTACCCATCAAGTAGTGTTTCCACTTGACACTTTGTACCAATGCATATATTTCTTTGTCACATCACCGTTAAATGTTCCAGAATGAAAAGCAATAGGCTTACCATGCTGCAAAAGTACTGCGCCCATGGCATAATCACTAGCATCATTTTGTATCTTGAATGGTTGTCTCAAATTTGGTAATGCAAGGGCTGGAGCTGAACTGATCTTTTCTTTTAAAGATTTGAAAGCTTATTGTTGTTTTCCTCCCCATTGGAAGCCTTTCTTCACACTTGTCACTGCATGCATAGGAGCTGCAATGGAAGAAAAGTTACCAATAAAATTTCTCCAATATTGAGTTGTACCTAAGAAAATTCTTACCTCGGTTACTATTTTGGGTGTGGACAATTCACAATGGCTTCCACTTTATACGGATCAATTCTCAACTCTACTCCTCCTATGATATGTCCCAAATAAACCAAAGAAGTCTTTCCAAACTCACACTTTGACATCTTAAGAAACAATTTCTCTTTCTTCAAAACATCAAGAACCCTATTCACATGCAAGACATGATCTTCTCTTGTTTTGCTGAAAATCAATAATGTCATCTAAGTACACAATCACAAAGTCATCAAGGAATGGACGCAAAACACTATCCATAACACGCATGAAAGTTGTCGGTGCATTACACAAACAAAATGGCATAACTAACCACTCAAAGAGTCCTTGTTTGGTTTTGAATGCAATTTTCCATATATCACTTTCTGCAATTCTTACTTGATGATATCCACTTCATAAATACAACTTAGTGAAAAAAATTTCTTCTTTCAGCTGATAAATAAAATCATCTATTCTTGGAAGTGGGTAACGATTCTTTACCTTAATCTTGTTCAAAGCTCATAAATCTACACACATGCGCCAAGTTCCATCTTTCTTTGATATCAAGACTATGGGTGAACCACATGGCGAAGTGCTTGGCCTTATGATTCATTTATCCAACATATCTTTGATTTTACTCTTTATTTCAGCATTCTCCATTATCGACATGCGATACATACCGATGTTTGGAAGAGGAAAATCTTGCTGCAATTGAATCTCATGTTGAATCTCTCTTTTTGGAGGCAATGCTGTTAGCTCCTGAAACATCTCATGATGTGAATTAACTACATCATATAAATCTGATTTCAAATTAGGATCACATCCCTCAAATGATTCATGATTAACATCAGCTTTAAACTTAATCATTAGAAGAACAAAATTCTTACTTGAATTTACCAACCTCTTTACCTGTCCAGCATTTATCATAGCAATATTTGTCTTCTTGCGATGTGCTCTAATAATGCACTCCTTTCCATCTTTGAATAAATTATATTTGTTCTCATGGAGATGGAAGATCGCTTTCCTGTCATACAAGTAAGGACTCCCCAACACAATACCTATTATGTCAAGCGGAACCACATCTAATTCAACTGTGTCAACAAAATGTGCAGTGATTGCAAACCACAATATGCACTTCTTTGAAACCTATAAATTTTAATTCTTACAAATCCAACCCAGTGGATATGGTTTTGGATGTGGTATGGTTTCAAGGTTAAGTTTCTTGACCAAGTCTTCAGAGATTAAGTTTTCTTGTGACCCGCTGTCAAACAATGTGTCAATATTGGTATGCTTGGATATGACCCTCACATGAATAGTTCAATTATTTCTTCTTCATTTGGAGCATGTATGTGACAGTTTGATGTACTAGTACTGCGTTTAGTTTCAATTTATTTTCCCTTCATGTTCTTCAATCACATGGCTGTAACCTTAGATTCATCACTTGAATCATATCCTAAATCATGTTGAGTTGTAGTTGCAGTTTTCTGTTTCCCTTTGTTATTGTATTTCTTGGGCCTCATTTTAGGATGTAATTTCCAACAATGAGTTTCATCATGGCCTTCATTTGAACAATGTTTACAAACCACTTTTTCTCCCTCTTTCTTAACAGATGCATTCTTTTTTCTTTTACCTTTTGAGGTCTTCTCTTTTTTTTTACCCTTAAAATGTTTCTTTCTACCCTCTTCAGAAATGTTCCTCCCTCTAGCTTCTAGATGTGTGGCCTAAAACATACTTCATCTAGAATTATGGGGTTAAATATGAGAATAATATGTTTTAGGTAGCTATGTAAGCCTCCTATGTACTTGAGAAAAGTATATTAGCTCTACAAATCTACCCCTAATAAGAGAGTTCTTCTCCTAAATTCTTGGGTGTATTCTTGCACATTTTGTCCCATCAATTGTATAAAGTTTTTCCAATTCATTATGGATTTTTGCATATGATCTAATGGATAAAACTGTTGTTTTATTGCAGTAATGAAATCTGACCATGATAGAATAATATTACCATGTTTTTTGATCTCCTCCTTTGTCTTGACTTCCCACAAAACAAGTGTTGCACCTTCCATTCTCAATGAAGCTAATTGGATTTTGGTATCATCATCTTGAAGGTTCTAGATTCTCAAATAGACCTCAAATTTCCTAATCCAATTATCAATATTTTTTGCATTGACTTCACCAATATTAAACATTGGCAATTCAAACTTAACATCAAGTTTTAAAAAAGGACTTTTACCAGTGTTCTTTGACTTGTGTGGCTAATGTACTGAAGAATTAGAGGATGATGATGATGAGGGTGAGGATTATGGATCTCCATTTCCTACATTTCCTCCATTGCCCTTCTTTGACTTATCTTCATCATTGTGACCTCCTAAATATCCCTGTCCTTCCTTGTGAAGTTTGGATCCTTCTCCTTCTAGTCTCTTATTCCTTTCTTGATAAAGGATTCTAACCATCTCAGTCATGTCAAGGAATGCTTTCCTGAACACTCTTTCTTCCTCTTTGGGATCAACTTCTTCATGGATTTCTCCTTCTCTATGAGACATGCTTAAATAAGCTTCTACTTCCTTAGGAGGTGAACTAGGTGGTGGAGATTGTGGCAATCTTGCTCTCCTTTTCTTTGGCTCTTCTTGAGACCCTTCTGCTCCCACAAATTTTCCTTTTCCTCTCTTGAGCTTGAGCCTAGTAAGCATCTAAAAAATTGCAAACAGTTAAACAATTCTTTGCACCAAACTGTTAAGATTTTGTATTTTATTTTTGGCATAAATCTCATGGATAATGCCAACAATAGGTTTTGTTGCAAAAATGATGGCATCAAATCAGCAAGAGGAGATTTTATATCCTATTTTCTTGTGATAGGATGGAATACAATTTATTATTCAGTTTCTTCTCTACATCTATAAATTGCAAGCTCATAGAGGCAGAACATATGAGAATGAGTTGTGAGGAAGATGAAGTGCAGATGTGAGACATCTGTTGTTGTAATATCGTGTTGAATAATAAGAAAGCCGATACCTCTGTTTGGTGGATGTAGACCAGATTGGTTGGGTGAACCACGTTAAATTGTTGTCTTCATTTATTGTTGTGTGTGATTTATTTTGTTTTCCGCTATGCTTAATTTTGACAATTGGTATCAGAACAAGTTGAGATTGTGCACTTTGCGAAACTAATTTGATTGTAGGAATTTTATGGTAGCGTGGAGGTGTGACATGGATCGGTTGTTGGATACCATGGATGCCGGCGATGACATGCTGAACTGAGAAATCCAGTAGTGCTTCAAGAACTGTGATAAGTTAACAGCGCAATGGTAGCCACATTTTTTTTTAGCAGATATGTTTATATCTGTGTGACTATGTGAATTTGTGAAATGTTGTGCATGCATATGGGTCGATATAAAGCGGTGTGTGCTGATTAGTAGCGTAAGCAGTGTTAAACTCAAGGTGGTTGCATGCGTGTACTATCAATTTATTGACGAGGCTAATTGAAACCCATCGACTAAAGATTGCTCTGTTGATGCGGATCCATTGTGTGCGGAAACATTGATCTTTGGCTGCTATTAACGGATGGTAATTTAAACTAGAACTTTAGTTTTGTAATACGTAATTGTTGTGAACGGAAATTGTAATGCGTAATGTGTAGTTTATTAACAAAGTAATGTGTGATTGTTGTGTACCGCCTTTGGCATGTGTAGCTATTTACTATTTTTTAAATAATTCTTGCTTTTAAAGTTGAGCATGCCTATATTTCTAAATAGTACCGTGAAACTTGAGCTCTGGTATTTGTTAAGAAATTGATGTGATCCAAGAAATGAAGTTTGGTTTGCGAAGATTACAACTATTTTAAGAATGTTAAACTTTTGACAACGAAGCCATTGAGATGGGCACTTAGTTACATTCCACGGAGGCTTTTGGATGCGGGATCAAGCACTTTCAGATGTGTGTGAAGTTAATGAAAGTGTTGTGTGAAGATTTCCGTGTTGCGTGAGAAGTTAAATTAATTATGTCAAAAACTCAAAGTGCTCGGTGTGAGATTGAGAAGTTTAATGGTAGAAATAACTTCAAAATCTGGAAAGTCAAGATGCATGATTTACTCGTACAACAAGGTGTGGCGAAGGCACTTTTGGGAAAATCCAAACAACCTTTCACCATGACAGATGATGAATGGAGTGACATCGATGATAGAGCACTGAGCAGCATACGATTGTGTTTGGTGGATGGTGTTTTATTTAACATCTTGTCAGAGAAAACAGTTGTTGGTCTATGGACAAAGCTAAAAAAATATACATGACTAAATCCTTAACCAACAGGATTCTTCTGAAAAGACAGTTGTACAGCTTGCACATGAAGGAAGGTACAACAATAACCGATAATTTGAATACTTTTAATACTCTCTTGGTGCAGCTAGATAGTATAGAAGTAAAATTTGATTTAGAAGATAAAGTTGTAACTTTATTATGCTCTTTGCCTGAGTCATGGGATCATTTTTTTACTTCTATAAGTCTTAGTTCATCAGAAACTCTTGAATTTGATGATGTTGTTGGAGCTATGTTGTCTGAGGAAACCAGAAAAAGGTCAAATTTAGAAACCTCTACATCAGAAGTAATGATAGTTAGAGGTCGATCTAAAGAAAAACACTTCAGTCAGAAAAAAAACTCTTGGTCAAAATCGAAAGGGAAGAAGAGTAAGATAAAATGCTGGTTTTGCGGCAAATCAGTACATTTGAAGAAGGACTATTGGAAGAGACAAAAAACATCCAAAGGAGACTCTTCAAAAAAAAATAAAGAAGCAAACACGACAGATATAGGTTCAGGTTCGACATCTGGTTCAGGTATAAGTGATGAAGTTCTATCAGTTAATTTGTTAAATCATGATCAACATTGGCTATTAGATTCTGGTGCGTCCAATCACATGTGCATTCATAAAGAGTGGTTTAAATCTTATAAGTCAATCAATGATGGAGTTGTTTACATGGGTAATGATTTCTCATGTAATGTTGTGGGAATTGGAAGCATCCAGATTAAAATGTTTGATGGGACAAATAAAATCTTAACTGATGTAAGACATGTGCCTAAACTCAGGAAAAATCTTATTTCTCTAGGAGCATTAGACACAAATGGATATAAAACTTTTATTCAAGGTGGAGTAATGAAAATTTACAAAGGAATCCTATTAGTAATGAAAGCAAAGAAGGCTGGAAATCTTTTTTAGTTAGAAGGAAGAACATAGTTAGATCATGCTTCTACTGTATTTGAAAAAGACAGTGATTCTATTCGACTATGGCATCAACGGTTAGGCCATATGAGTGAAAGAGGATTAATTTTTTTATCTAATCGTCTGTTACTTCCTAGTTTAAAGTCTTTTAAGTTAGATTTATGCAAACATTGTATATATGGGAAACACAGCAAGCAGAAATTTAAAACTGGAAAACATACTAGTAAAGGAATCCTTGATTATATCCATTCTGATGTTTGGGGTTCATCTCCTACAAAATCATATGGAGGATCATCATATTTTGTATCTTTTATAGATGATTTCTTTAGAAAAGTATGGGTCTACATGTTAAAAAGAAATTTTGATGTATTCACAGTTTTCAAGCAGTTTAGAGCATTGGTAGAAAATATCACTAGAAGAACCATTAAATGTTTAAGAACTGACAATGTTGGTGAGTTTACTTCAAAGGAATTTGATAATTATTGCAAGGAAGTTGGGATCGAAAGACATAGAACTACTGCTTATACTCCTCAGCAAAATGGAGTTGTTGAATGCATGAACATGACTCTCTTAGAAAGAGCAAGAAGTATGCTAAGTAATGAAAATTTGTAGAAGGAATTATGGATAGAAGCAGTATATATGGCTTGCTATTTGATAAATCGACCACCATCAACTGAAATAGGATGAAAAATTCCTCAAGAGGTATGGAAGGGTCATCCTTGTGATTATTCTAAATTGAAAGTTTTTGGTTGTGATGCATATGCTCTAATTCCGAAACATCAGCATTCTAAATTAGATCCTAAATAAAAAAGATATATCTTTGTTGGATATGGTGATGGGATTAAGGGATACAGGTTGTGGGATCCCACTACTCACAAGATCATCATTAACAGAGATGTTAGATTCAATGAATCTTCACTTGATAATCTAGATGTAGATATTAAATTGAAATAGGAAAATGTACCTAATTTTCAACATATTCAGATTGAAACCAGTTCAAATTCTGAAGATAGTAAAGATGAACAAGTTTTAGATGAAGATCATGAAGAAATTCCTACAGATAATAATCAACAAATTGTGGAAGAACCAGAAAAATCTTTAAGAAGCTCCACAAGAATCAGACATCCTCCTAAAGGTATGATGATTTTTGATCATATGGTTTGTTAGCCCCCTATGAATTTTTTGACAAGCAAACAGGGGGCTAAATTGTTTTTTGAGCCTTCAAGGAATGCATTTCCTCTAAAAACACATCATCCTTGAAGCCTCCTTGTGCCCTTGTCCTTTGATAAATCCTCACTGTTGTCCCCAATTAAAAAGCCTCTCTGTTGTGAAGAAGAATGCCCAAAAAGGCCTTTTCCCTCTTATTTCATCCCTTTTAAACCTCTGTTTTCATCACCTTCTCCCTTCTTCCATTCCCCACTTACCCTTAAAGTCAGCCTAAATCCCATTTTAACCCTACAAACACCATTTGTTTGGCTTAAAGGACCCATTTCCCCTCTACCGAATCTCTCTTTTAGCCTTAAAAACCCTTTTGTTTTGGCTAAAAAAAAAACCCACTTTCTTACATACACAGGCTAAGCCCCTTTTAGGCCAGCCCCCTTAACCACTTCCCCATATACCCTGCACCCGAGACCAAGCGCTAAAGGACTAGGTGCTATTCGCAATCGGAAGGTTTCACAGAGCGCATTTTCTTTGTTACGCCTATTTTCCCCGATGTGATTGTTTGTCGTTCTATTGGCTTTGCTGTGATCTGATCCATCAATCTATATAGATACGACTGTCCAGCGCTAATCGCACCATGCCCTTCATTCCTCTCCTTTCACCCCTCCTATAGAATGTGGGCCGTCGATCTGGCTTCAGATCAGACGGCTGGAGCGTAATCACATTGTGTAGACCCAAGCGCCCCCTCCTTCGGTCTCCTCCGATTTCGATCCTCCGATTGGATCACAGCCGTTCATCCATTCGAATCCAACGACCCTCATTTCTCCCGCTCCGCTTCTGTACCTCCGTCCTTCTCCCCGCCGATATAATCTCCGCCGTTGATTCTTTTTGCGATCCAACGGTCAAGGGCCCATCACATCACTGCCCCAATTGCGCATCGGAGTTTTCTTAATGTTTCATCCACTTCCTGCCCTGATTGTGATCCTCCGATTCAATCGTGTCTATCCTTTGATCCAAATCTACTGCCCACGTCGCATCGCATTCCCATTTAACTTCCTCCCATCGGATATCCAAATAATTTCTTCCGAAGATCTCCGTCGTTGATATTTTTATGATCTAACAGTCCATAGTTAATCACCCTCTGCCCATGCCGTGTCCCACATCATAAGCCTCACTTCATTCATTTTATGCGATTTCCATTGTATTTGCCCAAGGTTAAAGCTTTGGTGTTTTAGCACTAAAGTGTTTTTTCTCCACCCATTTGACTATTAACCCTTCCGTCCATTGATCTTGACCGTTGATCTTCGTCTGTTCCTCTGATCGGACGGTCCGTGACCTCTCTCCCTCCAAACCTCCATCAGTCACCCATTTTTCACCAATTTGCAGTGTTTTTGCACAATTTCATCGTTCCAATGCACTTTCCACTATTCCTCCAGGCCTTCACAGCATCCTTTCCGGCACTCCCTGGATTTATTAATGAGTTTATCATATTGTGCAGGGTTGTTACAGAAGTGATGAATTCACTCCAGGTTCCATAATCATAGTCACAACGATTTGGAACGCAGAGGGGTTATTACAGCAGCGGTCAAAGTAATAGCAGAGACAGATTAGAAAGATTAAAGCCTATTATTGAAGATTAAACGCTTTAATCCTTGTTCAAAAGGAAAGGATGGAGTTGGAAGACTAAAGAGCACATGAAATAGCCATATCTGTGTTTAATATCAGTGGGACATTTTTCCCCAGACAGTAAACCTTCCCACTAAAGTCTCCATGCCTCCTCGAGCCCAGAAACAGTTAATTACACTGACAGAAGCGTCTTAAAAGACTGTTAGAACCAGCAGTTATGGAGTATGGAGACCCGCAGACCTTATATCCATGCCATTAATTCTAGAAGGCTGATCAGAGAGCTTTACAGCCAGAAAGGACTCCAAAGAAACATCAGAGGTCAGATATCGACCTGACAAAGACCCCTTGGCCAAACTATAAAGTAAATAAAGCATTGCAGTGTCATTAAGTAGTATGGGCATGGATGCTTCCTCCATGCTGTCTTAATGAATCAATTTAATGTACATCATCCACTCATGTTACTCTTTTTTCTCCTATAAGAATCCCCAAGAACAGATTGTAAGAGGTTCTAGATTTTCAGAAGAACATGCTGTGAAAGAATTTTGTATGCATTTGGTTGAAGCTTTAATATGAATGCAAAGATCCTGTTGGGTTTTAGTGATGAGGAGTTCTATCTTTAATGAGGATCCTAGTCTTAGTGCTTTACATTTCATAAATATTTCCTAGGTGTTATAGTTTAGCTGTTCATTTCATTCACATCCATTTATCTTGTATCATGTTCTGGAATGCAAGTAGCACACTAGTTTTGGCATGAATTTATCCTAGTTGATACTTATATCAGAACCTGTCTGGCACTTTAAATATGGCTCAGGCGTGATATATTGTTTCATTTTCCACTCCAACCATACTTCTGCTATATTAGCTTCTGTTGGCCACCTATAAAATTTGTCCTATCAAAATGTGGCCAAAACATTGTTCAGTCTTCAAGAAACACTTTCATGGCCAAAACGTTATCTCTTGAAGCTTGTGGAAGATCTCATGCTCATGTTTAAAAATTATTCACTGCTTGATTCCCTCCAGAACTCAAAAATTCTGCTAAAAATTCTATGACGAAGACTGCTGCAAAATCCCCTCCCTCCCCTTCTTCCATTCAGAAACTAACCTTCATTTGTGTCCCTTTTCCTCCGTAATTTTCCTCTCTTTTATGTGTCCCCTTCTTCCATCCATGAAACTCATTGTTGCATAGTTTAAGACCCCTTTTTTAAACTATAGCGAAAACCCCAAAACCCTTTGAAAACCATTAAAAATCATGGAAAACCCCATTTTTTTGTATTAAGGGTTTAAGACCCTTTGGGCCAGGTCTCAACCACTTCCCCACCATATGCCCATGGTGCTAAGACCAAGCGCTAGACCTTTCGACGCTTATCACATCGCAAAAATCGATGATGCGCAAGTCTTGTGTTCCTTTTAAACCCCGATGCGATCAACTCTTTTATATAAACCTTCCCGATCGCATCGAAAAAACTTAGCGCAACAGTTTGTTTTGACGTCTCCCAAAGTTCTGATATGCGATAAGCCCTTTCTCCATAAACCTCGATCACACAGCCTTAATATAACTCTCAGCCCCGCAATCAGGCGCCTATCCGCTTCAAAATAAAATAAATCCTGACCAAAGTTAAAAACATTGGTTATATATTAAAAGCGTTGATTTTTTCTATTTTCTAACTTTTCCGTCGATCCGACTTTCAAAATTGATCTCCACCTTCAATCTGAATCCACAAATCAATGGTGCGGAGTCCGTCTCCCCGTGGTCCCCACTGTTCATAAGCCGATTACCCAAAACCGGTGGTATCCATCGCACTGCCCTTGGGCGAAAAGCTGTTTTCCCCCGATCGCCAGCGATTCCATACACTGCTTGACATGCGTCTTGGGCACTGTTTGGAAAATTGCCATCCATTGCGTGTTATTGTTCAGACATGGATGCCCAGCAATATCGTCATGGACCGTCTAATCCGGAGCAGGCCATCCAACGGTTATCGCTCACCTATGATGCCCGATGTTTAAGCGGGCTACAACGCAGCATTCAATCAACCTCCGCCATCGATCTGATCTGCAAATCGACAGTCCACATTCAATCGCCCTGTTTCCTCCATTTGACTTTCAAACTCCGCTCCTGACTGTCGATTTCTGCACAATCGACTGCTCAGATTCAATTTTCTTCCACCCATTATACGATCTCTCCCGATTAATCCCAACCGTTGGATGATGCCATCCAATGGACACGCTTCCTCCACACGTCCTCTACAGCAATAAACCTAAAACACATAGGATTTCTTAATTATTTTGTGTTTTATGCAGGTTTTAAATGGTTTCTGCTGTTATATTGAAGAAAGGCCAAGGGCCGGGAATGACGATTCCCGTGCCTTTAGTCCTTAAAAGAGAACCATTCGCAAGGTGTGGATTATCTGTTTTTATCGGCATTTCATGAGGCATTGATGCCTTATAAGCCCTGCGCGGCCTGCACATCAACAAGACACTATTTTTTTGAAATCACAGTTAAAGAGTATCAGTTTATACCAAAACAGAAGACCAAAGACACAAGTCGAGCGTGATCTGTCCTGAGAACACGAAACTAAATTAAATAAACCTATCCAGCTCCCAAAGGGAACCTACAGCCTCATGGTAATTAAAGAAGGCTTAGTCATTATTACAAACAAAGGTGTTTTTCCCAAAGGCTACCAAACAGTTAATACTGATCAAGGATCTTATCTCTAAATTGTCGGCAAAACTATTTTAAAAGATTAAAGAACAGTCCAGAAGCAGATATTTTTAATCATTAGGCCTCGAAAGGCAGAAACAGATTTATGAAGCAGAGATAGAAGTGATTACATTCCCGCCTTATGCCTTGCCTAGATCTCAAAGGCCAGAGATTGCATTGATTACATAATTAATGATACTTGACCCCTGGGAAATCCTCCCACCTCTTCATTCTTCTATAAATACTTCTATAGAAGATGAGAAAATTTTGGTCTCTGGACATCTGAATGTATGTAATAGTTATTCTGAAGCTACTAATTCCCTGTTTGCAATTCAAAGATATATAAGCTGATATGGGAAGTTTCAAGTTGTAGAGACCCACCGGGCTTGCTGATTGTAACTAGTTTGAACATCTAATACAAGCTGTTGATTTATGGGATCCTGATTTGTGTCAATGGTGATGTGTTTCTCATTGTCAATTGTTATTTTTCTTAATGTTTCCACTCTGTTCACTTTCTCTGATAAAGAGCAGCAAACATAGAGCTAGGATTTACTTTCAACAATACCCTACTCTTACTGAAAGCTTTATTGTCTATTTTTTCTTCATTTGAACGTTCTCTTTGAAGAGTACATCAATGCAGGTCGGTTTAAAGGCACTTGCCTGATCTAAATTGCTCTTTGTCACTATTATCTATGTTTTCCTTATTGAATATGCTGAAAGAAGGGTAGTTTAAAGGTACTTACGTGATCTTAAGCTTTTCAACTGTTGTTTAATGTGTTCTAACTGAAAGAACTTCAAAGCAGGCTAGTTTAAAGGTATTAACCTGATCCCAGAATACTTTTATGTTTTTTCTTATTGAAAATGCTGAAAGCAGGGTAGTTTAAAGGTACTTACCCGATCTTAAGCTTTTCAACTGTTGTTTAATGTTTTCTAACTGAAAGAACTTCAAAGCAGGATAGTTTAAAGGTATTAACCTGATCTCTGAATACTCTCATGTTTTTCTTTAAGTACATGCTGAAGCAATATAGTTTAAAAGAACTTATTTGATCTTAGGTTGTTTCACTATACCTTCATTTGTTTGTTATTCATTTCCTATCTGTTTCATTCCATAAAATCACCTTAAGAGATCCTTTGACATAAGTGACTTGCCCCATGGATCCTGCTTGAACCTTGCTGTCCAATTAAAATCCTCCTATGACTCCATAGCCCAATGGGTTAAAAATGTCTTTGCCTTTCTATCAGCCAAATCATTCTTTCATCTGCAGACACCTTCACCCTTCATTTTTGAAATTGCCTTCACCTTCATCATGTCCTTGCCCAACCAAAACAAAAACAAACAAACAAAACCCAAGCTCTTCATAACTAGTCTAATATCATAATTTCAGCTATTAAAGATCACATATTTAAACTCATTCATAGAGAGATCCCTCTCTGGATTCAGGAGGGCTAGATCCTAGAATCCCAAATTTGGTTGAAATAATGTTTCTTCTACAGTTTTAGTCTTACCAATCTGCTAAAATTACATATTCCTAACATTTCTGGCGACTCCACTGGGGAAATTTTTGAGTTCATAGTTGCTTGGCCAGCTTTTATAGACTCTCTAGTTTTCCATACAACCACTCAACTCAGGAAAAACCTAAAAATATTTCAGATTGGTATTCAATAAACATGGTGGTGGACCATAAGACCTTTTACCTCTGAAAAGAGCTAAAAACTTCCACTTGGCGACTCCACAATCCTTAACAGACCTTAAGACTCCACTGGGAAGAACCCTTATCATTGTAATATCTTTCAAACTCAGTCACAAGACTGTAGGATTAAAAATTTTCCAAAACAGACTAGTTAACCTCTTAAAGATTGTCATACCTGGTTGAACTTATCTTGTTTATTTGGATCTGAAAAAATCAGCATAGTGGCTTCTAGAAAGATTCAAACTAGAGCCTATCCTGACCCTGATCCACCTGAGATAGTTGATAACCCAGAAAGTATCCTTAGGAGGTCTCCTAAGATTAATTTATCAACTATTTTCAGATCACCCTTGAGAGCTAATTCAGTCCCTGAAAATCTTTCAGCTCTACAACAATCTCAGGTTGACTTAGTAAATCCATTTAGAACTAGGTCTCTTGGTGATTTAGATCAGTTATATTCTGATTCTTCACTATCATCCCCACAAACAAGTGAAACTCTTGGTAGTAGAGAAACAACACCTCCTGATTTGCATTTTCTTCACAACTTAGGTGCCCCTCATCCAAGATCAATTCAGCAGTCTATCCCTGGTCCATCCATTTCTGCTCACCCTTCATCCACTGTTCAGACCACTCCACTTCAGTCCACTATCCTTCTTGTAAATCCACCTCCACCTCCTGCCATGGCTGCATGGTATGCTCCCCTAGTCCTTCCTGTACCACTAGTCAATCTTCCACAGGACTATCAGTCCAAAATTCCATTATATGATGCTAACAATGCTACAACTGCATCACAACATGTGGATAAGATGAATGACTACTTTGACAGAAATGAAATTGATGATGATTCTGTCAAACTTAGGTTATTTTCTCAGAGCTTAGGGGGAGAAGTGAGGAAATGGCTCAAAGGTTTAACCCCCCATAGTATCCGTGATCTGCAAGCCTTCCATCAAACATTCTTAAACAAATGGGAAGTAAAGAAAAACCCTCTCCAAGTCCTTTCTAACTATAAAAATCCCCATAGAGACACCGGGGAAAGTGTCCAAGCTTATTGCACTAGATTCAATAGTGTGTATAATGCACTTTCCCCATAACTAAAACCTCCACAAGGCTCAGCTTTAAACAAGTTTCCCGAAGGGTTTGACCTTGAGATGGCCTATCAGCTGAGAGAGAGAGATTTTGCAACTCTTGAAGATATGCAAAAAGGTGCTCTTTCTGTGGAAGTCAACTTGATGGAGAAGAGAGCAAGAATGAAAATTGAAAAGAGAGTGTACTTTAGAGAGGAAAATTCCCCTTCTACTTCCAACTCAAAAATGGAAAGAATGATGGAGGAGATTATGAAGAAAATGAGCATCCTTGAGAGAGCACAAGCAAGTCAAAACCAAACTGCTCCTCAAAACAAAAACCAAAACCAGAATCAAAGTTTTAGAAGGAACCAACCTCCAAACAGGCCTAGGGAAGATGATCAACAAATCACTCCTCCCTTTCATCAAAACTATATAAGTGAGGTTGAGGAAACAGGAGAGATAACAGAGGAAGATGATATTAACATGTTGGGAGTAGATAATGATGACTTTGAGATTCATTTTGATAAGGAACAAGGTTTTCATACCCCTTATGATAACAACAAAGATGATGATGAAATTTATTTTCAGGACATGGAAAATGTTATCATAGAGCCTCAAAAAGAATATGAACTTAGAAGCAAAACCAGTCAACAAACTCCCAACACCAAAACCTCTGACAAATATTCACAAAATAGCACTACAACCAAGCCTAAAACAGTCAAACAAAGGGATAAAACAGTCGCTGTGAATTCTGATAGAGATAGAGAGAAAGGCACTCAAAACAAAGAAAAGCAGAGTGCAGACATTAGTAGTACTACCACTTTATCTAGTAATCCTGTAAAGACCATTTTGTCAAAAAAAAGTAGAACAAATCAGCAAGATGATGTTGCTGATAGACTGGCAGCTAGTAAGGCTAAGACAAGTTCATCAAAGAACCAGATTCTTTTCAGCCTAGAGTAGGAAATTTCAAAGATCAGAATCTCTGTTCCCCTGACTGACTTAGCTGCCCAGAATGTATATAGGACCCAAAATTTGAAGGCTTTAAATATTGAGGATAATAATGACTCAGTCAATCTTAATGATGACCAACCAGAGCTCATATTTGGTCCTAAGATTGAAGGTATATATCAAGAGGGACCTGTACCTCCCTTTTATGTGAGTTTAAATGTTCATGACAAGATCCTGCATAATGCTATGCATGACTCTGGAGCCTCGCACAACCTGATGCCAAAGGTGATAATGGAAAGGCTAGGATTAGAGATAACCAGACCTTACAAGGATTTATATTCTTTTGATTCTAATAGAGTGAAGTGCCTTGGCCTGATCAAAGACCTTTGTGTGAATTTGACCCAAATCCCAGCCAAGTGCATGGTGATGGATGTTGTGGTGGCTGATGTACCTCCTAAGTATGGCATGTTGTTGTCAAGATCATGGGGTGCCAAACTGCAAGGTACCATACAGATGGATGGGACATATGCCACTATCCCTGTTTTTAGCCAGCTCAGAAGACTGTACAGAGAGTCACAGATGAAATTCATGGTCAGTAGCCCAGAAAAGCCTAAAAATTCTCCCATGTATTCTGTCCATACTGTCCTAGATTCTTTTATATTTTACAATAATGAACCAACAAAACAGTCAGATCCAAAACACAGTGACTTAGATAAACAGTTAGAGATCCCGAATCTAGAAATAAATGCAATTCTAGATATGGAAGAAAATGAGAGAGAAATTTTGGAACAGCGCGTTGAAACAATGGACCAGAGTGAACAAAGCCAAGATGGCAAACAACAGACTACCCCTCACGCTCAGCTCCATGAAAATCCTGAGGAACGAGACCCAGCATAACACATTGTGGATTTCAGAATAGAACATAATGATGAAACACTTAGTGAACAAGTCACTTTAACAGGATTAATGGCCGATAGGGAGGAAGAGAAACACAACTTAGAAGTGTCAAAATAGTTTGCTGCATTTGAAGACATTAGCAAACCAAACAAAGGTTTTGAGCTACGAGTCATGTGTCCATTGCTCTTAAAACTTGAAAATCAAGAGAACAACCTTCAACGCAGTGAAAAACCTGAGGAGGTGAAACAAATAAAACTAAGTGCTGATATTTCACAACAACCCTTGAGCACATTGGTTGGAGAAGATGGAACTGAAAATAGTCCTCTGTGGAGTATGTATTTTGATGGGTCATGCACTAAGAGAAATGCTGGTGCAGGTGTTTGGATTATCAACACTGAAAACAACCACACAGAAAGCATTTCCTGCAAATTAAACTTTCAGTGTTCCAATAACATAGTAGAATATGAATCTCTTCTCTTAGGCTTACATCTATTAAAAAAGTTAGGAGCCACAAGAATTAATGTGTATGGGGATTCAGAACTAGTCATTAAGCAAGTCAATGGGGAATATAACACAAATCATCCCAGACTTAGAGATTACCGAAACAATGTCATGGACCTTTTAGAAACTTTTGAGGAGTCCAAATTGATTTTTGTTCCAAGAAAAAGAAATATTTCCACACACAATTTAGCTTTTGCGGCTAGAACATGCTTAACGCCATTTGAAACCAAAGGTTGTACAACTCATATTAAGTTTAGACCAGCTATGCCAGATAATGAAAAATATTGGCAGGTCTTTGAGGGTGACAAATAGATAGAGGATTTTCTGTTGGGAAGGAATGAATTTGAGTTAGCTGATTGGGATTCTAAATCCGATGAAAATTTCCTAAACAAAAATTCCCCCAAAAAAGAAAAACCATCTGGTCCCATAGAAATCAACATGTTTAATAAAAAACTTGAAACTCATACTGAAGAATACAAGGATACAGAAAACGAAGACATTGAGGTATTGTCATCAAAGGACAAGAACATACCTAGGGGGCTAGCACCGTTAGAATACCTCTTTGATTTTAACAACGTATCAAAGAAGCCTACCGTAGAATACATAGAGTCTGAGGTCGAGGAATGCAACATAGGCACCTAGGATCAGCCTAAAATGATTAAATTAGCTAGGTCCTTGGCACCAGACATGAAAAGGAAATACGTTGACCTGTTTAAAGAGTTTGTCGATGTGTTTTCCTGGAGCTATGAAGACTTGAAAGCCTATGATACAGAAATCATTCAGCACAAGATCCCTTTTAAACAAAATAAAAAACCCTTTAAGAAAAAACTGTGTAGAATTAATCCAATACAACTGCCTCTAGTAGAAAAGGAAATCAAGAAGATGTATGAGGCAGGAATCATTGTGCCTGTGAGGTTTTCAGACTGGGTTTCTAACCTTGTAGCCATGAGAAAAAAGACAGGAGAAATCATGTTGTGCATTGATTTCAGAAACCTTAACAAAGCCTCCCTGAAAGACAACTACCCTTTACCCAAAATGGAACACATTCTACAAAGGGTAGTCTGTTCGAAGAGGATTTCTCTATTAAATGGTTTTTCAGGATATAACCAGGTTTTAGTACTCCCAGAAGACCAACTCAAGACAACGTTCACCACTCCTTGGGGCACTTTCATGTATGTGAAAATGCCTTTTGGATTAATGAATGTTGGGGCCACTTTCCAAAGGGCCATGGACATTGCATTTTCGGAGGAAGTAGGGCACTTCATTGTAATTTACCTTGATGACATAACAGTTTATTCCAAATCTGATGAAGAGCACCTGAAACATTTAAGAAAGGTCCTTGAAAAGTGCAGAAGGTTTGGGTTATCTTTAAATCCCAAAAAGACAGTGTTTGGCCTTCAGGAAGGTAAGCTCCTTGGCCATATCAAATCAGAAGAAGGGATTAAAGTATATCCAAATAGAGTTGAGGGAATACTACAAATTAGCCAACCAAGGAACATAAAAGAATTTCAGTCCTTTATTGGAAAGATTAACTTCTTGAGGAGGTTTATTCCCAACTTAGCAGAGCTCCTTAGAAACATGACTAATATGCTCAAGAAAGAAGTAGGAGTGAAGTGGACTGTAGAAACCAAAAAATCCTTTGAATTGGTAAAACATGCACTCACCCGGGCACTAGTCCTAATGAGCCCAGACTTTTCAAAAGAGTTCCTTATTTTCTCCTTTGCCTCAGATCATACTGTGGCTGCAGTCCTGTTGCAGAAAAATCCAGAGGGACAGGAACAACCCATTTCTTTTTTCAACAAGGCTTTAAGGGATGCACCCTTGAAATATAACATAATGGAAAAACAGGCCTATGCTTTGGTAAAGGCCTTAAAGGACTTCAGGGTGTATATTCTACATTCCCACATCATTGCCTATGTACCTAATATAGTGGTAAAAGACATCTTGTCCCAAGACCCAGATGGAAAGAGGGGTAAATGGATTGCTGCTATATTAGAGTATGACTTGGAAATTAGACCAACCAAACTTATTAAAGGTTAGGGCTTAGCTCAATTAATGGTTGAATCTAATATACAAGCCCTTGACATCAACATGATAGATGCCTTGGATGAACAGGAAGAATTACTTACTCCCACTGTCGAAGAGCAGTTTCAAAACTCACCTTGGTACACTAATATCTTGTATGTGCTTGCAAATCTTAATGCTCCTCCTGATTTATCAAAAACAAAGGCAAGGTTTTTAAAGTTGAAAGCTAGGAACTATTTCATTTTAAATGAATGTTTATATTGGAAAAATGATGATGGTTTATTGCTTAAATGTTTGTCTGAAGCTGATGCAGAAAGGATCAAGCATGAATTCCATGAAGGAGAGTGTGGAGGCCATCTTTACTGGAAAATCACAGCCAATAAAATCCTTAGAGCTGGATATTAATGGCCCATCCTCTTCCAGGATGTCCATAAAATGATAGTTTCCTGTCACAAATGCCAAATTTTTGAAGGCAAAAGAAAACTTCTCCCTTTACCATTACAACCTATCACTGTTGAAGCTCCTTTTCAACAGTGGGGCCTAGATTTCATAGGGGAAATCCATCCTGCTTCGTCTGCCCAACACAAATGGATTCTCACGGCCACTGACTACTTCACAAAATGGATTGAAGCCATCCCTTCTAGGAATGCCATAGATTCTGTCATTATAAAATTCCTTGAAGACCATATCTTGTCTAGATTTGGATGTCCTAGGAAGATTATTACTGATAATGTTGCTTCTTTTTGTTCCAAAAAGATGATTGATTTTTGTCACAGGTATCATATTACACTTGGACATTCTATTTCTTACTACCCTCAAGGTAACGGGCTAGCAGAATCATCAAATAAAATTTTGGTGACCATCATCAAAAAGCTGCTTGAAGAGAACAAAAAATCATGGCATAACAAGTTGGTGCATGCTCTGTGGGCAGACAGATTGACCACAAAAAAATCCATTGGAATGTCCCCTTACCAGCTTGTTTATGGAGCAGATGCGGTGTTTCCTACCAGCCTAGGTGTACCAGTAATAAAATTAATCCAAGAAATACAGTCAGAAGAAGACAACATAATTAGGAGAATCAGTCAGATAATACATCTCCAGCAGACTAGGGAAGAGGTTTACAATAGGGCTCAAAAGGTGCAAGAAAACATAAAGAAGTTATTCGACAAAAGAACAAAGGCTTGTGTTTTCAACATTGGAGATAAGGTACTCAAATGGGATTCCAAGAGAGAGGATAAGGGTAAACATGGTAAATTTGATAGTTTGTGGCAAGGTCCTTACATCATCCAGTCCACTGTTGGTCCTAATGCCTTTTTTCTACAAGAGTTAGATGGCACGGATCTGTTTGGGGGTCCTGTAAATGGCAGGGTCCTTAAGCATTACTACTGCTGAGTTCCATTTTAAAGCTTTCATTTCCATTGTAAATACCATTTGCTTTGTTCAGTCTCATAAAAGAAAAAGTACAAAAACAATAAAAAGAAAAGAAAAGAGGGCATATTGTACAAAACAATAAAGGTATAGCCCCATACCAAAAAGAGAAGAAAATTCTGAAAGTGTGCAAGCTCAAATGCCACTCCTGAATAACACACTTCTAGTTAGTCAAACTATCTAATCTTGACTAATTAGCTTTAAATTTTCTGCTGATAGGATAGTGAATTAGATTTTCCAAACTGTTTAATCTTGGCTTATCAATAGATAGATTAGGATAGAAATTAAAGGTTCAAACATGTTCAAAATCTGAACCTGAGTTTCCAAAGGGAGATGACTCAAATAAATTTTTTTTTTTTTGAGTCAAGAAGTAAATCTGGTTCTAATTAGCTCAAAATCTGAACCAGAGAAAAAGGAAGAAACAGCTCAAACAAAATCCAAAACAGAGCTGTAAAAAGAGGAGGCCATGATAAGAAGTTTTTAGATCTTAAGTCTTCCATTTTGTTTTAAATTTTCTGCAAAATAAATTTCTATGTGTAGCTTGTTTTTATGCCATAGACCAGTACCAAGTTAGACTACTTAACCCTAACTTGAATGCTTTTAAATTTATTTTGTAGAAATTAGAGAATAAAATCTGTTAGACTGTTTAATCCTAACAGATTGATAGAATAGGTAGAGAATCATATGGGCTCAACTGTCTAATCTAAGTCCATGGAGAAATAAGGAGTAGAAATAGATTAGATTTCCTACTTTCAAAAGAATAAAATGTTGTTAAAAGATTTTTCCAATCCAAGTGCACTCTGATGAAGAAAAAATGCTAGATCATTAGGATTGGGTAGGTAGAAAGCTTGTTGAATGAAGATCCATTGTTTTTTATAGCTGCTGACATGTTTTCAGAGCAGAGTAAGATCATCCCAGCACAGGAAGGCCAGCCCAATGGATCAGGCACATGTCAGCCTCCCATAGAACATGGTGGATGTGGCACAGGTCAGCCTCCCAGAGAATGCAGGTCTGAAGTTCTTGATGCCTTCAAGAAGGCACCATCCCCAAGTGGAGCCACTATTGGCCACCTGTAAAATTTGTCCTATCAAAATGTGGCGAAAACATTGTTCAGTCTTCAAGAAACACTTTCATGGCCAAAATGTTATCTCTTGAAGCCTGTGGAAGATCTCATGCTCATGTTTAAAAAGTCTTCACTGCTTGATTCCCTCCAGAACTCAAAAATTCTGCTAAAAATTCTATGACGAAGACTGCTGCAAAATCCCCTCCCTCCCCTTATTCCATTCAGAAACTAACCTTCATTTGTGTCCCTTTTCCTCCGTAACTTTCCTATTTTTTATGTGTCCCCTTCTTCCATCCATGAAACTCATTGTTGCATAGTTTAAGACCCCTTTTTTAAACTATAGCGAAAACCCCAAAACCCTTTGAAAACCATTAAAAATCATGGAAAACCCCATTTTTTTGTATTAAGGGTTTAAGCCCCTTTGGGCCAGGTCTCAACCACTTCCCCACCATATGTCCATGGTGCTAAGACCAAGCGCTAGACCTTTCGATGCTTATCGCATCGCAAAAATCGATGGTGCGCAAGTCTTGTGTTCCTTTTAAACCCCGATGTGATCAACTCTTTTATATAAACCTTCTCGATCACATCGCAAAAACTCAGCGCACCAGTTTGTTTTGACGTCTCCCGAAGTTCTGATATGCAATAAGCCCTTTCTCCGTAAACCCCGGTCACACAGCCTTCATATAACCCTCGGCCCCGCAATCGGGCGCCTATCCGCTTCAAAATAAAATAAATCTCGACCAAAGTTAAAAACATTGGCTATATATTAAAAGCATTGATTTTTGCTATTTTCTAACTTTTTCGCCAATCCGACTTTCAAAATTGATCTCCACCGTCGATCTGAATCCACAAATCAATGGTGCGAAGTCCGTCTCCCCGTGGTCCCCACTGTTCATAAGCCGATTGCCCAAAACCGGCGGTATCCATCGCACCACCCTTGGGCGAAAAGTTGTTTTCCCCCGATCGCCAGCGATTCCATACACTGCTTGACACGCGTCTTGGGAACTGTTTGGAAAACCGCCGTCCATCACGCGTTATCGTTCAGATGTGGACGCCCAGCGATATCGCCATGGACCGTCCGATTTGGAGCATGCCAACCAACGGTTATCGCTCACGTATGATGCCCGATGTTTAAGCGGGCCACAGCGCGGCATTCAATCAACCTCCGCCATTGATATGATCTGCAGATTGACTGTCCACATTCCATCACCCTGTTTCCTCCGTTTGACTTTCAAACTCCGCTCTCGACCATCGATTTCTGCGCAATTGACGGCTCAGATTCAATTTTCTTCCGCCCATTCTACGATCTCTCCCGATTAATGCCCACTTTTGGATGATGCCATCCAACAGCCATGCTTCCTCCACACGTCCTCTGCAGCAATAAACCTAAAACACACAGGATTTTTTAATTATTTTGTGTTTTATGCAGGTTTTAAATGGTTTCCGCTGTTATATTGAAGAAAGGCCAAGGGCCGGGAATGACGATTCCCGTGCCTTTAGTCATTAAAATAGAACCATTCGCAAGGTGCGGATTATCTGTTTTTATCGGAATTTCATGAGGCATTGATGCCTTATAAGCCCTGCGCGGCCTGCACATCAACAAGACACTATGTTTTTGAAATCATAGTTAAAGAGTATCAGTTTATACCAAAACAGAAGACCGAAGACACGGGTCGAGCGTGATATGTCTTGAGAACACGAAACTAAAGTAAATAAACCTCTCCAGCTCCCAAAGGGCACCTGCAGCCTCATGGTAATTAAAGAAGGCTTAGTCATTATTACAAACAAAGGTGTTTTGCCCAAAGGCTACCGAACAGTTAATACTGATCAAGGATCTTATCTCTAAATTGTCGGAAAAACTATTTTAAAAGATTAAAGAATAGTGCTGAAGCAGATCTTTTTAATCATTAGGCCTCGAAACGTAGAAACATAGTTATGAAGCAGAGTTAGAAGTGATTACATTCTCGCTTTATGCCTTGCCTAGTTCTCAAAGGCCAGAGATTGCATTGATTACATAATTAATGATACTTGACCCCTGGGAAATCCTCCCACCTCTTCATTCTTCTATAAATACTTCTGTAGAAGATGAGAAAATGTTGGTATCTGGACATATGAATGTATGTAATAGTTATTCTGAAGCTACTGATGCACTGCTTGCAATTCAAAGATATATAAGCTGATATGGGAAGTTCGAAGTTGTAGAGACCCACCGGGCTTGCTGATTGTAACTAGTTTGAACATCTAATACAAGCTGCTAATTTATGGGATCCTGATTTGTGTCAATGGTGATGTGTTTCTCACTGTCAATTGTTATTTTGCTTAATGTTTCCACTCTTTTCACTTTCTCTGATAAAGAGCAGCAACAATAGAGCTAGGATTTACTTTCAACAGTACCCTACTCTTACTGAAAGCTTTATTGTCTATGTTTTCTTCATTTGAACGTTCTCTTTGAAGAGTACATCAATGCAGGTCGGTTTAAATGCACTTGCCTGATCTAAATTTCTCTTTGTCACTGTTATCTATGTTTTCATTATTGAATATGTTGAAAGCAAGGTAGTTTAAAGGTACTTACCTGATCTTAAGCTTTTCAACTGTTGTTTAATGTTTTCTAACTGAAAGAACTTCAAAGCAGGCTAGTTTAAAGTTATTAACCTGATCCCAGAATACTTTTATGTTTTTTCTTATTGAAAATGCTGAAAGCAGGGTAGTTTAAAGGTACTTACCTGATCTTAAGCTTTTCAACTGTTGTTTAATTTTTTCTAACTGAAAGAACTTCAAAGCAGGCTAGTTTAAAGGTATTAACCTGATCTCAGAATACTCTCATGTTTTTCTTTAAGTACATGCTGAAGCAATATAGTTTAAAAGAACTTATTTGATCTTAGGCTATTTCACTATACCTTCATTTGTTTGTTCTTCATTTCCTATCTATTTCATTCCATAAAATCACCTTAAGGGATCCTTTGACATAAGTGACTTGCCCCATGGATCCTGCTTGAACCTTGTTGTCCAATTAAAATCCTCCTATGACTCCATAGCCCAATGGGTTAAAACTGTCTTTTCCTTTCTGTCAACCAAATCATTCTTTCATCTGCAGACACCTTCACCCTTCATTTTTGAAACTGCCTTCACCTTCATCATGTCCTTGCCTGACCAAAACAAAAAAAAAACAAACAAAACCCAAGCTCTTCATAACTAGTCTAATATCATAATTTTAGCTATTAAAGATCACATCTTTAAACTCATTCATCGAGAGATCCCTCTCTAGATTCAGGAGGGCTAGATCCTAGAATCCCAAAGTTGGTTGAAATAATGTTGCTTCTGCAGTTTTAGTCTTACCATTCTGCTAAAATTACAGATTCCTAACAGCTTCTATGGGATGTTATTTTTAAAATGCTATTGTCATGTATGGATTCTTAATTTTGTAAGCCCATTACATATTGATATTTTTTTCTGGATATCATCTCGATGACAGTTATTATTATCTCAATCTTTCATACGTAGTAAACACCTTCTGATTATTCATCTATGTGAGGTATTTTAGAACCCAACCCTCTTTACAGTAAACTTCCTTTGAATTGTCTGATGCACTTGTATTAAAGTTTCACACCTTTCCTCTACAATATTTCTTTCCCTGTGTCAAGCTTCTGAAATTTTTGGTCCCATTCAAATTAACCTTCCTGTTTACAGGAGATAGCATGAGAGCCTTTTTCTGATAGCTTCCCATATTATATCATATGCTCCTTGCTGTATAAGATGTCCTAGGCACTATTATTTCACAACTCAAGGTTGTCTCTAGGGTTGAAAACATATTTTTAGCGTCATTGCCGGGGAACAAATTTAAGAAAAGTTAAATCCCTGGGCCTCGAAAAAATCTTTATTCACTCTTCAGAAAGGTGAGCATCAAGAGTTGAGAGTTGTAGATCCCTCACCTTGGTGACTCCACTGGTGATCAGTAGGCCGCTGATTATCTTGGTTTCACGAGGCTCCACTGGGAGACCATATCACAGTACAACAGTAGCCATGCTAAAGACCAAGCCATTTCACCAATGGAAGACTCTGAGTAGTTTGTAGAAATGCATCCAAGTTTCATAGCAGAGTGTCGAGATGTAATTTCATGTGGCTTGGAAGAACTGAAAGTGGAGGACCTTCCACGGGCTATTCTTCTCAGCTCAAGTTTCAAACCCGTGCTTAAGAAAATCTTTCTAGAATTGGTGGTTGAAAGATATGAAGCTGAGATCGAATTTTTGAACTCACAAGAAAAATCATATCAGGTCAGAGACCCGAGAGCCTTTTTGAAAAGTCTCCCTCCCCCTAAGAAAGAGGAAATTTCACTGCCTTTCGAAGTACAAGAAGAAGATGATCCGGTTCTCAAGAGCCACATTGAAAATGCAGTGGAAGATGCAGAAATCAAAGTGGCCCAAGATAAAGACAGCCTACCATTCATGGAAGGCCTGAAAGAAAAAAGTGTACATCATGTGTTCATTGATCCTGTGGCAGAATATATGGAGGCCCTGATTAGCTCAAATTCTCCAGCATTGATCCTTCGCCAGGGCCAGATTCATCAGGAGAGGTCACCACTGATGATGACCACAGTTTTGAAAAACCACCTATAGAGCACCCTATGGTGGTCTCTAATGAGCAGTCAGTTCTCCTATCCCTTTTTGTTGCTGCTTGACTGGCTGCACTGGCATTATTGTAACACCTAGAGCATCAGAGATTTCCAAGTAGAGTAGAGTAGGTAGGAAAGCTCAATAAAGCTCAGCCTGTGAGCATGTAGTTAGTTGTTTTAATTTCTACAAAGTCCAACGAGCCAGACAGTCTAATCCTGGCTTGGTTGTTTTTCAATTTCTGTCTTAGAATGTAGAGAATAAATCTTCTAGACAGTTTAATCCTAGCAGATAGTATTTTAGGTAGAGAAACTACGAGGCCAACAGTCTAATCTGGTCTCATGGAGTAATAAGGGTAGAAGAAGAATAGGTTTATTTTCCTGTTTGTAAAAAATTGATGATGTAAAGGGTCTGTAAGTCCAAATGCACCCAGATGATTAACAGGTGGTCTCCGAAGTTCTCGACACGCCCAAGGATGAACGTGTCGTTCCCAGGTGGAGCCAATGTTGATCATATGGTTTGTTAGCCCCCTATGAATTTTTTGACAAGCAAATAGGGGGCTAAATTGTTTTTTAGCCTTCAAGGAATGCATTTCCTCTAAAAACACATCATCCTTGAAGCCTCCTTGTGTCCTTGTCCTTTGATAAATCCTCACTGCTGTCCCCAGTTAAAAAGCCTCTCTGTTGTGAAGAAGAATTCCCAAAAAGGCCTTTTCCCTCTTATTTCATCCCTTTTAAACCTCTGTTTTCATCACCCTCTCCCTTCTTCCATTCCCCAATTACCCTTCAAGTCATCCTAAATCCCCTTTTAACCCTACAAATACCCTTTGTTTGGCTTAAAGGACCCATTTCCCCTCTACCGAATCTCTCTTTTAGCCTTAAAAACCCTTTTGTTTTGGCTAAAAAAAAAAACCCACTTTCTTACATACACAGGCTAAGCTCCTTTTAGGCCAGCCCCCTTAACCACTTCCCCATATACCCTGCACCCGAGACCAAGCACTAAAGGACTAGGTGCTAATCGCAATCGGAAGGTTTCACAGAGCACATTTTCTTTGTTACGCCTATTTTCCCGGATGCGATTTTTTTTAGTTCTATTGGCCCTGCTGCGATCTGAGCCGTCGATCTGTATAGATCTAACCATCCAGTGCTAATCACACTGCACCCTTCGTTCCTCTCCTTTCACCCCTTTGATTAAATGTGGGCCGTCAATCTAGCTTCAGATCAGACGGCTGGCGCGTAATCGCATCGCGCAGACCCAAGCGCCCCCTCCTTCGGTCTCCTCCGATTTCGATCCTCCGATTGGATCACGGCCGTTCATCCATTCGAATCCAATGTCCCTCATTTCTCCTGCTCTGCTTCTGTACCCCCATCCTTCTCCCTGCCGATATAATCTCCACTGTTGATTCTTTTCGCGATCCAACGGTCGAGGGCCCATCACATCACTGCCCCAATCGCGCATTGGAGTTTTCTTAATGTGTCACCCACTGCCTCCCCCGATTGCGATCCTCCGATTCAATCGTGTCTGTTCGTTGATCCAGATCTACGACCCATGTCGCATCGTATTCCCATTTAACTTCCTCCCATTAGATCTCCAAATAATTTCTTCCGAAGATCTCCACTGTTGATATTTTTATGGTCTAACGGTCCACAGTTAATCGCCCTCTGCCCACGCCGGGTCCCACATCATAAGCCTCACTTCGTTCATTTTTTGTGATTTCCATTGTATTTTCCCAAGGTTAAAGCTTTGGTGTTTTAGCACTAAAGTTTTTTTTCTCCGCCCATTTGACTATTAACCCTTCTGTCTGTTGATCTCGACCATTGATCTTCGTCTGTTCCTCTAATCGGACGGTCCACGACCTCTCTCCCTCCAAACCTCCATCAGTCACCCGTTTTTCTCCAATTTGCAACGTTTTTGCACATTTTCAACGTTCCACTACACTTTCCACTATTCCTCTAGGCCTTCACAGCAACCCTTCCGCCACTCCCTAGATTTCTTAATGAGTTTATCGTATTGTGCAGGGTTGTTACAAAAGTGATGAATTCACTCTAGGTTCCATAATCACAGTCATTATGATTCAGAATGCAGAGGGGTTATTACAGCAACGTTCAGAGTAATAGTAGGGATGGATTAGAAAGATTAAAGCCTATTATTGAAGATTAAACGCTTTAATCCTTTTTCAAAAGGAAAGGATGCAGTTGGAAGACTAAAGAGCACAAAAAACAACCATATCTATGTTTAATATCAGCGGGACATTTTTCCCCGGACAGTACACCTTCCCGCTAAAGTCTCCATGCCTCCTTGAGCCCAGAAACAGTTAATTACACTGAAAAAAGCTTCTTAAAAGATTGTTAGAACCAGCAGTTATGGAGTATGGAGACCCGTAGACCTTATATCCATGCCATTAATTCCTGAAGGCTGAACAGAGAGCTTTACAACCAGAAAAGACTCCAAAGAAACATCATAGGTCAGATATCAACCTGACAAAGACCCCTCAGCCATACTATAAAGTAAATACAGCATTGTAGTGTCATTAAGCAGTATGGGCGTGGATGCTTCCTCCATGCTGTCTTAATGAATCAATTTAATGTACATCATCCACTCCTATTACTCGTTTTTCTCCTATAAGAATCCCCAAGAACAGATTGTAAGAGGTTCCAAATTTTCAGAAGAACATGCTATGAAAGAATTTTGTATGCATTTGGTTGAAGCTTTAATATGAATTCAAAGAGCTCGTTGGGTTTCAGTGATGAGGAGTTCTATCTTTAATGAGGATTCTAGTCTTGGGGCTTTACAGTTCGTAAATCTTTCCTATGTGTTATAGTTTAGCTGTTAATTTCATTCACATCCATTTATCTTGTATCATGTTCTGGAATGCGAGTAGCCCACTAGTTTTGGTATGAATTTATCCTAGTTGATACTTATATCAAAACCTTTCTGGCACTTTAAATATGGCTCAGGCGTGATATAGTATTTAATTTTCCACTCCAACCATACTTCTGCTATATTAGCTTCTATGGGATGTTATTTTTAAAACGCTATTGTCATGTATGGATTCTTAATTTTGTAAGCCCATTACATGTTGATATTTGTTTCTGGATATCATCTCGATGACAGTTAGTATTATCTCAATGTTTCATATGTAGTAAAAACCTTCTGATTATTCATCTATGTGAGGTATTTTAGAACCCAGCCCTCTTTACAGTAAGTTGCCTTTGAATTTTTGGATGCACTTGTATTAAAGTTTCACACCTTGCCTCTGCAGTATTACTTTCCCTGTGTCAAGCTTCTGAAATTTTTGGTCCCATTAAAATTAACCTTACTGTTTACAGGAGATAGCATGAGAGCCTTTTTATGATAACTTCCCATATTATATCATATGCTCCTTGCTGTATAAGATGTCGTAGGCACTGGTATTTCACAACTCAAGGTTGTCTCTAGGGTTGACAACAATGATTATGTTACTTCAATTGATTTAACCACTAATGATGATGAACCTTTATGCTATCAGGAAGCTGTAGAAGGTTCTAACAGTGATAAGTGGAAAGAAGCTATGAAGGATGAGATCAAGGCATTAGACAAGAATGCCACATGGGATCTCGTAGAAATTCCTAATGATAGAAAAACTGTAGGATGTAAATGGGTTTACAAATTGAAAAGGGGTGTTGATGATAAAGAAGACATGTACAAAGCGAGGCTGGTTGCGAAAGGTTTTTCTCAGAAAGCAAGAATTGACTTTCATGAGATATTTTCACCAGTTGTTAAAATTGTTTCAATTCGGATTGTCTTAGCATTAGTTGCTTTACTTGATTTATAATTACAACAACTAGATGTTAAGACTACATTCTTACATGGAGATTTAGATGAAGAGATTTATATGGAACAACCTGAAGGGTTTGTTCAAAATCGCAACAGTAAATTTGTCTGCAGGCCCAATAAATCATTGTATGGTCTGAAGTAGTCGCTGAGACAATGGTACAAGAAATTTGATTCTTTAATGATGAGCCAAAATTATATAAGAAGTGAATATGATCATTGTATTTACTTTGAGAAATTAAGTAATGGCATATTCATTATCTTAGTATTATATTTTGACGATATACTTTTAGCAAGAAAAAGCATAACTGAGATCAACAGGTTAAAGGCTCAGATGGCTAGGACGTTTGATATGAAATATCTTGGAGCAGCAAGACAGATTTTGGGAATGGAGATTTTTAGAGATAGGAGCAATGGTAAGCTGTGGTTATCACAACATAAGTATATTGAGAAAATACTCTTAAGGTTTGGTATGAACAATGTGAAACCAATTTCAGTCCCTTTAGCTTCCCATTTTAAGCTTTCTTCAAGTTTATGTCCTAATACAAATGAAGAAAAGGAATATATGTCTTGAATACCTTATGCTAATGCGGTAGGAAGTTTGATGTATGCGATGGTTTGTACATGACCAGATATTTCACATGCAGTTGGGGTTGTCAGTAGGTATATGGAAAATCCAGGGAAATAACACTGGGCAGTAGTGAAATGGGTGCTTCGGTATTTGAGAGGCACAAGTGATTATTGTATCACTTATAACAGAGGTAGTGAATTTGTTTGCGGATATGTTGGTTCTGATTTTGCAGGTGATTTGGATAAGAGAAGGTCAACTTTAGGATATGTCTTTACTCTTGCAGGCGGAGCTATTAGCTGGATGTCAAAGCTATAGAACACTGTTGCTTTATCCACTACAGAAGTAGAATACATAGCTGCTTCACATGCTTGCAAAGAAGAGATTTGGTTGAAAGGTTTGTTTGGTGAGTTTGGTAGGTTGCAAGACAACATTAAGTTATTTTGTGATATTCAAAGTGCAATTCACTTGGCTAAAAATCTGGCCTATCATAGTAAATCAAAGCATATACCTATAAAGTACCATTTTGTAAGACAAGTTATCACTGAATGGGGAGTCCCTCTTGAAAAAGTGCATACAAAGGAAAACTGTGCAGACGTTCACGAAACCAGTTTTATTAGACAAGCTACGATGGTGTCTGGATTCTCTTGGCTTGCAGAGAAAATGAAAAGAATAAACAAGAACGAGGTATCAGGCTAATTGTTGTCAAGGTGGAGATTGTTGAGATTTTGTATTTTATTTTTGGCATAAATCTCATGGATAATGCGAACAATAGGTTTTGTTGCAAAACTGATGGCATAAAATCAACAAGAGGAGATTTTATATCCTATTTTCTTGTGATAGAAAGGAATAGAATTTATTATTCAGTTTCTTCTCTACATCTATAAATTGCAAGCTCATATAGGTAGAACATATGAGAATGAGGTGTGAGGAAGATGAAGTACAGATGTGAGACATCTGATATTGTAATATCCTTTTGAATAATAAGAAAGCCAATACCTTTGTTTGGTGGATGTAGCCTAGATTGGTTGGGTGAACCACATTAAATTGTTGTCTTCATTTATTGTTGTGTGTGATTTATTTTGTTTTCCGCTATGCTTCCTTAGGAGGTGAACTAGGTGGTGGAGATTGTGGCAATATTTCTCTCCTTTTCTTTGGCTCTTCTTGACACCCTTCTGCTCCCACCAATTTGCCTTCGCCTCTCTTGAGCTTGAGCCTAGTAAGCATCTAAAAACTTACAAACAGTTAAACAATTCTTTGCACTAAACAACACCGAAGAATAAACTCTAGCTCTAATACCAATCTGATCTGAAAGGACTGTATTATTTTTGTTGTGCTAAGTTTCTTTTCAGTTTATAAACATGTGCATACTTTCTCATAATTTTTCTTAAGGATTGAGGATTTTAACCATGAATTGTAGATGATTTTAGTGAATTAGAAGCATGAAATAAGCACAAATAACACTGAAAAACTATGTAAAACAGAAAAATAAGTCACCAAATAACATTTACACAACATGCATGATGAATTAGTTCACCCCTCTTGGGCTACATCTACTGTTCTAGCTCCCAATGGCATGTCCATCTTTCATTATGCTCAAAATTTTGCAAATACATGTAGTTACATGCCTCTAATGACCGTTTTCTCTGCACTAATAGCTCCATAATGCTCCAATTAGACAATAATGATTCTTCATTCACTCTGAATGGGATAAAATTGAGTCTCCTACTCTTTTTCCCAGTTACACCTAGAAAAAATCCACCAAAAGTGGAGAACTCCACTTAACTGGAGTTAAAATAGCTCCTCTGCCAGAAATGGCGCGCATTGCCAAAGATGTCACTGGACTTAACCATCACATTTAATTTAATGGTTGAGGTGGCCAATTTCCAATTCAAAACCAGCGACATCCTAAATGGTTGGCGGAACCAAGGCTTAAACCATGGTTTGGTTAGTCGGAACTCCGGTTGAGGTGGATGGAGTTTGTAGAATCGTCACGTTAACCACGCAGAAACATTGCCATGTCACAAAAAAATATTAATGCTGTGAAGTTTACAAAGTGTTGGTTGTAAAAACTGTGGTTGGAGTTAAATGTTGTAATGTGACCACCGACGGGGACCGCTGGCGGGTTGGGACCACTAGCTGTCCCTAACCCCAAATGTGATTTGTATCAAACTTTAAATACAACCCGCAAACATATAATGTAAGAATTAATGTGTGACTCAGGTAGTTAGGACATGTGTGTGTATTTCTGGAGGTCGTAGGGTCAAGCCCTACAGACCTTCACCCAAATTTTAACATGCCATTTGGGGGACATGTGGCAGCCTTAAGGTTGGCCACATGTTACCCCCTGATTGGCCCAAAAAAAACAACGTACAACCATTCAATCAAAAAAGGCAGCCACTTTTTGTCCTGGGGTTGGTTCTGAGGAAAATAATATTCCTCAAAATATTCCTTTTACTGACTGTGCATTCACCTTGTTGACTTGGCATCCTAGTCAAACCTGTTGCAATTTTACATGTTTGGCATTTTGATCAGAATGCGATATCTCCCTCATACGGCATCAGTTTTTCGAACCGTTCATGATGCCAGAAGGAGAAATTACAGGATATCACATAGCCATCTGAATTTCAACTAAATCTTGTAACTTTGAATTTTGAGAAAATTTATGAACTTACGATCATCATCATAACAATCTACCCACCTTTAAATAATAAATAAAATTTTATAATTATATATATATATATATATATACAAAAAATCTTGTTGTTACCCATATAAGCTCGCCCTCACTTGACTATGTTTAACTTTTCAATTAAAACAAACTATTGGCAGGGACTATCGGCTGGCAGTCACATGCAACGCTTGTTATGATGTAGCATGGGGTGACTTGCTTTGTTGTACTATACAATATATTTTATATATTTATATGATTTGGTTCAATGCAATTAGGTAATTTGTAAAATAATTTTCCTTTAAGGGATAAAAAGACTATTATAATATTTCATATAAGATGAAAAACCAAACTGTTTGAATTTTAGAAAAACAGGGTATATATATTATTATAATAGTGTTTAATTACGCTAAAAGCCATTTTATATATGGATTTGGTTGGGAAAACATTGTTTAGCCCAGGAAATATCCTCACTCCATTTTTTTCATTCCCTCCCATCAAAATTCAACAAGTGGAAACCATTTTTTCCTTGTCATTAGTCCCTTTGTCCGGGTTCTTAGAGTCTCATTACTCGACATATAAAACATGTGAAATCATTGGCTCACAGGTTCTAGTGATAAAAATTCCAACAACATTCTTTGAACACCTTTGTGTCTTCTGCTTGTTCCAACAAGTTCCAAAAATTCGATGAAGCTTGTTACAGAAGGAAGTTCCAACAATTCCATGAAGATTGCTGCGGAAGGACATATGCTTCCCAACACCAATATGGAAAATGCAGTCGCTGAATTCATCGTTGCTTTTTCTGTGTTTATGTACCAAAAATCACCACATGTTCTTTTCTGTTGGACCCCTTGTGAGACTTAGCCTTCTTAGCGACCTTGGGCTACCTGACATTTGTTTCAAGATCTTCCATAACAACTTCAAATGGAATGGATAGTGCAAGAACCAAAACATTATATATTACTCACCTAGATTCTAAGTTCAACACACGTTGGGATGTAGGCTTCAAGAATCAACTTGTAAAATATGAAACTACTTTATTAACATATTTAGAGTCATATTTAGGTGGGAAGGTAAGATGTATTACCGAATAGGCCGGGAATATCACAGTATTGAATCAAAATATTTTATGCACAATTCCAAGGATCTAACTGCACTCTGGCGAGCTTCCAAATAGAGAAGCAAGTCATATAATTTCTGCCATACTGTATCAAATGCACCATAACCATTATCATCGACCATATATGTTTATTGGTGCCAAGATCCCCATCCTATCCTCAAATATTTCGCTAGTGCGAGTGGTAAACATAACTCCACACAATGATATTAAGTCCAAAATTCCAACAATCTTATAGTATTTTGTTTTATAATGTATTCAAATCGTAAATTATTTTCTTTGACCATTATAGGAAACTATGATGTTGTCTGTTGGAAACATGTTTTTCTCTTTTCATTTCTGTGGAGTGTCGGGATTTTCTTCCACTCAATAATCCATTTTATTTTGTCCCTATTCTAAACTCTGACTTTTGTCATCTAATGCTTGGCAATATGGTAGGAGAGTTGATATATGCCATGGCAAGAAATATGTTAATACGAATACCTTATGTTTCCCATAGAATGCCTCATACAAATGATTCACATATTTTTTTTTATCTTGATGAAAGAGTATATGTGTTTCTTAGGAAGCCATAGGAAAGAGTAACCTTGAAAACAACTCGGTCTCAGTTTCGAACATTGAATAAGCTATAAATAACTTGTGGAGAAGAAGAATAAAATGCACTGTGGTAGCAGTTTATCTTTTGAAGCAAAATTTTCTCATGAATGCAAGAGAATGTCTGTGAACCTTTGTGTTTATAAAAGTGGTTTTACATGTATTTTCATTCTGAATAAAGCACCAGTGTGAAAATTGGTGCCCTTATGGACGTGAAACCAGATTGTTGACAAACTGTAAATTTTTTGTTACTAATTTAAATTTCAAAGCTAGCTTACAAGTGGAGATAAATGCTCAAGCAATGTTTAAATGCATGTGGGTAACAACGATCGAGGATGGAGTAGATGAACTTTCCTACTAGGTTATTGTTTATATTGGGGGTCATATTTTTGGAAACATTTTCAACACTCTCTTAATATATTATACTTAATGTATATTATCGATTTTATTACTTAATTCAT
This sequence comes from Pinus albicaulis, assembly GCA_034641835.2. NCBI lineage: Eukaryota > Viridiplantae > Streptophyta > Pinopsida > Pinales > Pinaceae > Pinus > Pinus albicaulis. The sequence goes on along the minus strand of CM076575.1, from coordinate 1,518,536,730 downwards.
TTATACATAAATAATAATATTTTAATAAATTATTTAGTAATTTAATTTTTATTAATAATAATATAAAGATTAAATTAAATTAAAACTAAGGATAATTTAACCATAGTAAAGAAATAAGAGTATAAAGGCTTGTTAAGAAAACAAAGGAATAGGTATAATCTTTCTTTTATCACTCTATAATTTCATACAAAAATGAATCAATGTAATGGATTTCAAGTTTTGACCGAAAACCTTGTGGATGCATCATGCATATTTCAATGAAATTTATTTGTAGTTATTGGGCTTAAACATCGGCGCACATGATGGAGCATCACAGATACATAATACATAATACATACATACATACATACATACATACATACATACATACATACATACATACATACATACATACATACATACATACATACATACATACATACATACATACATACATACATACATACATACATACATACATACATACATACATACACATACATACATATATATATATATATATATATATATATATATATATATATATATATATATATATATATATATATATATATATATATATATATATATAATTGCATTTATAACTGCATAATATCATATATTTTTCTTGTCTCGATCAGATAACCTAAATATGAAATACATTGCATATCGAAGATGGTTTAAAATTGTGTGGAAATTTGGTTTTGATAATCCATACCTCCAAGGATGTTACTTCTCGATGCCTCGTAAACTCCCCCTCTGGATGTAGGATCGATCATGGTTGATGTCAAAGCCATAGTATTACTTCCACCTAAATGCAGGTTTAGCATATTTGAATGTAAATTTGCAGTATCCACTCTCTGATCATATAACACACCCCTAAAAATTACTATATATATATATAAACTAATTAAGTAATAAAAATGATAATATACATTGGTCTGGAGTGTTGCCGCAATAGTCAAATTGGCTATCAAACTTTATTTTATCTTTAAAAGGATAGGAAAAAAGTCATTATCCTTGTTTATTTATCTGATTTCATAACTTGGTCTCATAATATACAGATGAAAGACCACTTGTCGATGCCCATAATTGATGTCATTTTTTTATATGTGTTATCATCTATAGCATCCGTGGATGTTATACAAAAGTAATACTTAAGTAGATATCACATTCATTGACACGACCTCTTTTGATTGCAAGGATTGGAGTGGTTCATGAGGTCTGGAGGTTAGAAAGTTTTTCCCCTTTATTGTGGCATTGTGCACCTCATAAGGTGACATTGATGATGTACCCTAACATGTAGCACAAGGAGGTAGTTTCCTTCCACATTCTCAACTCTTCCTTTCGACGTTACTTTGCACCTGTCGGTGCAATTGCTAGTTTTATATGATTTATCAATTTTTTTTTTAAGCTAATGTGTGTTTGTTTTTATTACCACAAAAACATAAATATTATATGGGCGGAAATGTGAAGCTGGGTTACACTTTTGTGAGAATCGGGGGCCGAAAACGTTTTTCGGCAATAGTTCGGCCGAACATTTTTTAAAGTTAGTTCGGCCGAACTTTCTTAGAAAGTTCGGCTGAACTCGTGATTTCGTTTACATTGACGGCACACTGACGGCGCAGGAAAACATATTTTTTTTTGAAGATTGGAAAACCGGCAACAAAAGTTCGGCCGAACTGTGAGTTCAGCCGAAATTTTACTTTTAAAATAGTTCGGTCGAATTAATTTCTATAAATAAATCGCCTGCGAAGTTGGTTTGTTTACCGGTTTCATTATTCTTGTGAATTTCTGTCACTGTCACTCCTGTTCGCGCGTTTTCGCTCCTTTTGTCAGCGCTGTTGCTCCTCCCATCCGTGCTATTGCTCCTTTTGTCAACGCTGTTGCTCTTTTCATCGGGTATATTTGACCTTACCGTTTCCAATTTTTTCACATATATTTGAAAAATTCTTCACTGGGATATACTACCTCTTATGTATTTGATTATTCTTCACTATTTTCAAACTCTTTAAACTTCCTTAGACTATCCACAATCTGCATACTTCATTTAGAAAAGCTAATCTCAACAGAAAATAGGAAACTGATGTAGAAAATACTGAAACCAAAATTGCATAGGCCTTTCTTACCTGAATTTCAATGATTTTCAAGGCAAAAAGAGAGTCTAGTTAGACTACTACCATAAATAACATCATGAATCGTGTACCTACACTGTCGTTGAGGGAATATAAGGATTTATTGTTGCTATATCTATTTCATTTCTCCTTTTTAGATATGATTATTATTTATGTATGCTTTAGTTAACACAAGTGACTCCCCTCCATAGTTGCTCAAGGCCTCGGCCTCTCGGCACTCTCCCTTGAGACTTGGCCCTACCGGCCTCACATGCACATTTCTCCTTCTGACTACCGCTTAATGTGATGTGCAACACACTTACTACCAGTTATATTGATACCTCCTCTCTTTTTGGCTCTCCCGGTCCCATAACACTCCTCCGCACAATCGACTCCACTGTTAGACTCCCCTCACGAAGCTCCCACAACACTCCTCCATATCAAACATGATGATTTAAAACATATTTTAAGATTTCGTATAATTTTTAATGCACAATATTCATCATACACAATATTCATAACATGGAAATCGCCTGCGATATACCATTGTGGGTATCTATTTTCTCATTACCTTATTTTCATGAAAAGGCACAAAGTCGAGGTCGACCATGGGGGAGATATATCACCAAATACATGTTTGTTAGTTTTCTGTGTTGTTGTAAGTTATTGTTGTAAGTTATTGTTGCAATTAGTTCCAACAAGGTGAAGTGGAGCCTGACTGGTTAGCCTCTAGAGAATGCAGATACTATAGAAACATCAGACTGTAGACTGCTCAGAAAGATAATCTCAAAAGAAAAAAGGAAACTGATCCACACTATTTTCAAACTCTTTAAACTTCACACTGAATTCCCATCAACATATTCATACTGAATCTTACAAGAATCTGTAAAATGTTTTTAGATATTGCTCAGTTGTTCCTTATCAAAAGAGCCACAGACAAGGTATATAAATATAGATATAATTACTTCCTTTTAGGCCAACCAACACTTTGGCATGTAGGCTGACTTGTAACACATCATAATAGCTCGATTTTTCAACGTTGATGTAGAGCTGAAATAAACCATTGGTTCATGTTTTCTTTGACTAGGTCTGGGTTTCTAACTAAATCTATATGGACATTTCTATCTAGTTAAATACCCTTCTGTTTGCAAGATTGATTTATATTTTAAGACTTTGCATTTGTGTGTTGTATGTATCAAAGATTTCTATTCCTAGTTTTTCTATGCACATCAATTCAACTGCACAAACAATTAAATATAATTTAATATTATTGTCTGCTAGAAGTTAGTTTATGTTTTAAAAATGTACAGTGTTGTATGTAGCAAAATATTCTATTACAGGTTTTTTTCTACATATGCATTCAGGGGTTTTGAGATATCGTTGTGTGTTAGGTTATGTATGTTTTTAAATTTTGCAATGATATGTTGTAATCTTTTTATTACAGTTTTTGGTTTGCATGTTCATTTTGGCTACATAAATATTCTCTCCATCATAATATCATTGTGTTTGATATCTTGATTTATGTTTTAAATTTTGCACTCACATGTTTTATCATTTTGTAGCAAAGTATTTTTATGCCTACTATATTAGGCTCTCTCTTTTCATTGAGCTGTGTGTATGGTATGGTTTCATTTAGACCATTTTCAACCACAATAGTGTTCTCTGTCATTACTGCAGAAATAAAAATCACATGTTAGACATTATCATATTCACATAGGCAAAAAAGGGTTTTCCTTAATTTTACATATTAAAATGTCTTTGAAAAGTTATTTCTATTTAAAATAAAAAGGTGAAAGATTAGTTTCAGCAATTACTAGAACGAATAGATGGTAAGGCCCACAACAACAACTCCAAAAGCAATGCAATATAACCAATAAACCTACATCAACAAAACATATGGTCTTGAATGAGCTTTTGGACTCTTTAGATGTAAATGTACACCGTGGCAATGTATCTTATATAGAACTTTAATCCATGTGCTTAACCTTAACATTGACACAAATGGAATACAATTTCACTCACTGCTTTATGATAGAAAAATATGTGGATGAGTATTGCCCACATATCCGAAGTCAAAAGGGATAGATTAAAAAGGGATGCTCCGGTCATGTCTGTAAAAGATAAATTAAAGAAGCATGACATATTAGTAATGCAAATTAGATATGCGTGTACCAATTATGTTCATATAACACAACAAATAGATGATTTAATACAAATGTCACATAGAAGTCATATTTATGTCATGGGCCTTCAACTTAAATTATATATCTAGCATTACATTAAGCTATAGGATATAAATCAAAAAAGCATTTGAATGTAAATTAAACATGTGTAATAATTATGTCCTTTAGTTCAATAAATAGATAATAATTTGCAAATCCCATATCTAAGCTATATTTCATCTAAGTAGCTTTCAATTGAAACTTATATCTAATGTTAAATTATATAAAAGAATAACAGTAATCCAAACTTCAAAATAATATTTAGAGTTAGTATAAAATGTGACATATAATTTTCCTGCGTGGAAAAACATAGTTACCGAGAGTTCAAAACTCATGCATTTGAATACAAAGTGGGTATACAAATGAGCAAGTAGATTTTTCTAGAAATGAGGAAGTGAAGGTTGATAGAGAGCCACACAAAATTGCAAATTCATACCTTAACAAAATTGTTAGATCCTTTTAAAGAAAACGTGTCATATAATCAACTTTCATCGAAATATATGATAAACTCAACACAATTTTATGAAAAATAGTATACCATTTTTTACATTTCACATAATACAAATAGATAAATATTACTTAAGTATTGTTATAAATATTTAACTACCCATCAAGAGATGGCCAAGTGATTGAGACAGGGCATCATCATAATAAAAAACCAAGTACAAATTGTAGTAATCCTAGAATCATGCTTTACATAAGGTAAAATTGGGGAACTCATGACTTACTATAGATAAAAAAACATTTGTACCCTTACCAAAAAGTATATGATAAAAATTGACAAACTACATAAGCTTAAGCTTAAGGGGATATAATCCTTTTTGCCTTCCATATAGATAATGAAAATGATTGTTCCAAGTCTCATGTTGCTTCTCATGTTACTTTATAAACCTTGATTGGAAAGAAAAATAGGAGGGCGGAAATGTAAGAAATATGAAACATAATGAAACACAATGTAAGAAATAGAGAACATAATGAAACACACACATACATATCTCTAGACAATCAACACAATTATTTTCCTAGGAAATCCTTATGAGAGACAAGCAACCCTAAAAAGTAATGATGCTCTAGACTCCTTTTTCCCTAGGAAATCCTTATCGGAGAAAAACAACACTAAGATGTAAACATGCTCTACTCTCTCTTTTCTGGTATGGAAAATATGTAAGTACAAAGAAAGAGGTAATCTCTTTAGAGTTAGCTAAGACTTTTGGCATGTAAGGTTGCTATAAAAACTTAAATTCATACATTTTTCTCTCTAACTTCACACTCCTAGTTGTATTTTCAACTATGGAACAAAATACAATAACACAAAATGGAACTCTTATTCCTCCTAGTGGCCAAGTATTTAACATAGCATGATAGCCAACTAGGTGTAAGATTTGACTCCGTCAACCATTAACGAGGTTTGTGATTTTAGACCTTTTAGAGTCTTGTTAAAATTCTACATGTAGCTAGCTTGCTATGCATGAGTAATGGGGCTAAAATGACATTCTCTCGTACCATGGTGGTCAACATGATAGGTCAACTTACTAAAGGCATAAATTTTGAATGAACTTAATTTGATGTTTTTCTTGCACCATTGGATATGTCTTTAAGTGTAGAATAATGGTCAAGATTTCGGCACAAGGGATAATCGTTTGACCCCCATAAATGTCATTTAATACCTCAAAATGACTCCAAAAGGTTTTAGACCCCAATTCTCCACCCACCATTAAAATGAACCTACAAGTTGATTCTTTCAGTTTTTTCACTCTATAAGCATCAAAATATATGACAAATAATATAATTATCCAAGCTAGATCATTATTTAATAATTTTTTAAAATTATGAGTAAGATATACATCATGGAATTTAAATAAATAGCATTAATTCATTGAACACCCTTGTACATTCTTTGTTGATACTTTGAAAGTAATATGTTTTGAAAAATATTTTTTTTTTTGGATTCTTAAGATTATGTAACTTTCGAACCATAATTACAAATTTATTTATTTTCTTACTTAATCATTTAGTTGCTAAAAGTTGAAGAATTTATGTTGGTAAATAATTAATTAGGTCTATTTAAATCATTTACCACTTTTGGGATTTTTGTTTTCATGGTTTCATTCATAATTTCAATTTTTTGCAAATTGTCAATTTCAATTTTTCACACCACATGTGCACAATCAAAGGACCTAAGGTCTTTCCCCTACCAAAGTATGTTCTTTTAAAACATGTTTTCTTGGTGATATGGGTGATTTAGAAATTATTGGGAGAGAGAAATTCCTCATTTAATACACAATATGTTTGGTTCATGCCATTTGATTCTCATGATTAGGTTGTAATCATGAGGCTCTCGCTCAAGAGTGGACCTTCCCAAAATCTTGTGACGTCTTGTCACAAACAAAACCATCAAATTGAAAAACACATCATGCAAGAAACATAGCTCGCTGACATATCATTTTTCTCCTTCAAAGAAAAAAATTCACATCATGTGAATATCTCCATGTACTCTTACATATTGGTGTTCAAAACCATCAACCAAACACAAGTCGACAAAGCATGCCTCTTCAAACAATTGACTCTCAAGTCAAATAATAGCTCATGTACAAATTTCCATATTTGTTGCATTTAAGTGTGTCAACATAACTCTACCTTCAACATCTTGCTTCATGCAACATGCACCATACTTTGAATTTTCAAAGAAATTCATGAAACATAAAAATACATGAAAGGCCTTAATTGGATAAGAAATCTAACCATCCGTTACCAAACCATTTCACTGGCGCTTCTTTTAGCTACACTTCATCATCATGTGAATCATCTTGACCCTCATCGATTATGGAATCCTCTTTTCCATTCTTGTCATTATCTCTTTCCACCTTCTTCAAATGTTGTGGATTACTTGTTGGATACAAAGTCCAACACTTGTCTACAAGGTGACCTTTCTTATGGCAATGAATAATAAACAATTGCAACTTATTTTCAACATCATTTTCCTTGTCCAATGGGCCTTTGAATTTTTGCCTCATTTATTTAGAAAGTTTCATGTGAATGGATATCTTCTTCCAACATCTATAAACATTATGATTATTCAAACCACAAAAGAAACATGCAAGTTCCTTTCCAAATCTTATGTGAATATTTACCATGTTTATCATAATCAAAAGCAATTTGATTAGAGGAAAATTTATACCTTGAACATTCACCATTGTCGCCTTCTTGAGGAGGTGAATTTGATGAGGTAGTGGCTCTCCTCTGAATACTAGCAATGAATTCAATGACTCTAGAGCTTTCAAAATCCTCTTATTTTATATTCTCATTAGCTGCATGATTATTAACATCTACTTGCAAAGTGGGTGTCAAACTTTTCCATTCATCATGAATACAAACTTCACAAGCTTGAGGTAATGAACACGAAATAAAATTCCTTCTTGGAATAGCTTCATGTGCCTCCTTGGCTTTGGAGCATTCTCCATCATGTTTTCCATAACCAAGACCCAAATAATTAGGCCCTTCCTCAACAACATTTGGCTCAACTATGCCTTGTACTCAACTATGCCTTGTACATGTTTGCCTCTAACCCTTTACTTTCATAGCACATTTTCATCAAAAATTTGGACCTTATTCCTCTAGTGTGTCTCTCAAAAGCATGTACACATTCATTTTGATTAAAATAGTTCAGCCGAACTAATTTCTATAAATAAATCGCCCGCGAAGTTGTTTTGTTTACCAGTTTCATTATTCTCGCGAATGTCTGTCACTGTCACTGCTGTTCACGCGTTTTCACTCCTCCCGTCAGTGCTGTTGCTCCTCCCATCCGCGTTGTTGCTCCTTTTGTCGGCACTGTTGCTCCTTTCATCGGGTATGTTCGACCTTACCATTTTCAAATTTTTCACATGTATTTGAAAAATTCTTCACTGGGATATACTGCCTCTTATGTATTTGATTATTCTTCACTATTTTCAAACTTTTTAAACTTCCTTAGACTATCCGCAATCTGCATACTTCATTTAGAAAAGTTAATCTCAATAGAAAATAGGAAACTGATGTAGAAAATATGCGAAACCGAAATTGCATAGGCCCAAAGTAAGAATGAATATATGATCAAACATTGTATAAAAAGATTACGTGTGCCGGGAGTGGCCTTTTACAACTCCGGAAAGAATCTGGTTCCACATTCATTCCTCCGGCAGACACTTCCTTGTAGATACCATACGTCTGTCTAAGGTTAAAATCATACAAGAAGAGCTTCATTTCGGGCTTCACCTTTTCTACAAGCTCCTTTTTAGTTGGTGGAAACCCAAACACTTTGTATCAGAAACACTCTTTCTTTGTTTGAGAATTACACATAAAAATCAAGCTGGAAAACTTATCTTTGCCACTGCCATCTTCATTGTTTGCTTCCTTTCCGCCTTGTTTTTTCTTCTTATTTTGATCAACCTTTGACACAGCAGGGTCAGATAAACCCTTGGGTTTGTTCTCTGTCTCTATTTTAACAGTCTTATCCACAACATTAACCTTTGACATAGCAGGGTCAGATAAACCCTTGGGTTCATTCTCTGTCTCTATTTTAACAGTCTTATCAACAAAATTAGTTGGTGCTGCATCCTGCCACATATATCCATAGATTTGTTTCAGGCATTTGTAATCTTCCTTAGACTATCTGCAATCTGCTTCACACTATACACAATCTTCTTCATACTATACTATCCACAATCTACTTCAAAGATGACCGAACAATAGATCCACACTATTTTAAAACTCTTTAAACTTCACACTGAAAGCCCATCAACATATTCGTACTGAATCTTACAAGAATATATAAACTGTTTTCAGAGATTTCCGAGTTATTCCTTATCAAAAGAGCCACAGACAAGGTATATAAATATAGATAGAATTACTTCCTTTTAGGCCGACCAACACTTTGGCATGTAGGCTGACTTGTAACACATCATAATAGCTCGATTTTTCAACGTTGATGTAGAGCTGAAATAAACCATTGGTTCATGTTTTCTTTGACTAGGTCTGGGTTTCTGACTGAATCTATATGGAAATTTCTGTCTAGTTAAATACCCTTCTGTTTGCAAGATTGATTTATCTTTTAAGATTTTGCATTTGTGTGTTGTATGTATCAAATATTTATATTCCTAGTTTTTCTATGCACATCAATTCAATTGCACAAATAATTAAATCTAATTTAATATTATTGTCTGCTAGAAGTTAGTTTATGTTTTAAAAATGTGCAATGTTGTATGTAGCAAAATATTCTACAAGGTGACCTTTCTTATGGCAATGAGAAATAAACAATTCGAACTTATTTTCAACATCATTTTCCTTGTCCAATGGGCCTTTGAATTTTTCCCTCATTTATTTAGAAAGTTTCATGTGAATGGATATCTTCTTCCAACATCTATAAACATTATGATTATTCAAACCACAAAAGGAACATGCAAGTTCTTTTCTAAATCTTATGTGAATATTTACCATGTTTATCATAATCAAAAGCAATTTGATTAGAGGCAAATTTATACCTTGAACATTCACCATTGTCGCCTTCTTGAGGAGGTGAATTTGATAAGGTAGTGGCTCTCCTCTGAATACTAGCAATGAATTCAATGACTCTAGAGCTTTCAACATCCTCTTATTTTACATTCTCATTAGCTGCATGATTATTAACATATTCTTGCAAAGTGGGTGTCAAAATTTTCCATTCATCATGAACACAAACTTCACAAGCTTGAGGTAATGAACACGAAATAAAATTCCTTCTTGGAACAACTTCATGTGCCTCCTTGGCTTTGGAGCATTCTCCATCATGTTTTCCATAATCAAGACCCAAATAATTAGGCCCTTCCTCAACAACATTTGGCTCAACTATGCCTTGTACATGTTTGCCTTTAACCCTTTACTTTCATAGCACATTTTCATCAAAAAATTGGACCTTATTCCTCTAGTGTGTCACTCAAAAGCACGTACAAATTCATTTTGAGAGGAAATTGAAGACAGAAACCAATAGCTAATTCTTCTAACTAACCTTGACTAAAACGAGCTAAATTGTACTTTGATACCAACTTGATTTGAATATGGAAAAACTAGTTTTGTTGGGCTATCTCCCTCATTAGTTAAATAAAAATGTGTTTAGGATCGTCTAAAGTTAGCCAATTGGGAAGGGGTTTATGTGTCAAGCTTTAAGTGTATTTTGTGAGAAATTTATGAGTTAATTAGCTTTTTAAAACTCATGTGTACAACAAATAAAATGAAAAATTTTTATTTTGGAAAATTTTTCCCCTCAATCCAGATTCCGATCATTGGACATGTAAGAGGAAGAAAGATGGAATTCACTTTTCAAATTCTAGACCTTGTCTAAACCAAAATAAACTAGAGGTTCGGTTTTCAAATACATTCACTTATTTGGAAAATTTCTAGCTACCAAAAGTCCATATGCCAATCTACCTCCCAAGAAATCCATTTATTACACCACTGGTTATTTTTTTGTCTTCCTATATTCTTTATCAACCTCTTCTAGTGATTCTTGAAAGGTGGATACTCAAATCCTTCCTAAAATTTTGAGCTCTAAAACGAGAAGACATACAAGGTCATTTTAAGTCATTCCTCTATCCAATTATAAAAACCAAGTGAATATTTCTACATATTGATTTCTATCCCATAAACTATACAATATATGTGGAGTTGCCTCGCCCTAAGCGAGATGTTTAACAAACATAATAATATAGAAACAATTAGTGACGTCACCAAAATATGTAGCCTCTTCAAGGTATCATATCCTCTCATCAAGGTCAAGAATCTATTCACCAAAAATGTCCTATGGAAATGATGGTTTAAGATACAAAACTAGACAAAAACCTTCAGTGAGAACAACAAAATCTAAAACCTCTTCAAGGTCTTCAATCTTCTCGTAAAGTTAAATTGCGTCTTGATCAAGTCCAACAACAAAGAAACACTCAGTGACAACACCAAAATCTACAACTTCTTCAACGTCTTCTAAACCATCTTCAAAGTCAATATTGTGTGCATCAAATTCCTCAGCAAGGTCATCAATGGAGTCATCAAAACTACTATTTCAAACTTCAATGCCAAAAATAAGTCAAAAGAATTCAATTTCTCCTCCAAAACCTTTGTCTCTGAGCAAAGCTAGCATGATGTCGTTGAGAAATTCAGTAATTCCACGAGGAAATTCTATCAAAGTTAAAACAAATCATTTTCATCCATATTTAATGCCTACTTTTTCAGGTGGAACACCTCCAAATTTAAGGACCACAATGCCATAAAATACAACTTTACCTAATAGGTGTAGACCTAGAACCCCCAACTTTGCGTGACATGTACAATTGAAGATCTTATGGTAAGCAGTGTGAGAAGAGAGTCATGGTCACTGAGTTGAGCAAGAGAAATATTTTGGTATGACAACCTTACTTGTGATAGGTCTAGCTAGAAGACTACCAAATTACATGGTAATGGCATTCAAAATGTGAAAATTCACATTTCACTTGGAAATAAGATGGTAGAGAAAGGTATATATGAAAGGAGATATCCATCTATGGTAAAGAAATCAAATAGTTCTATCAATTCCACCTTGCAACTCTAAGAGACATTGAATTAAATTTCATCTCAAGACAGGGCTTTGGGAGGACACTCTCAAAGCCAACCTTCGTTATGGCTTTGAAACACATGGTAAGTATCAATACTTAGCAACCTTATTTGCATAATTTTTTCTAGCATGGACCTTAATGTCATAGCCTTCTTTTCCCTAAAATGAATGCAAATTTCCTTGCAATTTGGCTTGCAACATTCATAATTCATGCTCATGGAACATGATTGTGTTGCAATTGTGCTAACATCTACTGTATGCAGAAGCTAATAAAAAATGATCGAAAATGACATTTTTGCTTTGTTTTTTTGAAGATTTAAGGAAAATTACACCAAGTAGCTTCCAGCCTCATATGACCATCATGTCAAACTCATCTCAGGATATTGTCCAAGTAAGAGCCACTTAAGCAATCAATATAGTATACATGAATCTCCAATTTCAATTAGCAGCAACGACAGTTCTAAGTATGGTGCAAACATTGCTCCAGATCCTCAATGGGGCATGCTTGATGACAATAATTTGGGGAGTGAGAGAGGGAGATGGTAGGAGAAAAAAATCAAGGAATCCACGGGAAATTGAAAAATATATAACTAATAAGGTGAAGACACTTTGTAACCTAAGAGAGAAACCTGTTAGGAAATGGGTGAAGTTGGTATTACACACCCAATTGGATAACCTCGAGGAGAAAACATTTCGCCCACTTTATTTGTTGGCATAACCTAGTAAGAGTTATTCACTAGCATGTATTTTGTAAAGGCCTTGACCTAGTTCCCATTCAACTCCATCCACCAGGTTGTAGAGGATTCCAAGCCTAATTTCATGAAAAGTAAGTTGGGGATGATCACATTGACCTGCTTGATGACGTGTCTATGAAGATTAACTACCTTGAACTATTTTTTTGCGTAGGGAAAGATACACATTCCCATGTCTGAGCATGAAAACGTTCTTTGATATTGTTAATGCCTCTAGTGTTTACTTCTACAATTTCTATAGGCAGAGTCTGTAAAGGGCCAGGTAGCCTCTGGATCTCATCTTTTATGAAAGGTGACATGTCTAGTAAATGCCCCTACAGTCAATCTCTGGAATGGATCTAAATAGAAGTTCTTCATTTTAATATCCATAAAACACAAAAAATTTAAGGTAAACTATGTACATGTGTCATTTCTCCCACAAACTAAAATGTATAAGTGGTAAATTTTATACCAAGTGTGCTCCCAACATGTAAAGCGCAATTTGGTGAACTTATCATTTTTATAATTTCTTTTTCGATTAAATTTAGTTTCACACATAAATTATTGCTTTGAAAGTTGTGTTTTACATAATTTGTGTACACTAAATTACAAATTGATTTTTTGAAATCTATTTTGTGTAAATTTCGACCAATAGATATATATCATGGAGGATGAACGATGAAGATCAGCTGAATCCCATATGGAGGTTCAAGGATCAGGGGATGTTCACAGTATTTAAATATAATCTTAAATCTCCATACATGTGTGTACATATGGAATTGATTTTTTATTAACTTTGTGAGTTAAATTAGTTGTTAATAAGTTTCATATTTTAATTTTTAAGAGGTAAGAGGAGAAGGGTTTCTACTCCATCCATGGAGCGTGCCCATGGTTCAACCGGTCGAGGTATGAGTGGTAGCAGGTTGCATGAAGGGGGTGATATTTATTCCCCCAAAGGCCAATCAACGACTGTTGGTTCTCAACAGGGTCATTTTGGGTCTGGTTCTCAGCAGGGTCATTCTGGGTCTGGTTCTCAGCAGGGTCATGTTGGAGAAGATGTTAACCAACAACGTCAAGGTTGCCATCAATTTCAATATTTTTTCATTAAATTTGTACAAATTTTTTTACACGTGTTTTTTCTAATATATGAAATTATATATATATATTGATGCAGAGGCCGAAAATGTTCGAACTAGTGGTCAAAATAGACGCAGGGAAGCCCGCTACATTCAAGAAGAAGGCTGTCAACCCTGCACAACTTATCCGGCCGAGATTACTGATATACCATGGGAAACCAACATGGCGAAATGCACCTTACAAAGGTGTGAAAGACTTCATGCAAAATTGCAAAGAGATCTCATGGCTTTGTCTCTACCTGTTGAGAGTCGACAAAGCCTTGAAATAGTTACACATTCATTGGGTAAAATGGTAAATGTGTACAAAAATCTTGGGCCAACGACTGATTAATTTGTAGAAATGATGAGAAAGAGAAAAGAAACAGTGATGGGTCCCGATAAATGGGAGGAAGTAAAAAAAAAGTTACAAGAGAAGTGGCCAAGTCAATGTTTAATTACAAGGAAGGGCCAAAAATAAAAATGTTGAAGGTGCAGTATTTCAAGCACCCAGACATAGCTCGTTATTTGTATGATAGGCACCTTGCGGCCTATGGAAGGCTTCCATGGAACGATGAGGTTCATGTTTATTTTGCACAAATGTTTTATGCAGAATTTTTTTTGGGTATGAAACCCAATTACAATGACCTTCCGTCAAAATTTTTTGGCCCGGGGAAAGGTCGATTATATGACCGTAAGGGCGCTAAGCGAGATGTGGAGTTGCCTCGCCCTGAGCCACCATTGGTGAGTTGACCGTTTCGAGTCGAAACTCTGTGATCAGAGATGGATGCGACTTCTCAAATAAGTCGAGAAGCAAGGGATGTTATGATCGACAATGTTCATAGTGGATTGGGTGGAGTCGATCTTTGTTTAAATCGACAAAGAGCATGTGAAAATGCACGTGCCAATTTTGTTTATTGTACAGATGAGGAGATTGACAACATGAATGTTGAAGATCTCCGAACATATGCAAAAAATTGTCGCAATGGTTTGCAAGACTTAATTTTTCATGAGGAAGAGGGCACCGGAACGGTATGTGTTAGTGACCTTAGGGTTTGAAATTATTTTTACATATACATGTGTACAATTTGTAATAAATACATGTGTATGTACATGTATACATTTATTTGTATGTGTACATTAATCTAACAAAAATTTATGATTATATGTTAAAACACCATTTGCAGTTCTCAGGCATGATGCGTGACGAAAATGTTAATATCACGTTCGGGACTTCTGGTTCAAACGATGCAGATGGGTCTGACCATCATGATATGTTGGCAAATTTTAGTGTTTTTTAAGTGACTCTAAAATAAATAATTGTTGCCACACATGTACATGTATGTATATATATAATTTGATAAAATGTTTTAACAGGTACCGATTCCGTCTGATGTTTTTGGGATGGCGGTACCTTCTTCTTCCTTGGGAAATGTACCTTCTACTTCCTTGGGAGATGAGCCACAAGTATGGACAATTTTTCACAAGTTTAAAATTTATGTTTAAAATATATATATATATATATATATATATATATATATATATATATATATTCTACCTCAAAAATTTCTATTAAAAATTGAGATATATATATAGAGAGAGAGAGAGAGATCTATATTTTGAGTTATTTAAAATTTTTTGAATTTAGGTTCCTATAGAAGATTTCTTTAATCCGCGGACTCTAGCGATGGAGATAGGAACATCCATAACATTTGAACAAGTTGTCTTTAGTTCCTTTTTTTTAATATTATTGAAAATAAGTTTATATATGTACACATGCATTTTCATTTGAAAGTTTTTAATACATATAGATATACATATACATATACATATACATACACACACACACACAGATATATATATATATATATATATATATATATATATATATATAACTGTACATGTATATTGTACAATTTACCGCTGCAGATGTTCCTATGGGAGAACTTGTTCATCAAATGGGGAGGGAACCTCATGAGGTATTGCATGAATTTTTTTGTTATATTTTGTTTTTTACATGAAATTATAGATATATATATATATATTCTCATTCATTTTTAAAAAATCAAATTTTAATGTTTAAGTACATGTGCATTGTGTATGTAGGTTTCCCATGATGCTTCACATGATAGGGCGTGGATTGAGACCCGGATAGGAAAGACACTAGATCCGTCTCTATTTGATGGACATGATTTGTAGATTTGATTTCAAGATTTAGATGGTCTTAAAATTTGTTAAACTTGATACAGTTTGATACTTGTGAGATCTACAATTTTTGGATGTATTTTATTACATTGTTAATATAATTTGTTTTATTTAATTTTTGGATGGTTTTAGTACTTTTGGCATGTGAATGTGAAGTAATGTTGTCATCTGAACTACATTTGGCATGTTATGTAATGACGTGTTATAATTTTTTTTTTTTTTTAATTTAAGTTTTGGATGCTTGGAGTACATTTGGCATGTGAAGTAATGTTGTGATCTATATTTTTTTGTTAAATTAAAAGTTAAAAGTTTTGGATGATTTCAATCTACATTTGGCATGTGATATTTAATGTTAAATGTTTTTATTGGATAGTTGAATTATAATTGGCATGGCATGTGAAGTTTTTAAAACTCAAGCTTTGGATGGTTTCAATCTACATTTTGCATGTGATATTTAATGAACTTTAAATGTTTAATATTTGAATGTTGCACGATATATAATCAAAAGGTTTTTAAAACTTAAAGTTTTGGATGGTTTCAATCTACATTTGGCACATGTGGTATATAATGTTAAATGTTTCTATTGGATCTATTTGAACTATAATTGGCATGGAATGTGAAGTAACAATCTATATATAATCAAAAAAAAATTTAAACTCAAGTTTTGAATGGTTTCAATCTACATTTCGCATGTGATGTTTAATGTTTTAATGTTGCACGATATATTATAAAAAAAAATTAAAATTTTAAAGTTTTGGATGGTTTCAATCTACATTTGGCACATGTGGTATATAATGTTAAATGTTTCTATTGGATAGTTGTTCACTATAATTGGCATGGCATGTCAAGTAATGTTACACAAATCCCTTTTGGATCGTTGAAGTACATTTGGAATTTTAAGATTGCTTTTGATCTCTCCATGTAGTCTTGTTTGAATGAAAAAATTTTGATTGGAAATATAAGTCTAGTACATATATATTTTTGTTGAATTTGGGTCAATGTCATTAATGCACTCAAATAGATAGCCTTGTCGATTTATTTACATTGTGGAAACTTTTTACCAGAAAATCCAACTAGTTTTTCATCAATGCAGATAGAAAAACTACTTGGAACAATTAATTGTGCATTCTAGAACATATCTATCCAAGACAAGTAACATTTTTCATCAATGCATATTGAACATATCCGACCATTGGACAAGCAAATTTTGTACTAGATTTTCAATCAGGATTAGAGATGTGGGTCAAATCCCACCAAAAGTCAGAGAAGTGCTCCGAGTCTCTTGTCTGAAAGGAATTTTCGTACAAAACTATACTGCAGATGATTTATTTACATTGTGTCCATACTTTTTACCAAAAAATCCAACTAGTTTTTCATCAATGCACATAGTAAAACTAGAACAATTAATTTCATTCTAGAACATATATATATATATATATATATATATATATATATCCAATACATATAACATTTTTCATCAATGCACATGTATAGAAAAGCTACTTTTAGTTGATACTAGAGCACGTGCTTGTACCAAAACAATTTGTACATGTGCAAACACTTGCACAAATAACATAAGCAGCTCAATTTTTAGTTGAGTACTGGAAGTTATAAAACATATTTAATCCAAAGAGAATAAATTGTTGGACAATTCACTCAAAAAAATTCTAATGGAATTCCATCTTCAATAATCCGTTCATGATCGGATTTTGACATTTTCCATCTCTTAATTTTCGATTTTTTCTTTGATTGAACTTCTATCAACTTTATGCGTGCTGCACACACTAAGTGACTATATTGACAACTTATGGAATCAGGTTCATAGTCTTCAAAGTAAACAAAGTCTCCACTTTGATGAGTTTATCTGAAAAAATAACCTTTCAGTATAATAGACCCTCTGTCATATTGAAATCCGTGATCATTATAGTTTTGTAATAATTTCATTTTTCGTTCAGTGCAACGCATCAAATAATACTTCACATTTTCATCATTTTCAATAGGTGCAATTACAGCAAAAACATCTCCTGCACAATAAAATAAATTTAACAAAATTATGCATATTTAAATTTATTTCTAGATTTTTAAATCATTAGAAAGTAATTCAAATGTTACTTTCTCCAACAAGATCAGAAACTTGATCACCATCGGATGATATTGTAGTTTCCTATGATTGCATTTCTTCAAACATTGCAACAGACATTTTTCCCTTTGTATTTAGCTCTGTATGTTTCCAATCGTTCACATACATTTTGTTTTCACAAACGTCATTGGATTTTGTGTTGTCTATGCAAACATCACAAAAACAAGAATATTTTCTTTTATCCAATACAAACACATTTCTGGACGACTTTGTTTGAATTGAATGCAATTTTCGAGTCCCTTTTATTGTTTCAACACCATTTCCAATTGATCTATCTAAGTCTTCGATTCCAATATGCCAGAAAAACCTTTATATGGAAAATTAGAAGAAGAATTTGTAAATATGATATCAAAATACAATCAAAGATAATCATTTCATGATAAATGTACAATGTTTAAAATTAGATTTTCAATATAAATTAAATTGAACATACCTCCGCACTTCTCTTGATGGGTTAGTCTCATGGCTTAGAGCAGCGATGCACCATTGAACAACTTCTTCAGTGTTCACAAGTCGGCTTGTAGAGTGGTTCATTTGATATCTTTGAAGTGCTCGTTTTATGCATGCTCCTGCACCGTCATGTTCTCCTTTTCCATGGCCTGTCTCAAAGAAATTCCAACAATGTTTAATGCAAGTTTTCTTATGAAGACAACACAACCAAAAGAATGATCATGCAGATTTGAATTGACCTGCGCATCCGTCTGACCATATCCAATGTTCATTGAATGTTATTCCACGATTTTTCAATGAATCATAAATTTTTCCAAAACAATGTTGTACAAAAAATGTATCATGTGTACGATCATCACTGATATAAAAGTGATATTCTTTAATGATATGTCGATTTTCACTCGTGCTTTCTATATGATCAACATTTTGTTCAGCATGTCTATATAGAATATGCACGAGCAGGGAGACTTGGTTAGAATGATAGTATTCAGTCTGAATTTATTTTTGTGGAACAAATGTGTAGTTTTCTGCAAAATCAATCACTGACAAAATGGTCCCTCGTGGAAAAAATTCACGATATTTTTTTAATTGCAAGTCTTTCCATCGAGCTCTATGGGAATGCTTGGTGTATTTGTAAATTTCTGCCTCAAACTTTCTCAAAAAGTCTATCAAACAAATTTTGTCTTCTAGTAATTCAATTCTTTTAACACTATTTGCACCTTGAATCGATGTATCGATATATTCATATCTCTTCCATTTCACTTTCATGTTGGACAATGATTGATAATTTATGTCAATACGATATTTGTTTTGAAATTTAGTCAAATTTCTACAATCATCGCATTTTTTACCACCAGCACATATCTTTTTGTAAAATAGTTCATCGCTATCTCTTTCACATAGAATTTGAGATACGAAATCATGGATAGTGGAAGGAGGAGGTGAATCCTTCCATAATGTTCTACCGAAATCAAGGAATGTGTCATAATATAACTCAAATTCCACATGATAAAGGCAACAAAAAGTGTCGTGTACGGTGATAGGTTTTACATACCATGGTTTTTGTTGAACAAAAGCACTGAGTGAAACATGAATTTGACGATTCTCTTCTTTGAACTTGTTGAATAACTCTATCTGAGTGGTTTCCAAGAAATATTTTTCATGTTCTTCATACTGATTTCATGCTATTCTTCTTCGCATCACATGCCTTGCAGTTGGTGAAACACGCAAATTGTTCTTCCAATATTCATATATTATTTTTTTAACATTTTCTCCAAGTCCATATTTGTATGGTTGCCTACAAATAGCTCTCCAACAAGCGAGTTCATCATTTACATCTATTTGCAGCCGAAATTTCGGATGTTTGTGCAAATTTTTTCGCGAGGTTCCCAGTGCTCTTGCCATAGATGTTACCAAACGATTCTCTTGAGTACTTGATGAAACCATTGCCATCTGTATTCCTCTACGTACAATTGAAACATCTTTCTCTCTAGATCTCTTAATTGAATTTATAGCACTACTCATATTTTTTATCACATCTTCCTTCATTTTTTTATCTTTGGTTGATTTTCGAATACCCAATAGTGTCGTAGCTTCTTTTAATTTCCTTAATGATAGGAGAACTTTCAACATTTGAGCCTAAACTGTCACCCGCTCATTTAATAAATACTTTTCAAGAATGCAGTTAACACGATATCGTATAACATGGTTAGGTTTTTTATCTCCATATGTGTGAGTGTCAACATTTTCTAACATCTCATTATCGATAGTGATTTCATATGTACATATTCGAAAAAATAGTACATATTCAATAAATAACTAAATTAATAAATATATCTACAATTTCAATGATATGTGCATGTGTTTAATATATATATGTGTGTGTGTGTGTGTGTGTGTGTGTGTGTGTGTGCATACCTTGTGATTCAATTTCTTTATTTGGATTTCTTTCAATATTTTCACCATCTTCAATCATTGGTTCAATATCTCTTTCAAAATTTTGTATCTCATCATCAATGTTTTGAGGAATATCTCTGTCTATTTACATTAAACAAAATATTTTTCAAATTAGTTCATCAAATAAAAATTAAGCTTCACATTTTACATTAGGAAAATTTTAAATATATCAATATATCATAATATTTACATTTACATACCTGCTTCAATTTCTGCTTGAGGTTGATTTTCTTATTCAATATTTTGAGGAATATCTCTGTCTGTTTACATTAAACAAAATATTTTTCAAATTAGTTCATCAAATAAAAATTAAGCTTCACATTTTACATTAGGAAAATTTTAAATATATCAATAGATCATAATATTTAAATTTACATACCTGCTTCAATTTCTGCTTGAGGTTGATTTTCCTCTTCAATATTTGAGAGGGCTTCTAACTTTATTTTGCGAGATTGTCTCGTCTCTTCTCTACGTTCCTCAGGGTCACTTTTTCGATCATATTTTCTCGCACAAGTTCTTCGATTTCCCATGATAATAGGGTATGAAGTTCAAAAAATTTCCTTCAAAAAATTAGACAATAACTCAATTACAAAAAATATCACAAAAGATTTAATTTAAAAAAATTCAGTGTAATTTTTTTGCAAAAAATACATATTCCAATCCAAAACACTTACTTTAAAAAATTAGAGAGAAAAATGTCTTATAAAAATGAAACGAAGCTCAAAAGATTTACTTCAACTCAAAACACGTACATACCTCCAAGAAATTTCTTTTGAATGTACGTCCAAGAATTTTTTTACAATTTTCGCCAAAATCACGCTGCCTCTAAGAAATGTCCTCCAAAAAAATTCTTTAAACCCAAAATTGTAAAATCAACCAAGAAATGCTCTTAAATCCAAACTTTGAAGAAAAGTTTTTGAACCCAAACGAAGATCTTTGTAAAATGAGAAGAAGTGTGTGAAATGTGCGAAAATTGTGAATCATTTCGCGCCAATTTATATTGACGCGAAATGTGTTTTAGTAGGGGGCTCCGCAAAACTCTCCGACCGACGGAGAGTTACAAAATAGTTCGGCCGAACTTTTGATCAAAAGTTCGGCCGAACTATTAAGACGTTAGATTTAGTGGGTCTTAAGCGGAAAACATAGTTTGGCCGAACTTTATTAAAAGTTCGGCCGAACTAACGCGTCATCAATTACGCAAAAACTAGGTTCTGAATACGGTTCTGCAACTTTGGACTGATTAAACTCCATGAAAGGTTGTTAATTAACTATCGGAACCAAGACAAGCATTTTCAGAATTGAATCTACTTTCAGGAAATATAACTTTTATGGAATTTCGTAAACGTTTATTAATTTTAATTATTTTTATAATAAAATGAGTGCAAACAATTTCTAAGGGTCATTGTGATTCAGTGAAATCAAAATTTTGTATCTCCCAAAATACATTGTAAAAAAAATTGAAAAAATTATGAGGCATTACATTGGTCCGTCGTCTCTAATGGGTAGCTTTTAGATTTTTAGTTTATAACTTATATGTTAAGAAATTTCTTGCGTCGCGAAGCATATCCAAAATACGCAGTTTTTTGTATTGGACCAGTTAAAAAAATTATATTAATTATGATATGCATCCATTGGCTTTGTAAATATGACGAAACCAAAGTAGACTCTGTCTAGATTGTTGTACCACATTTTGTTTTCTCAAAAACACAAATTTTCAATGAATACAACATTGCATCATAACATGACTTCTTATGAATCCTTTGATTGTTAAGAAACACACACTCAAAGAAACGCTAAGTTGACATATCAAATCTGGATTAAAAAAATTACAAAAATTAAGTAATAGAAAGCTAACAAATTTTCTCACAACTTTTAATTTTATCGC
Source organism: Pinus albicaulis (assembly GCA_034641835.2). NCBI lineage: Eukaryota > Viridiplantae > Streptophyta > Pinopsida > Pinales > Pinaceae > Pinus > Pinus albicaulis. The sequence goes on along the minus strand of CM076575.1, from coordinate 1,518,514,342 downwards.
AAAATGAAATTCTACACAGAAAAATTGTTATAGTTTGCAGAAAGTTGAAGAACAAAAAAAAATGAAATTTTTTTCTCAAAAAAGAGCAAAAAGTGCAACCCAGCTTCACATTTTCACCCATATGGCACTTGATCTGGGTTGTCCATTTGTTCCATGTGAAGCCTCATATTACACTACTCCCTCTTAAATCATACTTAGTTAGCGAATATGTTATACTGGTCCACTTTTCGCTCCATAAGGATTCTACCCATCAAAGTCTTAATTTTCCAGTAAAGGAAAAGGGACTACAAATATTGCTTCCTACGACCCCTGGTATAACTAGGGTCTGAAACCAAATTACCAAATTCCTCCAAGAGCTATGAGTTTGACATATCATGTCGATCTTTGGTAGCCAAATTCTCCAAGTTTTTCAGTTCACTTCTGACATCCATAGGGATATTCTATTTAAAGGTTTTTTTCTGTCTCTTAGGCTTGCGAGTGGTCCAAATTATGCCCCTGAGGGCCACGATTACCCCACCCCAACCCCCCGCCAACCCCTCCTCCCCCACCTTTGTGACTTTGCATCCTCTAACGCTAAATTTCATAAACTCCACGAAGAATGACCTAATTCTCAACAAGACACAAAAATCAGGTGGAGGGGTTCTGTTGCAGAAGCCTCCACAATTCTTTGAAAATTGTGGGCCCAAATACATACAAATTCTTCTAGTTCCCCATTAAACAAATATTAATAACTCCAGACAAATAGAGTTGTAAACCATAATTTTCTACAACCTAGTGGTACCCCAAATTCCCAATAGAGTTCATAGGTTGACCATAAATTACAAAACCAAGGGTATATCCCCAAGAATTAAAACCCCTCCCACAAATAAATCATGATACTATGGTGAGGATAGAATGTCTTTACAGGAGTCCCAGAAGAGATTGTAACTTTAAATATAAAGGCCTCCTTCCTTCTCGACTTTTTTGACATAAGATAAAGACCTTCCCCCAATTAAAGTGAAAACATCTAAGAGGGACTAGACACTTCTACAAGACCAAAGAGCCCAAGAGATAAGCCAATTAAACATATCTTCACTAGAAATATGCATGCATATTTCATACCAGACATTAAACCAAATAATAATAATAGAAATAAGATAATTGAGAAGTATAAGAGTCAAAATGATCTGTAGAAACACTAAATTTTGCATGAAGAGGCCGTCGACTGGCATTTTGGAAACCAAAATGGAGAAGAGACCCAGCTCCAATGCTATTGCATGTGTTCTTCGCTTACACTTTTCCCTCCTATGGAAGGTACCACTCATGAGAATAATTAACCAACTTGCATGGAAATACCTTATCCAAGAATAGTTAATAATCCCCTTCAGCTCTCACCTGTCACCAATGGTGAGCTATACCAATTCCCCGTATTAAGAAAAAACCAAACACTATGCAGCCAATTAAGGTGCCACCTATAGAGGGATGCATGGGGTTGGCCACACCACCCCCTAAATTTAATGATCATCATTTTCATCTTACATGGGATGGTGGGAACAAAGGCCAAGACCCCCACTTACCTAGAGTCGCACCCCCATCGGGGGATAAATCTATCAAATTTTAACAAGTAACAATATATTTATTTATTTATTTATTCCCATTTCCCCTTTCAATTTAGAATCATAAAAAAAATATAATTAATTAGGTTAAGCATAAAATTAATAAGAAAGAAAAATTAATTTATTATTAAATTTTATTTTATCAACGTATATATTGTGAGTATCAATAAAATAAAATTTAATAATAAATTTATTTTAATTTATTTTTTAACAAAATAATATATGCAATATGGTGATTGGGAGGAATGATTGTTATCATCCCCAACCAGATTCAATTTCCACAACTTACATGTTGAGCTCATAATGAATGTGTTATACAATGGTTTCGAGCCCTATTGTTCAATGGCCTTATTCCCTAAATAATATAGGGTTTACCCTAGGCACCATCCTCCAAATGAGGGGAAGTACATGGGGTTTTTCCTTGGGCATGTAACCTAAAAAAAATAAAACATGCACCTTATATTTATGACTTTATAACTACAAATAAAATTTGGGGGAAGGTAGTCTACACCTAGGGCTCAAGGATTTTTTTCAGGTCTTGACATATCTTCTACAAGTTCATTGAGGATTGTTATTCTCTTTTCTAGGAACCACCAAATATATCTCAAGGATGATATATGATGTCCCCATTAAATCAGATTCATAAATTGTAGGCTCATCGGTGACGAAAAGATGATATCAGGTTGTCATGAATTTGTTTCTGTTTGGCAGGGGTGTGACACCTAAAACTTATATACACAAATTTTGAATTTTACCCTAGTCACTTTGGTTTCCTTTAAAGTCTCACCTCTAAAATGATATTTTATGAGGTTGACTATGGTGGTGATAGCCCCTATAGGGATAGTATTTTTCCTACATATGAGGAGTTATTCCCTTACAAACTCAAACCATCAGATCGTGAACTTTCGCATGCAGGATTAGATCATGAAATTAAGTATGTCAATATTGGTAATGTTTATTCTTTATGAAATTCCCTGTCGATAAACTTACCTTCATTGAATACTTTGGCACATAACCCTGCTAATCCTAGTTATGTGATTCCTTGACTAGTGAGGCAGGGTAAAACTATCAAAGCACATAAGGATGCCAAAATGGAAATTAGCACTACAAGGAAAAGACCCTCTAGCGGATGTTTTTGAGGAACCTTTATAAAAATACCCGAGACATCCATTTGTAGAGGAGGTTACTAGAGGAAGTTGGCGGGTGGAGATTTTTGCGGATGTTTTTCTTCTGGTGCGTTTATCATCCTAAACCACACTGGTGCATTCAACTAGAGACAACACCAGTGCACACAAAACATTATCACACCGAGACACCATGTGCTCGGTACAAACCCACATGGTGCGTCTTATTACTATAGTGCACTGGTGATTTACAAAGATTACGCACCGGTGTGTCCTAAAACCCCACTCCAAAACTGAAACAGCGCGGTGCGGTTTTAAGAAACTGTACCAGTGTGCCTATAAAACCCACGCACTGGAATAGGGTTAAATAAAAAAAATTACAGCCAAAAATCCACATTTCTCACTTTTCAGTGCTCCAGAGGTCTCAAGCACCGGTGCAACTTTACCTTGTGTGAGGTGCCCTGCCATCGGTGCTCCCATTGCACGCAATGCTGTTGTCCATTGCCCACCATGTCCATTTTGAATTTTTAAAAACGATGGGAAAATTTAGTTTTGAAAATTATACAGCCAATATGCCTCCTCGAAAGCCAAATGTACAGGTATTTTTCTTGTTTTTCCATAATTAAACCTTTTAGAGGATTAGTTTTGTAAAATAGCTTAAAATTCGCCTTTAAAAAAAAAAATTCCCGCGCGGTGCACTCGAGTCGTTTGGCTCACACCAGTTCACGGCACTGCCTATAAATTTACAGGATGCACAGTGACTGGTGCTAACAGTATCCACACCGGTTCCGAGGTGGTACCGAAACGACACACCGTGGCGTACTGATTGTCTTTTTTTTTCAAAAAAAATTGTATATGTATATTCATAAATACATGTCTTATTTAATAAAAAAATTGTATTTAATATGTCAATCATTCATCTACGTGAAAGGAGAGAAGAGAGGGAACAACAGTAACAACAGTCAGACCAGTATAACATGGCTCACTTGTGGGAGGCACGAGAGAGGGAGAGAGATGCGTACCCTCTCCCTATTACAGTAGCTACCCAGGGGCTTCTAAGGCATGTAGACCTCCTCAAGTTCTCTGAGGAGGTTACATCCCTAAAGGGCCATGGTGTGTTTTTGTGACATCTTATCCGCAAGTGGAATGCCCACCTATAGGCTTTCTGGGTTGGTCCTTATTCATTACTGGCCTATCGAGGAGAGGGGTGGATTTTCCCTTATTTCCAGAGGTTCAAGTTGGCTATGCAGCAGGGAGTGAGTTGGTGTACTCCCAGAGATACATTAATGCAGATATACTATCTCCTTCAGATTTTTAGGTCTCCGGAGGTCAATTACGTATTGCTTCATTTGGTAGTGAGGAGGTGAGGTGCCTCTCACTATTTATTTCGACCATTTCACACAACAACAATGACAAGCAACACATTAGTTTCCTGCTTCTATTTTATGTTGATTCTTTAGTATAGGAGCCACAACTTGTGAGGTGGTCTACCATTTTTTTGTGGCAGTTCTGTACAGCTTTAGATACATGTCATGCTCATGCACAAGGGAGGATCAACTTCCCTTTTTCTTTAGAGCTATTTTTTTTATTTTTTATAGGTTTCCAGAGACGAGGCCTACTTTTGTTCAACAGCCTCATAGGATGATGTTGCATTTACGGATGCACATGTGGGGACAAATGATGCCCAAGCAGGGCGAGTCTAAGTTTTCTATGAGGATACCACATGATGCATTGGAGTTGCTAGCCAGTGTTGATGAGCATCCCTTCATTATGTTCCCCTGTCCTTATGCTGGTTTGGATTGGCGAGGGTGTGCCAACAACCTCTTCACAGATGATGATTCGCAGGATGATAGAGGTAATATTACTGTTTTATTTAAATTTATTCTGACATGTTCTTTAACTTGTTTTTATTAAACTGTTTAATGAAATTGTCTAATTATTGTTGTGTACTTATATATATTTTGCAGACATTGGATATTTTGATGGCGAAGAGATGCCAACGCCACCAAATGATCCAAGTGTAGATCCTGATGACGATTAGGATATGGCAGATACTGAGGATCATGAGGCCGGTGCAGACAGATCTGGTCCTCATGGTGTGCTGGTACCGCCTTTTTCTAGGCGTAGGCTTAACAATAGATTGAGGATGGAGTTTGGCGACCAACTCTATGCATTGTTTGTTGAGGTGGGATTCAGGCCCGCCACTATGAGAGATATACAAGCCGATGTTAGGATGGTACATATGTGGAGAGGCATGCCGCATGAAATGTTCAGCCTGATGCGGCATGTCGTAGGAGCTACGAGCTTAGTTACGTAGTTGAGGAGGGCCCTTCGACGTTATAGGCATGGTCGAGATGCAACATGTCGAAAGTCCATGAGCATCGACGCATCATGTGATGATCATGGTCAGGGGAGTGATCATCGTTCACCTCGCACCACACCAGATTAGTAGGCTACAACATCGACCAACAATCATGATGGAGAGTAGGCTGGACCATCGGCCACGTCGAGGCAGCAGCCTGCAACATCTAGCAGTGCTTATGATCATGAACAGGCTGGACCATCGACCATGTCGAGTCATGACGATGAGCAACTGACAGTTGATCCTGATCAGCATGAGGCAGTAGTACGAGATCAACGGGCACGTGATGATCGACATGTATCTGAGCTTGTCAACGCTGCGCCATTGACTGAGCAGACCTCGACTAGTACTACTATTGATGATGTACCACTAGTTGATATTTGACATTTATATTACAGTTGTATATTTTTTACATTATATATATATATATGGTCCATGTATTTTATGCTCATGTTGCAGTTGTACTTAATTTACATGTTTGTGATCATCACGATGTGTATATTGTTAGGTCATGTTAGATATTTTCATTTAATGTGCAGCTTACAGATAGATGTGTATGTGATAGCAATTATTTGACATGAGATGTATATTTGATGTTTGTGTTGTGATGATGTTATACAATTCTAATTGTGTTTTGTTATATGATCATGATCACGATGATGTTAGCGAATTTGAATGTGATTTTTAGTCGAACATGACGTTTGTACGATGGTTATCATGATCGTGATGTTTGTTTAATTTAATATTAAACGATCATGATATTTATTAAATATTATGTCATGATTGTAATTGAATTTTTATTTTAATTGTATGTAAAATTGTAAAATTGTTTTTGTATTTGTAATTGTAATTGTATGTAAAATATTTGTAAAATTTTAATTGTAATTGTAATATTTAATTTATTGTGAAATGATTGTAACTGTAATTGTATATATGACAAATTGTAAAATTGTAATTGTAATTGTATGTAAAATTCTAAAATTGTAATTGTATTTGTAATTGTATGTAAAATATTTGTAAAATTTTAATTGTAATTGTAATATTTAAGTTATTGTGAAATGATTGTAATTGTAATTGTAATTTTAATTGTATATATGTAAAATTGTAAAATTGTAATTGTATGTAAAATTCTAAAATTGTAATTGTAATGGTATATATGTAAATTTATAAAATTGTAATTGTACTTGTATGTAAAATTCTAAAATTGTAATTGTAATTGTACATGAAATTGTAAAATTGTAATTGTAATTGTAATTGTATGTAAAATATTTGTAAAATTTTAATTGTATTACTGTGAAATGATTGTAATTGTAATTGTATGTAAAATTCTAAAATTGTAATTGTAATTTTAATTGTAATTGTATGTGAAATTGTAAAATTGTAATTGTAATTGTAATTGTATGTAAAATATTTGTAAAATTTTAATTGTATTAATGTGAAATGATTTTATTAAAATTTGTAAATTTTTAAATTTGTAAAAAATTAAATAATTATAAAATAATAAATCTAGAATAATATGAATTTTTGTAACATAATAAAGTTTAGAAAATAATGCAAATAAATTCATGTAATTTAGAATTATCATTATTTTACTATGATCTTACATACAAAAAAAAGAACTTTATACAGTACGCCATTGTTTTTGAGATCAACATAATTATAAATTATCAAGTGAAATATTGATTTTAACATTAACAAAATGAAAATTACCACTTAATTCAAAATACGTATTATAATGTTTCGAAAAAAAGAGTGAGCTTATAATTTATAAGGTATTTAAGTCCTCTTCTTTATAAAAACCCATCTTAAAAAGTATAAATATTAATGAAATAACACATGTACCATATCACTCTTGCTTCTCATGATCACCCTCGTTATCTTCTAGCTCGCATGGCATGATAAAACTATTGTTCTCAAACATATGTTTTGATCTAGTGTCATGCCTCAATACGAACTACCAATCCCTATCCAACACATCTGGGTAAAAAAATACATGGTTGCAGTTTTTGGAGAAAACATAGGGCTCCTTAGCTTCATCCCACATATTTCTAGAGTTGATACATATCAGCCTACTATCGTGATCTTCCTTTACATTATTCTGATCAAAGGTGTCCCACCACTTTCACCTAAAAATAACACATTGGAAAGAAGAGAAATACACTTCAATGATCTCTTTTATCTTTCCGACGTAACCTAATGTCCCTCGTACTAGCTTTTGATCACAGTGGCTAGATTGACTATATTGATCGAACTCGACTTCCACTCCACAGTCTTGTGTGATGTGTCCATCATCGGCATTTTCTGTGCGAAAATGGTGTCCATAAGCCCACATAGATGGGAACAAATGCACCTATAAAAAAATTAAAAAATCATAGTGTCATGTGTCTTATAATAACTCAACAGTTAAAATATGAAATATAGATGTAATTACATTTGAAAGGTGCATTATTAAGTTACAAATGTACATATAAATTAAATATATTATTACTGAATTGCTGCACCCAATCCCTATGTTTAGCACATCCTCTTCAGCATGCAAGTAACGACCGATTGCACCGTATTTATCTCTGACTTGGTCGGCAACCCAACTATTGGGGCATATTTTATTTTAAATGATTGAGATAAGGCACACTTCTACCATGCAAGAATATGAATTCTTTCTTGTCACTATCCCATTTCATCATCATTTGTTCGTACAATGCGACCCACAGTTGTGTTGCTTCGGAATTGTAAAGAACGAATTTATTGATTGCTTCAATTTCTGCATTCGCTGATGTAATCAAACCGACATTACATAGTACACAGAGATCATAATATACATTATATCGAATTTCAACATGAATATTTACTTTGTGTAAATTTGAAAAATTATAAGTTTCTTACTCTTTATCAAACACTTTTTTCCATTCATTTGGAGCAACTCCCCTTCTCTTTTTTCTTCATCCCTTTCATCATCCCAAATCACTGCACCTGGTCTATTTTTGATCTACTTGATGTACTCACTAGAATAATAGAAAGACTCATATGATATGTACCCGTCTGCCATAGACCCCTCGGGTTTTTCCCTTTGTCGAACAAAACCTTTCAATTTCTTCATGTACCTATCTAAGACAATGACAAGAAACCACCCCAACTAATTCAACCTCATCTACTAGGTGGATTAGAAGATGGACCTGCAAGTCCATGAAACTCGTCGTCAATTCCTTCTCAAACATACAAACAATCTCAACTATCCCTTGATTCCACCGTGGAATGTTAGCCACATGAATCTCCTTTGATGTGATCCAATGTACAAATGCAGATAATTTAGATATGGCACATCCTAGGTCTTGAGGGAATTCATGTTTCACACACCCACGCATGAGCAAAGGATAATGACACTGCAAAGTTATAAACATGTGCAATAATATACAAAATTAGTTATGTTTTATGATCCTTCATGGGATAAATTTTATTAATATAACAAATAATAAAATCATGCTTTTGACATTATGCATACTCTTATAAGATTCAAATGGTCATGCAATTTCAACCCTGAAAAATGGTCATCCAGGTGAAGCAGCTCCGTAGTGAAGATTTGTATGAAGATGGCACTCTCACACCCATTATAACTTCCTTTGCCAAATAAATATCATATTTTTTTAAAATCCATGAGACATCACCTTCTTTGAAATACCATGAATTAGAGGGACCAACACCTGCCTCTGATCCTGTACTTTCTAATCATCTTGGCCAATGTTTATTTTTAGTTTTTTAAGTAATAAGATCTTTCCTAATAGCCAATGTGTCACTTTGTTTCGATGATATGTTCCTCCATAAATAATATGAAACATTTTTAAATATATGCATGGGATCTAATAAGTGGGTAATATTAAGATGCTCCCAATATGGGAGGTTATAAAAGATAGATTTCCTTTTCATCCCAATGGGAAATTTCTCAACATAGGTGTCAAAGAATTCTGGATCATCGAACATAGGCTCCCCATTTGAATTGACCATTTCTATGAACTCCTTCTCCTTCTCTCTCTCATATGCTCTAAGCCATTTAGCTGGTGTCATTATTGGAGGCCTTTGGGTTCTCTCTCGTTTACCATTGAAAGTGGATGTTGCTCTTCTGTAAGGGTGTTCTTCTGGGAGGAATACCCTGGAGCAATCATACATTGGATTTCATAGGTCCTTGGACCATCTAGATTTCAAAGAAGGCCCACAACATTTACATCCAAAATACCCTTTTGTTACAAGACCTTCGAGATTATTGTATACAATTTATATGCATGCCACATTAAAGAGTATCATTAAGATCAGAACAATTACAACGAATTAAATAACTAATATGCGAAATAATATTGTTACATTAATCAATAAACATGTAATTTACCAGAGAAAACTCCTAAGCCTGGATACTCATGTGTCGTGTAAGTACATATGCCATACAACATAAAACTCCTCTCTGCTTTGATGGATCTTGATACATCGTATACATTTATCACATCCCATAATTCCTTCAGTTCATCTACCAGTGGTTGTAAGTAGATATCCATATTCTTCACTTGTCTTCTACTAGGGACTATGAGATCCAACATAAGATGTTCATTCTTCGCGGACAACCGTGGGGGGATATTTTTATTGATCACTACTACAGGAAAAATAAAATAATTGGTTTTCTGGAGAGAATATGGGTTGAAGCCATCCATGGCTATGCTGAGTCGTAGACTTCGTACTTCATCCTTGAATTTTTTGGACCATGTATCTTCTATCTGCTTCATGGCTATTGAATCAGTTGGGATTCACATAACTCCCAACTCAATTCTGTGTGAGGCATGCCATCCCTGCAACATAGCTAATTATTTTCAAGGAAAGAGCTGTTGAATCCTTCGAATTATAGGCATGTGCCTCAATATCTTAAAATGAGGAACACGTGATTTACCCTTCTTTTTTTATTTATCATACCTGTCATGCCCACATTTTGGACATATCTCTTTGTCTGCATATTCTCCTCTATATAGAATACAATCATTTGGACATGCATGATATGATATGTACTCAACACCCAACATTTTCAACAATTTCTTTGCCTCTTCGTAGCTATCAGGCAAGACATTATCACTCAGAGGAACCTTATCTTTGAATAACCTGTAGTTAGTGATCATGGAAAATATTAAATGTACATTAATGTCAATTAATTATTAACGTTCATAAAATTGACCATTTGTAATGTTCATTGTGTGATTATATTTCTCAAATTTATATAAGGGAGGACTTTATGGTAACTTACCTCAAAATTTATGAGAAACATGCATTCAACAAGCCAAAATTTGCTTTCAATTTGTACAGTAACATCGTTGTCCCCAATTGGGTAGACTTTGACTTAGCACCAGGTCCAAAGAGAGGGGTGGTGGAAGCAAATTTAAGGCTTTCGAAAAAGGTGTCAGCGTTATGAGCATCATCCCCTAGCTGATCATCATTTTGGAATGCATATAAAAACATTTTTTCAATGGCAGTCGTATCCCTTATGTAATCATCCATACCAACCTCTATTTGATTACCTCCATTGCTAGATTGTGAAGAACTACTATTGTTGTAGTCATTCGTAATTGGTGAATCTAGACGTAGAGGGAATTGAATCAGTGGTTGATTCAACCATTCTTGGTATTGTTCCTCTCCGATTTTTTCTCTTAATTCAGCCTTCTCTCGATTTGACATTGTCGTGGAGTGAAACAGAAGACGGTAGGTAGGTTTCTCATCATCACTAGAATCCTAGTAATTTCAAAAAATATTTTTGAACATGATTAGTACAAAATCTATGATATCAATTAATAAGAATGTTGACAATGCATGATTAATTTGTTTGACATTGAAATAATTACATTAATATACCAAACAATTATTATTACCATCATTGTCCCAGGATTGTGGCTAGAAGATGCAATATTGTTACAATTGGTAGGGTGAAGTGGCTGTCCATTTTCATCTACCAAATGTGCCTTGCGGTATGCTGCTCTTGATAAGAGCTTCCAACGTTTTGGAGTTGTTTGACTATTTTGTGCATCTGAACTTGATTCTGAATCTGCATGAACTTGCAAATTTGTATACATTATAAATTTTATTAAGTTGATTGACATGGATAAACATAAATTCAATTACATAATGAAAATATAAATAAAATATGAAGTAAATATTGCGTCTCGAGATGGATAGGGAGAATTCCGCAATGGACTTTGAGAAATATTATGGAATGAGCTGGATTTTGAAGAATTTCCATTTGATATAATTATGATATTTTCTCCCAGCATTTGAGAAAAATCAACAAAAACTTTTAGTGCACACACCTAAAAGTAATTTCAGTGGCTTAAAAATGGACTTATTGTTATCGGTTTTTATGTACAGATAACGGCACCGGTGCTGTTTTAGTTACTACGCATCGGTGTCGTGTTATTAACTGACGCACTGGTGCGGTGTTATTAATTGACGCACCAGTGACGAAAAGCCGCAAATAAAAAATACACAACTTTATTTTTTTTAAGTGAAAAAAAGCGGTAAATTAAAAAATGGGCTGCAAAATATTTTCAAAAATCTAATTTCATAAAAAAATTCTTTAAATACTAAAACGTTTCATTATTTCACTATTTTTGCAAAAAAATTCAGCCAGAGATTTGCATGAGACATACCTAGAGCAAGAGAGCACGAGAGCACTGTGGAGCAGCAAAATACTTTCGAACAAAACTATTTAGACAATTAGAATTCCAAACCTCTGGTGAATCAAACCCTGTAGCATAGAATTTCAAATGATCTTGTGATTGAATTTATTGTTTTTTTTACATTTCTGTAGTATTTTTTACACAGTAAGTAAAAAATTTCAATTTGTTGTTCATTTTCAGAAAAATAAATAAATAAAATAAAATAAAATAAACAAAATTAATTAATTAATTTAAAAAAAAATCCATTTTTATCCTAAACTCTTCATTCTTTTTGTTTCTGCCCCCTGCTTCTTCTTGTTTCTGTGATTTCAGAATTAGGGCTTTTCGTTTTAAATTTACAGGGTTTGTATTGCTATATATATACGCCTATGACATCCAACCCACGGGATGATTTGCATAGTTAGATTCCAATCCATTCCCTTGTGTGAATTTAAAAAAAACATAATTTTTTTAATCGATGCACCCTGCATAACCTAGTGCACTGGTGTGCTGGCTTATCCCAGCGCCCCACACATGTACTATTTGATAAAAAATTTAAAAACAATTTTTTTTAATCCATGTGCCATTAGGGGAATTTTGAGGTCTAAAATGGGCCTCTTAAGGAAATAATAAAATAATAGCTAAACCAATAAAATAATATTTATGAATTTGAAATTCACTTTTTCACCACAATCCATGTAACCAGAGTTAAATTCAATTCAAAAGTTGTACCAAAATAAAATTAGTAAAAAAATTGTATTGATGTGACTATAAATAAGAATGAGATTTTCAAGAAAAAATCACTATCATTGAACAACTAATGCATTTTTCCTTTGTACTTAAATAACTTAAAATAAAATATAAATATAAATTTATAAATTCTTAATTATTATAAGCTATTAATTAAAAATTACATTTTTTAATTTGTATAATAACATCTAATTAATATACTATATAAAAATAATATAATATGATATAATATAATAAATGAATAGGGATATGCATTGTTTCTTTCAAGAAATATGAAATGACAATAATATATTTTTATTCAAAAAATGTGAAATGACATTCATTATGATTACTTTACTTTGACTTTAAAAGTACTTAGAGCACTACCATGGTTAACCATGAGTTTTTATCCACCATTGAGAATGTGACAAGTAAGTACCTTTAACTCAATCAATGCCACCTCAACCATTAGGGATGATGTCATTCCCTAAAATGTGATTGGTTATCATAAAGTGAATTTTGATTGTACATTTTCCTTATGAGGCCCATTTTAGACCTCAAAATTCCCCTAATGCATATGTAAAATAGGGCACCAGTGCACTATTTCATTACAGGGCATCCCTCATGTACTGTTTGGAAAAAATAATTTTTTATTTTGTTTTAATTGATGCACCATGTAACATATAACACATCAGGTCTCGTAGTTGATAGAGAGCACCATACGGTGGTCTCTTGTTTGCGCAGGGCATTTATAAGAATAAGCTGCACCATTCCCTCCATGACACCATATGCTACAAAAACTAACACTATGTGATTTTATTATTTTGTCTGTGTTAATTGGTGCGGTGGTTAACATATAATGCATCGGTGCTCCTAGTTGACATAGAGCACCGTACAGTGTTTTATACTATTTGGGCGGTGTGTTTATAAGACCACGACACACCGACGTTAGTGCGTACACCTTGAAAAGTGCACCGGTTTCTTGATATATATATATTTTTTTACTTGAAAAGTTGATAATTTATTTATAAAATATATTAATAAATAATATGGTACAAGTTTCATATTGATAAAGAAATGGCTGAAAAGAGATCAAGTAACAAAAATACTAATAACACATCAAGAAAAGCAAAAAAAGGCAAATTCTTTGTAAATTCTTTACAAAAATATTATTTTTGAACTATATGTAAGTTTAACTAATATGTATTGTTTACTGTGTATCATGTAGAGCCACAAAATGACGAAGCTTGATAAGATTATTTATGATCTAGGACCAAAAGAGCATAAAAGTTTGATGGAAAAATTGCAAAAGGATGAATCAGGTGAATGAAAAAATACTATCAATCCAATATGAGTTTTTTTTTAATTTTCATTAATAATATACTTAAAATTATTAGATAACATGTTTCAAACAATATATTAATTCACATATGTTTAATGTTCTACAGGGACCAACAACTCAGAAAATGAATGTTGTTCTAATAAAAGAAAAAAAATAGAACATGCAAATGAAAATGAATTGCTCCTTAGCTCACCTGGAGTGGTGCTGGAGGTTAATGAAAAGCGGAAAAACTTTTACAAAAGTTTGAGGGATCTAGTGGAACGAATGTATAGACGTTCTTTCCACTTACAATACAAAAATCAATCCAATTATTCCAAGAACCAAATTTTATGTAAACTAGAGGAAGAGTTTCCAGAGAATTGGTCAATGAGACATGTCAGACTTTTAATAGCAAAAACATACAATAAAAAAAAAAAAGAATGAAAAATTAATATTCCTTTAATTTTTTTTTCTAGAATTATTTATAAATATCACTTTTGTTATATTTACTTTTCATATATCAATATAAAAATTAAATAGTTTATTGTCATGTTACATTTTTAGGAAGATTATGAAAATCTCAAAATATGAATGAGCTAATATAAGAAATATGTCAGTAGGAATGTCCAAAAAGGTATACAAGGAGATGGTCAAAGAAATGGATGAAATTGCATCGTAGGAGGAGTCATCTCAACAATAACATGCTTCAAATGTAATATGTAATCATTGAATTTTTCGATCATTAGGTACAATAAATAAACAATTTAGCATTAAATATTAATTTTCAAGTATTTTCTTGCATAAAAGAAAAGAAAATGGAACCCACTCAATGCATAAAACAAGACGAAAAGGAAGAAAAGGGTTGATATCTAAGTTTGTGAGTAATTGTTACTTCCTTATAACAACTTAACTGGATTTCATTTTTGTATATTTTAAGTTGTTTTACAAAAATCATCATTGAATGTCTTCAAACAAGTGCTAACATACAAAGAAGAACCATCAGACAAATTGATTGACATTGGGTTAAATAAGGGTTGTGAGTATATGTTGTCATATCAGAAATTAATTGTGGAATTTGTAAGCATCTATCGACCTTGTTTTACTTAGCTCTATCTATAATTAATAGAACAAAAAAATATTTTATATTAAATATATTATTTGTTATGGGGTATAAAACTTGTAGGAAACAAAGTATGGAACTGTGCCAACAGATGAAATCTTGAAAGATAGCATACTACATGGTTTTGAAAGAATGTGTATAGTTAATGAGTCAATTGTTGCTATGGTACGTCATTTCTTTTCGATTTACATTGATGTATATTATTTAATATTGAAATTTTCATTATTCTCACCAATGTATATACACTCATTACAATTGATTTTTGTGTTTGTATATGGAAGGTGAAGAAGAAGAAAAAAATTAGCACCGTGAACAAAACATTCCTGAAAATAACCTGTCATGGAAGTATATCGAGCAGTGACAACAGTTCAAGCGAAGAATGATGATCATTATGTTTGGATATCAAATAAAGGTAGTGTATTTTTTGAAATATTTGTCTATGAAATCAGACATTTTGTTTAATGTAATGACATAGTGTCCCAATTGAAAGACAAAGGGATACCAATAACTGTCCCATTTTGTATGACAAAGATAGTCTTATATATATATATATATATATATATATATATATATATATGTTTTAATTTATTTTATTGCATTCTTCATTGTCACTGTGAAATGTAACACCACTGATTAAATTTATGGATGATTAAATATTATAATGAAGAGATGTGAAATGTGATGTTATGATATAAAAAATTAATCTAGACATCACATTCAAATGCACTAATAAAAATTTAATTGATATGAATACTGTTATAAGATATGTGTCGTCTTTTGATGAATAATGAATTTAAAAAAATCACAATAATTATGATATGATATAACAAATTAATCCAAACATCACATTCAAATGCATTAATAAAAATTTAATTAATATGAATACTGTTATAAGATGCGTCGACTCAATAATTACACTGTCACAGGTCGATGTTTCTAAAAAATAAAAATGAACACCAGTGTGTGTCAGTTACTATACACCGATGTGTTTGTATGATACAACACACCGATGCGTTGATACGACCTATAGGTACCGCACAAATACCAATACCAATTATAAATCTTGATGCGTTTGTGCAATAATGCGCATCAGTGCGTTTATGTGAGACTACGCACCGGTGCATTTGTACGACCTATGGGCATCCCACAAATACCAATACAAATTAGAAAAATCAGTGTGTTTGTCTGATACTGTGCACCAGTGCGTTTCTATAAGACTACATACTGGTGTGTTGATACGACATATGGGCACCGTAAAAATCCCAATACCAATTAGAATGGCCTCGTGCGTTGTACCACCTACAGTGCGCCTGATGCAGTTTTAGACCTTTACGGCCCGGTGCATGCACCTTCGACTACCCCGAGCCGACCATCTATATGACACGCACTGGTGCATTGACACCTTAACAACGCACTGATGGAAAAAACATCCATAATAACCTCCGATCGCCCATGTTTTTTAGTTGTGTTGAAATTCTGTTAAAAGCTCCGCCAAAACCTCTGTTACCAAAAATGGATGTTGTAGCAAATGTGTTTTTTGACAATTTTGGTCAATTTTATAACACTAAAAACCTCCTTTATAACCTCCACTAGAGGGTCTTTTCCTTGTAATGTAGGGAGGACATCGGGTTAAAGGAAGTTCCAGAATTATTATCAAAGGAGGTAGTTGGTAGTTTTGTAGGAAAAATGATGAGGTTGATTTAACTAAAAGGATGGTTGCATGAATTTTGGGAACCATATCTTGGTTATATGCTGAAACTCCACATTTTCACTCAAGGTTGGTTTTGTGTTACACTAAATATTGACTAGGATGTCAAAACAATTCTAAACATAAATTGGAAACGGGGATATTAGGGCTTCATCTACAAAGATGGAAGATATATTTTGACTTGAGTATAGAGCCAATGCATCTTTAGAATATTTGGGCCATCATCCCTAGCCATCCCTTGGTATTTTTTTCTACTAAAGGTGTAAATGAGATTTTTAATAGTATAGGATAGTTCATTAGTCCTCGAACTAGATCGTATGACAAAGGAAAATAAAATATGTAAATGGATCAATGTTGAACTTGATGTTAGAGAATAATTGTTTGAGGCCATCAAACTATCCTTCTAAGGAAAAAAACAATAATATATCATTGAATATTAGAGACTCTTTTTTAGATGTTATTCCAACTTCTAGGTTGGACACCTCATCGATCAATGTGAAAGGAACTTTCAGTCGAAGTCGAAGAAAAATAATATATGGGTAAAAAATTTATAGGAAAATAAGCTTGTGGGTGAGGAGAATCCTTTTCCAAACAATCTGAGTTTCTCACTTCATGTTATCACTGTTCCTACTCAAGAGTCTCCTAGGAATTTTGAAGGTTTGAGCATTTCAATTTCCCCTCAAACTCTACTTCTGCTTTGGATACTATCCAAATTTTTATAGATTCTCATCTTCTGAAATTATGCGTACTTGAGGTTAATATGTGCCCAATATTATCCTATCCCTCCAACCCTATCCCCATTTAAATGCCCATTGTTCCTTACTCCTCTTCCTATTTGGAAGTTTTTTAGTTAACCCCTTCAAATAGAGTCTTTTCTTCAAAACTAGTTTAACAAAATCCACTAGGGAGAGTGAAGAAAGAGTCTTATACACCCTCAAGTCCAAGCTCCAACCATCGCCTAAATCCACTTCGAGAGGTGGTGTGGTAGAAGGCACTTTGGGGATTTCTCATGTCAGCTGGAAGATGAACCTCTCTAAGGCTCAATTGATATCGAAAGAAGACATTAAGAGAGGCATGCAATCAACTAGTATGGGGGGCGTTGGAGCCAAAAAAATCCCCATCGAGGGATTTGATAAGGATTTTTTCTTTCAACCTTTTGGGTTTTAGAGGGGATTAAAAAAAATCACACTCCATTGTATCTTGGAGCTTAATAAGCCAGAAATTATTCTGTTATTTAGATGCAGCTGGTCTCTTAATTAGCCTAGTTACGAACTAACACCCATTTCTCACTTATTTATCCACCTCCTTCCATCTCAATATGATAGCGGTCAAACTTATGTCAAAGGAATTGGATATAGTTTACAAATTCATGAACATTTATGGTCCTTATTCAAAAAAGAAAACTCTCTCGAAATATTTGGGGAACTAAGCTTTCTTAAATGGAAATAACATTGTTATAGGAGGTGATATAAAATTCACCCTCTCATTAAGGGAGGTATAGGTACCATGGATACGTTAAAATCCTCTTGAGGTATTTTTCACCCATTTTTGTATGTTACGTCCTCACAAAAATAATAATAAAAAAAAAATCGCTCGTGTCTTCAAAAAATACATAAATTAAATAATAATATAAATAAACAATTAAAAATCTATTCACATAACAATTTATTGAGTTTTCAATATTTCACTTTGATTCTTCAAGTAATAAATACAATATTTCAATGTCTCTTAAATAATATAATTTTATATAACTTTACAAAGAAAAAATAATAATAAAAAAATCTCTTTCTCTTATAAATATCTCAATATATAAGTGTGTGTTTATATATATGTGGGTGTGTTTTTAATGTTAATCTTAACTAGAAAGGAAAAAATAATTAAAGGGAAAGTAGATTATTTGTTTCTTAATAAGAGGAAAATGTGTAGCTCATTCAATTTCTATAATAAAAAGTAAATAGTGATAAAATATCGAAAATGAAAATTACCGCTATAAATCTATACTAACCACATATTTTCTAAGTACTAAAATGGGTTAATTAAAGTGTAAATACTTTTTCATGTTTGAAGAATAACTTGCACCAAGAAATGATCCTAATTTTTTTTTTTTAAATACACTTGTTCTACAACCCATTGTGAAAGCAACGTGTAAGTATGTCCATCCCTCTTAAAATAAGAATAAAATATTCTTTAAATAGAAAAGAAATGTAGGCTATAATAAAAAAGAAAAAAAAAATGTATGCTATACATTTTAAATTAGTTTTCCATACGACCTAATATCATGTAAAATAATTTGAAGTAAAAATATATATATATATATATATATATATATATATATATATATATATATATATATATATAAGTAAAATGTTTAAACCTTATATTTTTCAAAAATATTTTAAGAAGTCATATCAACTTTAGATATATCTATATGTAGAAAAAAATGTTAAAAGAAAATACTTTAATGTTCTATAGAATAAAATTTCCAAGGTATATTATGAAAAAAATATTTTAATATGAATTAATATAAAATGCTCAATATACATGTTATGTAATCTCTATAACATTCAAAAATGCAATTTAAACAATAAAAATTACATATTGTATTTTTGCACTCTAAAAATATTTGATCCCTCTCAACTCATGTTAGATCTGTGATTTAAATACAAGCAAATGCACAAATAGGAAGGATTGAACAACAACTCTTGAGCATGCACCAAGCAGAGATGGTTGACACTTCCCAATTTATAGTTTTGTATGTTTTTGGAGGATAGTATGTATAGTTTATGTTTTATTTGTAACTTTTATGGACATAGTAAAGGGATATTACCTGTGAGTAGAAGGAAAAAACAATACCAATTTTGGTTGGCTTATAACTCTCTGAGGTGGCCAATAGACCTGGTTTCTTTCTGGCAAGTTGAGACTACCAAATATTAGCAACTTGCTCTTTAAAAAATAGAAAATAAAAAGACACTACGAAATTTACAAAAAAAAAAAAAAAAAATTAAATCCGTGATTTAAATAAATGGATCTACACTGGTTTTAAGTCGAAGAAACACATGGATATGGAAGCTGCTAAATTATCTCCCTCGTGACACCATATGAACTCTCGTAATAATGTTGCTTCAAAGAAACTAGGCCACTTCATTCCCTTCGAAGTTATCATGACTTCTGATATTAAAATAGCCACTAGGATCCACCTAGGAGGGATTTCGAATCAAAGGCCAACCCTCATCAAATTGGAAACAATTGGTAAAATGGTGCCTCCTCCATTCCGCTTTAAGCACTCATGGCTTAAAGAAGAGGAACTATCAAAATGGTCAAAACATATTGCTTACATTTAAGATGATGTACATGTCTCTTATATGGCACAATTATCTAACGTCTTGAAATAAAAAATAAAGACATGGAGTAAAAATTTCATTAAAAAACAAAGGAAAACACTACAAGCAATTGAATATAGGATTGTTGATATTTTCCAAAATAATGTTACAAACACTACAAGCAATTGAATATAGGATTGTTGATATTTTCCAAAATAATGTTACAAGTATTTTCACATGAGAGATGTTGGAATCTCTAAGAACATTGAAAGCTAAAAAAGAGAGATATTGGCCTCTGAAGAAGAGCTTTGGAGGAAGAATAGTGAAATATTTTGGATAAAGGAAGGCTATGAGAACACAAATATTTTTCATAATTTCTCTAATGAAAAGAAGTCTAGGAAAACAATATGGGAGATAGAGGACCAGGTAGGAAATTTGGTCATTTTTTTCCTTGAGAAAAGCGAACATGGGTGTGGAATGGTTTAGTTCTCTATTCTTAAAGCCTCTAGGATACCCGGTTATGGAAGATTTGGAAGTACTAAACCTCTTCTCTTTATCAGTAAGTGAGGAACCAAAACAATTACTGGAGGTAGAGGTAATAGAGGAAGAGGTCCATGGAGCATTGGAATTATTGCGAAAAGGAAAATGTCGAGGCTCAGATAGGTTTAATGTTGAGTTCTTAGTTAGTTTCTATGAATTAATGAAAGAAGATATTCTGAAAATGGTTCAAGAATCACAAAGAAAAGTATGCATGCATGGGTTATCAACTTCACATTCTTTTGTTTAATCCCAAAGAAACAAGATCATATTTTAAGGTTTACAACAACCCCCTTTTATTTTTAGTAATAGGCACCCCTTAAAAAAAATAGTTTTTATTAAATTTTTTATTTTCCATGGTATATAATCTTTAATGATTATATTTATTTACATTTTTATAAAATTGAAAAATAAAATATAAAAATACCAAAACTTCAAATTTGTAAAAAATATGGATTCCTCAACCACCCAGATAAATTTTAATCTGGATATCTGACTTTGTTGCCATATTGACCATTCTTAGAACTCAGATACTTTCTTCTAATCTAGCATAATATATGATTATCTGAATGGTTTTCCATTTTACACTCTTTTTTCCCACCCCTCGATCTCTTGGCTTCTTGAATAACTTTTCAATAAAAATTTATTTGGTTATTTATTTTTTCAAAGTTTTTGATATTTCTCATTTGTATCTGATATCGAGGTGAAAGTAAACATTTCAACATTGTTTTTATCCTAGACTCCGAGTTACTTAGATCACTCAAATTTAATAAAACCAATTTCTTAATTTTGCATTTTTTTTTTTTAATCGACTTTTGTTAGTTTTTATATGTTTGGGTATTGAGTTCAAAAATAATTTTTTACGAATTTGTTATAGTGTGATTTTTTAGAATTATTAGTGTCGAAATTTGATAAAAAAAATTGAAGTGAAATTTTAATCGTATATATAGATTCAGCATCCTCAAAAATTATTAAAAAACTTCAATTATGTAAAAATTATCCATCAAACTTATAATTTCAATAAAATTAAATAAGAAAAAACAACTCTTTTTTACAAACCCATATTTCCTAAATACTCAAATCATTCATTATAATAAAGTTTGTTTTCTTGAAATTGTTTATTGTTTTTTTTGTTTCGACTTATATCCAAAATTTAATTATCATTTAAAATTGCGTCGCCACTTTCGTCCTGGATTCCCGGATATATGTGAATTTCAGGATTTAATATAACTTAGTTTTTTTTTTCCTTTTTTTCCCTTTTTTACGATTTTTTTAATAAAATCTTTTAATTTTCTTAGAATCAAGACATGTGGTCTCTGATTCAAAATTATTGGTTCAAAATTGTTTTATTCCAAATTTTAAGATTTTTCATAATAAATAAATTTCTAGTAGTTTTTAGTGCAATTTTTTTGAAGGTTTTTACGATGACTTTTTACGGTGTAATTTCTCTAAATTCCGGCAAAAATTTATTGAAAAGAGAAGTTTGATTGCTAACTTTGCACAATGGAAGTGCCCTAGAGGTTTTTGAGGGTGCTGAATCCATATATAGAGTCAAAAAACCAGTTTGAATAACAAAAACCAAGATTTTACTTCAAAATTTTTCACCGGCACCTGAAACTTCAAAAAGTCTCACTAAAAACAACTCCAATAAATTTAACGAAAACAATAATAAATCCTTTTAAATTGTTTTCATTAAATGGATCCAAGTGATTAATCACATTTATAAAACATTTCTCGCACCCCATATACCCATATACCCCGGTCATCTAGATTTCAATCCTGAAAAGACATTTAGGCATTTAGGTAGGTAATTAATTCATACATGATGGCCACTAATGATTTCCATTAAGTTCCAAAACTATCTGAACTTAATTGGGACTTTCTACATGTTATTGAAGAAACTCATAGAAACCTTCACACTCGAAATGAAATTCGATATTTACAAAATCTGTTGTGCTTCCCATGTTCAAAATAGTTTCTTCAAAGAAATTATGAAGGATATCAGTAAAAGTAAAATCCAAAGCCACTAAGCCTTTTGTTCAAAATATCAAAATTGAATTCAAAGTTATGGAGAAAAAGTTGAATTATCTAAGGAGAAGAACCATAATTCAACTTTCTTATCTGATACCAGATTCAAAACTAAAACTACAGGAACAATGGGAGGAGATGCATTAAATAAAAGGGAAATGGATCAGAATAATATCCATCTCTCATTTAGATAATTTTGAACTCATTAAAAAGACTGAGCTACACAATGCTGCAAATAGACCCATCATGTTTTTTTATTATGTCATGGTAAGTTGAATCATATCTCATGTTCGTATGCATACATGTTAAATAGTGAAACACTACAACAAAGTTATAAATTCATGGAATCCTGAAGCTTTATAGTCCATGTACAAGTTGAGTCCTCTTTAAGTTTATATTAACAATGTTTACATGATTGATTTTGAGAAGGATGTGTTAAAGCAACAAATAACTGATGTAGTTGGGTATAAAGTAATGGGCCAGATGATTCTGTAACTTTTAATACTAGGTCAAGTAAATTTTACCTGATTGGTCAATTCAACATTTTCTAAATAAAAAATTTATTTAGAGTTTATGGAGAATTTTTATTCAAATAATTTTAAGCTAGAATGAGTTCGTCTGGTCTATGACATTATGAACCATTCTAAAAGTTTCAATTGGGCAGATATTTTGTCACGGAAACTATCAAATTCCATTAACTTATCACAATCATTCCCACCAGGGAAGTTCAATTTTTTACATGTCAGCCTTTATAATAATTATTGGAATAGCTTCATTTCCATTTCTAATGATGGATTGGAATTGGTATTTTAGTTGATGACCAATTCATCAATTTTGTTCTATAGTCTTGGAAAGTCAATACAAAAATCATTTCTATGATATTTGTGACAGTGCCATGTTTTATTTTTATTAGTTTCTTTTTAGGTAGTCTCCGCCTAGAATCAACAAAGAAATTCAATCAGGGTTACATGATATTGGAGATGGGGTTGTGGAGGAAAAATTTTCTTATTTCAAAATTTATGGGTGTGAATTTGGTCCTCATTTCCTTCCAAAATGCCAAAATGCATTACTGAAAGACTTGCAATAAGGGAGATAACTAATTAAACAACAATAAACATTATTGCTAAGTTTATTATACAAAAATTCAAAGAAGCTTTGGCCCAATTTTCCTATTAAAATTGGTTAATTGACTCTTAAAGATAAAGGGCATGTACTGCTACATGAATTTTGGTTATATTCCATCCTTTTCACATATATGATCCACATGATATTTTTAATGTTAATTTGAATTTTTTTATGTATTCAAAGAAATATATCCATCCAGAACTGATGTTTGATTTTTTTTTAGACAAGTTGACTCTTTTTATCAAGTTGTTTGTAGAGAATTTTTTCATATGAAATTAGAACAAAGAAATAATTTATAAAATTTCAGACAAAATAAATATTTCTATTATCTTTAAAAAAGGAGTAAAATATATGGTATGGTTACAACTGAAAATAATAATATCTTTTATAGATAGCAACAACAAACCTACAATAATTCAAGATATTCAAGCTCAATAATATAGCAAAGAAGAGGACATGTAGCAACTAGATCAAATGAAATTTGTTTAGTCAAAACCTCATAAAGAGAAACAATACTTTAGATCTTAGAGAACATGCAGAAAAACAGGTTGAATCTTATTCTCACAAATAATATCTAGAAGTACATGCCATCATTATCAAAAGAAAATAACTGAGGAAGTTGAAGAATTAATAAGCGAAACTAAAAATCTTGATGATCATAAAATTGTTGATGAAATATAGACAATGCGAAAAAAAATATCAACCAAAATTTCATCAAAAGAAGCCAACCCAGGAATTCTCCTAAAGCCCAGTCTCCGTTTTACAGATAACTAAGGTAATTTCTCCAAGAACTGTCATGGCTCCTTTGGAAACAAATATTCAAGATTTTCCTCTCTTTTTCAGCATGTTAATGAAGTATCCAATTAAAGAGACAATAGTGTCTCTTGGATATTATATACATAGTTCACAACCTAATGAGTTGCCAAAAGGTCAAGGAAAAGAAAACTTGATTCATCTATGATTGAAAATGCATCACAATAGTTTGGCAAGAAATAGGTGACCCTAAAGGCAGAGCCATGGAAAGAACCTCAACTCTTGGGGATTTTACTTTAGCTAATTAGGGTTTAGTGTAGTAATTATCTAATTCATTAGATAAGAGAAATATCAGAGAATCACATAATTAATTGGAAAACATTAGAATTTCTCTTGAGAAAGAATGGAAATCCCATGCCATTGTATTATAAGAAATTTTTTCCATGGCCATGAAACAGACTGAAGATAGGCATCGATATGAAAAATATGAGTCAGGAGAGAAGTGTAAGCAAAAATCTGTTTAATTGAGAAAAATCATGCTCTATAGATGTAATATTTGATACAAGCACAAGCTCAAGAAATCAAGATATTTAAGGAAGAGTTTGAGATCAATGCTCAAACAATTTCTACAAGTTTTGAACCTCATGTTTCCTCTTTAGGAGAATAAATAAAACAATTAAAGAAAGAACCTATAGAAGTGAAGGTATTCAAAGCATAGGTTGTTATTGTTAATGATCAAGTCAATCAAGTTGATTTACATTTTTTTATTTGGTTGACTAACATTTATAATCTTCATCATGATTTGATAACCTTAATATATCAAGTTTATTTTTAGATGGAAGATGAGAGTGTGATACTAGATCAATTTGACAAAATTGTGATGTGGGAGAATAAGGAAAAATATAAAGTTTTGGGTAAATTCTCCAAGGAAGAAAAAAAATGATAGAAATATCACTAGATCAAAGAAAATACAATTGTCTCATCATTAAGGATGGATCAAGGAATCTTCTCACTAGGTTGATTTTGTCTAGGATAGTGTAGTAGATATCATTGAATAATTTAATATGCCTCAGCCCTCATCTAAGAGAAATTAGGGAGGTTTTACCTTTGACTATTTTCATTGAGATGATTAGCGATAATAAAGAAACTAATAGTAGTGAATTCCAACAAATTACTAACTAGAATAGAAATGACATTCATAATTTTTTCCAATTTCCTTATGAATATATGAAGTTGATTTCCAAATTATATTCTAAATATAAGCACAAGAAAAAGTACATCATGAAGTGTATTGGTCAATGCAAGATAATTTGAAGAATGTCATTCCTGTCTATTTACCTCGGATGTCTAAGAGATGCAACTAGTGGTCTAAATACATCAAAGAAAAAGAAAGGGAAATAAACCCGTCTCAATCAAAAGAAGACATAGGTAAGTTATTACATTAGATGGAGGAAGATTAGTAACCATCACAGCAATAAGTTTAGGGTGAAAATGTGAAGTTGGGAAACACTTTTTGCCCTTTTTTGACGTTGAAAATTGTAATTTTCTATGTTTTTCAACTTCAACTCCACTAAACTCATATTTTTATCGCAAATTATGCTTTGAAATAAAAACAAGAATTGTAGAGAATTGTCTTACCTCCATACCGATATTTTTTTTTTTTTTAAATATTGACATATAGAGGGGTAAATTTGTTGTTTACTAACTGCATATACTTGAAATTTTCAGGCAAACATAAATAGTCACTTTATTATCCTTAACTTTTTTTAGCGAAGGTTATTCATTTTTTGGAAAAAAACCATAGCATCATAATCTACATATATTGCACTAGTGCACAAACTATGTTTTGGTAATTTTCGGATCAAATCACTATTTTTTATTATTTTTTGAAATGGACGAAGACAAAAAAACAGTGATGTTTCAGTACATTTTATTATCCTTTGATTTTCTTTTCAATGTGATCGTCAATAAGAAAAATGAGAGTACCATTTTGAAGTAGACAGGGAGAGGAAGTGCACTATGATTTTTTTGAATTTTTTGGTGTCCTCATTTGAAAGTTATTGAATTTTCATTCAGTGCAATTTTTCGAACAATGAAATTCCACAATGACACAGTTTAGTAAAAAATTAATAAAAAATTGAATTTTTTAATGAAACTCCATAAATCTCACATCATCAAAAAGTAGATTTAGAGACGAATCTAATGGTACTTGGTCCGACATATAACATTTTGTTTTTGTAGGTGTTTTGTCCCTCCAAAGTTGCAGGTTTCTCAAAACTGCAGAGTTTTCTGAGTTTTTCGTTGACCAGAAACTCTCGGCTGAGAAAAACTCTCGGCCAAGAAATTTTTAAAACTCTCGACCGAGAAATTTAAACCAATTTAACGCGGGAAAACTCTCGGCCGAAAGTTTTAAAAACTCTGGGCCGAAAGTTTTAAAAACTCTCGGCCGAGAGTTTGCGGCCGAGAGTTTGCGCAATAAAACTCTCGGCCGAGAGTTTGCGGCCAAGAATTTTGTGACCACAACTCTCGGCCGAGAGTTTTCAAAACTTTCGTTCGAGAAAATACCGAAATATTTAAATCTCTCGGACGAGAGTTTTGAAAACTCTCAGCCGAGAAATTTAGTTGACTTCTTTTCTCGGCCGAGAAGTTAAAAATTTCTCCCGAATTCTATCTCATGCCAAAAAGTGTTTCCCAACTTCGCGTTTTCGCTAAATATCTACATTAGTCTAAACGATATAGTTTGGTTTCCTTTTTATGTGCAAGAAAATATTCTCATAGGATACAATTATTTTCCTATCTTTAAGAAACAAACATTATATATTTTATTTATTTATTTATACAACTCTCTTCATTGGAGAAAGTGTCGGAAACCATTTGAACTATAATAAAACTGATATTTTTAATCAAAATTGGGTTTTCATTCTTAAAGACCTAGGAATTGATTTAGTTGTTATCTCTATGCATGGAGTAATGTTTGTTTTTATAATTTTATTATATGCATTTCTAGTTTACATTTTCATAATTTTTGTATCCATTAAATCACTTCTTGAAACAAAGTATTAGATTTTTTTTTTAATTTTTTTTTCTTGTGAAATAAAATATGTAATGATTCATTGATTTATTTGGAGATTTTAGATTAATTTTGAACCTTTAAATATATCAAATTTTCACTTTTTGATATTCAAATGATAAATTCAATACTTGCTCTCATTTATGAGATAACTTCAAATTTTATGTAAAAGTAAATTAGACATTATATATGTGTGTGTGTGTGTGTGTGTGTTAGAATCTCTCTCAACAAGAGAAAAAATTTCTCAGATGACTGACTAAGCCCACATATCAGTAAGAAAAGTTACTATCCCAAACAATTGTAGAACCATTAAAGGTATGTATTTGGGTAATATGTCACCCTTTTCCCTATTGATTAGATAACACATGCTCATCCAAAAAATCAAGATTTTGTATATATTAGGTAATATTTTCTTGTAAATATTTTACGTCATATATTTTCCCTAGTTTAGATTAGTTTTTATCATCTGTTTAGGTTATATTAGTACAATCATTAAGCCTATATTCTGGTGAGTATCACCACACCAAACAAGAAGGGGCATAATTGGGACCCTGATTGGGTGATATCTTCACTATTACAGGAGGAATTTTTTTGCCTGTCAATATATCCCAGGTATTATAATTATTTTCGTCCCATAGTGTGTTACAACATTGTTTACAAAATCATCTCAAAGATCATTGCAATGTGGTTTAAACCAATTTTGAGTGATATTATATCTGAAAAACAATTTGTATTCCTCCATTGTCTTCAAATACATGACACGATTTCCCTTGCTTGGGAGACACTGCACTTGATTAAGACCCATAAATTTGATGCCATGGCTATTAATATTGATTTATAAAAGGCATATGATCATGTAAATTAGTCATTTTTAAGGCTATGTTTGCACAAGCTTAGGATGAGTCCTATATTAATCAATTGGGTCATATCATGCATTTTAATGGTTACTTTCACTATTTTTATCAATGGGAGACCATTGGTATTTGTCAAAGCTTCGTGCAAGCAAAGATAGGGTTTTCCATTATCACCCATCCTTTTTTTGCTAGCAACATAGGTTGTTTGCAGACTAATTAAATGATTTGTGGATCAAGGTATTCTCAATGTAATCAATGTGGTTGATCGACCACAAATCTATCACTTGTTATTTTTTGACAATATTTTGATATTCATAAGAGGATAAATCTTTTTCATTGATACATTATGTGGTATTCTGCATCATTTCAAGAAGGTAAAACTTTAGAAGTATAAAAATAAAATCTAATCATCTCTCCATGGAACATAGTCCCAAAAACCAAATAATATGTAAGGGTATGCATTCCTTTTAATTATGTTGAATTTAAGTTTTTCTTCAAATATATGGGTTTTTATAAAAATTCCAATGGATATAAATCATTAGATTAGATATGGATGGTGAAGAAATTATAAGCTCATATTAATATTTGGCCAAACACACTACTATTGAGAGGTGGAATATTGGTGCTGATTAGATCAATTATTCAAATCATTCCTATATATTGGATGTCCATAACAAATATTCCATAAGGGATACTTAATAAAATCAATAAATTCAATCTCAGTTTCCTTTTTTCAGCATGTCATTCCTCTAAAGGGACAATGATAGTTAGATGGGAAAAATTGTTGAGACAAAACACATGGGTAGATGGGGACTTAAAATCTCAACCTCTTCAGCAAATCCTCGACGGATAAAAGTCTATGGAATATGCTAAATTCTAGATGTTTGTGGTGAAACACCATGATAATTAAATAATTAAATGGAAAAATAGTCATAGAATGGATTGGGGATCCAAGTAAGCGATTTTTGAATTGCTCCATAGTGTGGAAATAATTATCCTTTGCTTTATCATTGATATGTAATTGGATTTTCTGGAAGGTCAGGGATGTTAGGAACATCAAAATCAACGAAGATCCTTGGGCTGGTGTGGTTGATGAATACAAATTACACGGGGCTTTACTCAATGAACCTATCGCATATCAAGTGCATTCGTGGCATATTAAACAATACCCCTAATATGACTATAGATTGGAAAATGCCTCTAAAAATCACATTATTTAACCCCCTACCAATACAAACCCAATACACCTTCCTAATTAAAAAAACCCCTACTTTCACTAGATATTATAGGTATCCATTTTTTCTTTAACTTTTTTGATACCCCTTTATATTTTTTCATTAACTTTGAACTCCATTTTTTATACCTGCCAATATAAAATCCCTTTACCCTCTATCATATGTTCAATATATTATGTCATTTTTCCTCAATATATATCCCCCAATATAGACACACATGGTATGGTATTTCTCCCCAATTAATCCACCATGACAAATTATTAGACAAACTGATAAGATATTTACACTCAAAAGGAATCTTCCGCTTGGCAAATGCTCACTTGTAGCTAGAAACCAGTTAGGTAATTCAGGGATAGTGATCGACGAAATCCATTAACTATCAAGTTTCGAGTCTAATGAATGGAAATATTTTATTGATATTTTAGTTAACACTATGACTAGACTATCTGAGGAGGACAAAGGTAATATGTCCTATTAAAATACCACCAGATATGGTATTTTCACAACAAAGCTAGGATATACTTCACATATGGAAGATAAATTCACTAACAGTCCAATTTGGTGGTGGAACTTCATCTAGAAACACCATAGATTACTAAAGTGCAAGATCACACTATGGTTAGATTTTCACATTTTTTATTAACTTATGATAATGGATTGAGACAAGGATGGTAGGGCCCAAGCCGATGCACTTTGTGTTGAAAAAATGCAAAAACAAAATTTCATTTAGCTTTTTAATGTACCTACTCACAGAAGGTCTAGTCTCTTGCAAAATCCTCTTTTGATCCCTGATAGGCTAGTCGGGATAAAACGAAATTGGAGAACTATGTTCTAGAGTGGATATCAGACCCATCAATTCATGAATTGCATGTCTTCATTGCTTCCTTTTTCCACACCATTTGGTTGGTGAAAAATCTTGCATTATTCCAAGAAAAATGCATTCCCAAAGCGATTGTGATGGTTTTCATGGATTCAACATGAAAATATTTGAAATGTGAGATAAATTAGAATAAAAAAATAGTATCAATCATGCATATTTTGGAGGCTGAGATCCCTTGGGGATTTTTCAATGGAGCAAGCCAGGGAAAAACTTCCATCTATGGTGATGGTGTGGTTTAATTTTTCAGCAAACTCTATTGCATGCAAATCTAATATTCCCCAAGAATTAGATCCAACTCCAAGATTGAATTTTCAACCATATGGTCATTGATTTACATGGGAAACTACTGCAAATTAAAGAAATATACATCTTTGTGTCCCACCTGTACCATCTCCTCAGAGTTTTCAAAAGGGAGATCCAAAATTTGGAATGGTACACATGCAAACACATCTATAGGGAACTAGAAATTATGGTAGTTAGCCTTTCAAAAGATGTTATCCAAGGTCCAATGGGAAGACTTGAGATTCATGAGTTCAAGGTAGGCCAGGCACTCGAGGAAATCATGATTAACTTGTAGTATTTTACATGGGATCAAATAAAATGGGGTAATTGGTACCGGTTAGAAGATAAACCTAGATAATCATTTTGATAATATGGGTAAAAATTCGAAGTTGGGTTACACTTTTGTGAGAATCGGGGGTGGAAAACTTTTTTTCTCAATAATTCGGCCAAACTTTTATAAAAGTTCGGCCTAACTATTCGAAAGTTCGGCCGAACTTTAGAAATTAGTTCAATCGAACACATTCTTCCATTTACATTGACGTCGTACTGACGGTGTGGGCAAACAGAGTTTTGGCCGGAGATGGGAAAACCGGCAACAAGAGTTTAGCCGAACTAAAAGTTCTCCCAAAATTTTAAAATAGTTCGGCCGAACTTGTTCTTATAAATATATCGGCCTGCAAACCTTAACATGTTTCTTATGCACATGTGTCTCACGTCTATCTCTGTCTCGCTCTATTGTGGTGCTGCTCTGTTGCTCTGTGACGAGGTGGGGTGCTGTAGTGGATTTGTTTTTTTTTTTGTTGATTTCTTTTGGTTTGATTTTAATTTAATTTTTTTTGTTCGCAGGTAATTTGGTCTGCGTCCTCCATGACGTCTTCAATGATCTACCGCCTTCGTCCTCGTTGCGGCTTCGTCTGCGAATTTCTACGAATTGATCTCCCGGCTTCTTCCTTGTTGCGGCTTCGTCTGCGAATTTCTACGAATTTCCAGGTATGAAATCCTCTGTCATTGAAATTATTTGTTAAACATTAAATGGTTAAACTGGGATATGATACCATGCTAATTTTTAACAATGGTATGTTCTACTCTTGTAAAAATTACTTCAATGTCCTTTTATTATCCCAATTACAATTCTACTTTAAATAGCAATCACATTAACCATTAGATCAATCTTGACAGTAATTGTATATAGAACATAGAAATAAAATGCAGAAGACAAAACATATAAGGGAAAATCCAACAGATATTCTTCTTCTTAATAGATATAAATGTTTAGAGAGAGAGATAATCCAATATTTTACAATGATAATGAAGTCAAATTCAAGGCTTTGATTTTCAAATTGTCCTCCAAAATCCAAACGACAGTTGACCGTAAGATGCTCAAAAAATCAATCGAAACAACCAAGTGTCACCTCTAAAATCTCTTAGGAAACCCGAATTTAAGCCTCTGCAATTTTGGTCAAGGATCTTGACAGTAATTATATATAGAACATAGAAAAAAAATGCAGAAGACAAAACAGATAAGGGAAAACCCAACAGATCTTCTTCTTCTTAACAGATATAAATGTTTAGAGAGAGAGATAATCCAATATTTTACAACGATAATGAAGTCAAATTCAAGGCTTTGACTTTCAAACTATCCTCCGAAATCCAAACAAAAATTGACTGAAAGATGCTCAGAAAACCAATCGAAACAACCAAGTGTCACCTCTGAAATCTCTTAGGAAACCCGAATTTATGCCTCTGCAATTTTTCTCAAGGAGTGCATAGTTGAATTGCCTTCAATGTAGGTCAATAGAGGGTCTAAACCTGCAATTGATAATCCCAGAGATTTTTTCTTTCAGCCTTCAAGAACTCGCTCAAGATTCCTTTCAAAATACGCTTCTAGAAAAAGATAGTATTTCTTATGCATGCAAAATTATAGTAGTGTTAAAGGGAACAATTTTTTCTTTATATGTATTCGAGGTATGTTACACTCTTACCTATCATATCAGATAGTTTGGATTCTTTAACTTCCTTCATGATATCTATGGTTGCTCACCTTAGTTCAATATTGGGTAAAAGGTCATGGTCTTACCTTAATTTCTATTTTAATTCCATTTCCTAACTTTGATTTTCCTTTTGACCTTGGAGATAAACCCAATCATTAAATATGATAGTCATCCCTTCTAGGGAACTTAGTATGGGGTGCTTAGTGTTTTCCAACCCTTATGATAATGTGAGGTGGTGTTTCAAACATGGGAGTAACTTGTGTTTGCATGTGATTCTCACGGGCAATGGTTTCTTTTGTGGGTTATAGATAGTTTAGTTCTACCTCCTAAGATAAACTTTCTAAAAAACATGAAATATTCCTTAAATTCAAAATAGATATATACTAAGGATTAATATTTATACGTGTTTCTACCATATAAATTCTAACGATAATTAATCACATATGTGTTAAAGAAGAATATGAAATAAGCCCTTTTTACACTTGGCTTGGCTCTTAGGTACATAGATGGGTGGGTTTGGGAATGTGGTTCACATGAAAAGTAATAGGGAATGGATTTAGTGGAAACCTTTTATATTCAATGTAAAACACATGCATTAACATATAATTGTGATATTTTCCCTTCTTTCCAACTTAGTCCATCCTTCTAGAAAAATCCCTTTTAATGAAGCAGATATATCCATAGTGATCCACTGATATTTTTTCACCAAAAACTATTCCATTTTGGAATTATATATCTCAAAACTATGCTCATTGAATTTGTGCATCTTCTATATCTTTAAACTACTTGAAACTATTTTATTACACCATAGGAATCATTTTGATATATCTCCCATTTTAATGGGGTCTATCACATTTCGATAAAAAACACAATAGCCATAAAATTTTCCCATTGAAACCAAAAGTGATTTGATACAAAACATAGGTTTTAACCTCATATAGTTAATTGTTTCAAATAGGTTCTTAATAAAATGAAAAATATTCAATATAAAACACATGCACATTAACATATAATTGTGATATTTTCCCTTCTTTCCAACATAGTCCATCCTTCTAGAAAAATCCCTTTTAATGAAGCAGATATATCCTTAGTGATCCGCTGATATTTTTTCACCAACAACTATTCCATTTTGGACTTATATATCTCAAAACTATGTTCATTGAATTTATGCATCTATAACTTTAAACTACTCAACTATTTTATTACACCATAAGAATCATTTCGATATATCTTCCATTTTAATGGGGTCTATCACATTTTGAGAAAAACACATTAGCCATAAAAGTTTCCCATTGAAACCAAAAGTGATTTGATACAAAACATAGGTTTTAACCTTATATAGTTAATTGTTTCAAATAGATTCTTAATAAAATGAAAATATTCAATGTAAAACACATGCATTAACATATAATTGTGATATTTTCCCTTCTTTCCAACTTAGTGGACATCCTTCTAGAAAAATCCCTTTTAATGAAGCAGATATATCCATAGTGATCCAGTGATATTTGTTCACCAATAACTATTCCATTTTGGACTTATATATCTCAAAACTATGTTCATTTAATTTATGCATCTATATCTTTAAACTGCTTGAAACTATTTTATTACACCATAGGAATCATTTCGATATATCTCCCATTTTAATGGGTTCTATCACATTTCGAGAAAAACACATTAGCCATAAAGTTTTCCCATTGAAAACATAGGTTTTAACCTTGTATAGTTAATTGTTTCAAATAGATTCTTAATAACATGAAAAATATTCAATGTAAAACACATGCATTAAAATATACTTGAGATATTTTCCCTTATTTCCAACTTAGTGGACATCCTTCTAGAAAAATCCATTTTAATGAAGTAGATATATCCATAGTGATCCACTGATATTTGTTCACCAACAACTATTCCATTTTGGACTTATATGTCTCAAACTATGCTCATTGAATCTATGCGTCTATATCTTTAAACTACTCAACTATTTTATTACGCCATAGGAATCATTTTGATATATCACCCATTTTAACGGGGTCTATCCCATTTAGAGAAAAACACATTAGCCATAAAAGTTTCCCATTGAAACCAAAAGTAATTTGATACAAAACATAGGTTTTAACGTTATATAGTTAATTGTTTCAATGTAAAACACATGCACATTAACATATAATTATGATATTTTCCCTTCTTTCCAACTTAGTCCATCCGTCTAGAAAAATCCCTTTTAATGAAGTAGATATATATCCATAGTGATCCACTAATATTTGTTCACCAACAACTATTCCATTTTGGACTTATATATCTCAAAACTATGCTTATTGAATTTATGCATCTATATCTTTAAACTACTCAACTAGTTTATTACATCGTAGGAATCATTTCAATATATCTCCCATTTTAATGGGGTCTATCACATTTC
Source organism: Pinus albicaulis (assembly GCA_034641835.2). NCBI lineage: Eukaryota > Viridiplantae > Streptophyta > Pinopsida > Pinales > Pinaceae > Pinus > Pinus albicaulis. The sequence continues at coordinate 1,518,479,218 of CM076575.1, read as the reverse complement.
GATAAAAACACATAAGCCATAAAAGTTTCCCATTGAAACCAAAAGTGATTTGGTATAAAACATAGGTTTTAACCTTATATAGTTAATTGTTTCAAATAGATTTTTAATAAAAAGAAAAATATTCAATGTAAAACACAAGCACATTAACATATAATTGTGATATTTTTCCTTCTTTCCAACTTAGTGGACATCCTTCTAGAAAAATCCCTTTTAATGAAGCAGATTTATCCATAGTGATCCATTGATATTTGTTCACCAACAACTATTCCATTTTGGACTTATATATCTCAAAAATATGTTCATTGAATTTATGCATATATATCTTTAAACTAATCAACTATTTTATTTCACCATAGGAATCAATTCGATATATCTCCCATTTTAATGGGATCTATCACATTTAGAGAAAAACACATGTAATATCCCAAAAGGGAATACACAGAAAAGCCTGCTGGAATAACACACTTCTGGAAAATCTATGCACTGAAATGAGTTTGCAGCTCCTGGATCCCTTAAATCGGTGGATATAGTGTTTATATCCAAAATTAGAGCAAAAAACAATCAAACTAGGTGTGGTAAACATATTTCCCACCACCTAGTCTAGTTGAAAAACACCCAAAGAGAAGGGCTGCAACTATGTGCAACAAATTGCTTCAGAAATAATGCAGTTTTGAGAGCATGAGCAGGAGACCATTAATAAGGATTAAATTATATATAAACAACATCAAATCAAATCCATAATGATGCCCTTACAGTATACAGAAGAATGTAGAAGACAAAATAGAAGAAACTCCTCAGAAAAGAGGGCTGCAACACATGTACTGATTGCAAAATAGCTTAACAACGTTTTTATAAGAATTGCAGTAGCTGTATGTTACACTCCAGATCTAGAGCAGATTTGTGTATAAAATATCAGATCCATTTCAGATCTGTACACTAGAAAGGCTCCTTTACAAGATCCCCTTGGGGTTTTGATCAAATCACGCAATACATAGAGTAGATCTGAGATTAAATTAGCAGATCTGCAATATTATTCAAAAATTTATGAAGATGTTTTGCATTAGAAACAGATTATATTTTTACAGAACATGAATCAGCAAGCTAATCCATGGATCACCAAAGTGAAAGGTAAAGCCCAGCACCATATATCTCTCCTCAAAAGGTGTGTCAAAACACCCTACAATTTCTTCTTTGAAAATAACGCAGTCATCGAAAGGAAACTGCGTTGTAGCTTGAAATATTGAGTTGGTCTGATGCCAAGATATGAAATATCAGCTCCAAAGGTTCAGAACTCTCTTTCCCATGGGATAGAATACTTTCCCAGTGAAAAGAGGCCCTGAAATGGCCTAGATCTAAGCAGATCTAGCCTCCACTTGCTACAGCTTGCAAGGACAACCCAATCCTAAACAAGATCAATGCTGTAGTTGGAAGATGAGCTTGGCCAAATGCCTGATAGTGGATGAAATCAACAAGACTCCTCCAAGAAATCATCAATGGAAGAGGTGGGATTCCTACATAGGAACACCCAAGTGCTAAGCAGCACTATTCTCAGCTAAACAACAGAGAATGGTAAATGTTTAAACAGAAAATATACTTCAGAAATATGCACAATCAACAACCCTCTCTTGTTGCTCTCCTCTTCTTTTTATAAGATGGAAGCCTTGTCAAACCCTAAACCACTTCAATGAATTAGCTCCTTTCACATGAGGAGCCTCCATCTAAAACTGCACTGTCCATCCATGAGGTACATTGAATCTAGATTGCGCTATAGATTTGGTCAAGGTTGACCTAGTCTCAAAGCTCAAACCCATTCACACCTGCAAGTGTTTTGTTTACATGGCCCAGATTTATCCTTGTTCATATGGGCATTGATTTATTCATTTATTTTCAGGAGTTTTATATGTCCTCCTTTATTCATGTATTCATGCAACAGAAAATGAAACAAAAATGTATATTCCTCTTAGCTTAGGCTAAGTAGGAATATTACAGTCCTCCCCTCCAAAATGTTGCTTGTCCTCAAGAAACTGATAGGGTGAGTGCTGTAGTACTCCTCCTCCTCCATTGGTGACACCATCAAGGATCAAGCCCTCCTCATAAGCCAAGTGTTCACCATGCCAACCCATAATGAATTGTTCCTCCAAAGTCATCATAAGATGTACATAGTCCATCCCACAAGGAGTGAAAAATTCAACAGAAATAAACATCGTTGGAGCAATGCTTTCTCTAAAACATGTAGCATGAGGTACATAGAGAAGTTCCATTCCATGTGGTACATACAAACTTCCCATCCTCCCTCCATAAAATCCCATAAATAGCACAACTATTTCTTCCAATTATGGAAGAAAAATTGCATATATACAAACAGGAATTTGAGCTTGAGGAGGTGGGTCAAAATCCCACATGTGATGCCAGTGCAGTGCATCTCCATCCTGCATTAGATCAAGGTGTGGTAAGTGGCCTTCCCACCACACATTTGCTGCATAAGTCATCTTAACATAGTTGAAGATGTTAGATATGTTTGGTGCCTTTGGGAAGCACCCATCATGAAAGGAATATCCCTTTGCACAACAAGGGAGTGGCCAAGTTCAAAAATTTTATTGGCCCACCAAATGCCATGAGATCTACATGATATATCACTCCCTTTAGGAGTCATAGCTTGCAAAAACATGGTAAAAGAATGTGATAAATCAGAAAATGAAACTTGCTTTACATGATCAGATTCTTTACCATCATAGTTCCTCATACACATGAAGTTGTGCATAGGCATTTCTCCTCTCCCAAAAGAAGGAAGAGATGGCTGAAATGACTCTTGCATAAAGTCCCTTGGCTATCCCAACTCCACATAGCTCATGCACTCTTGAAAGTGCTGATGTAGTTCCCCTCTCAATCCTTCCCAATCAAAGCTCCTCATGATTAGGGTGTAGATCTTCATTGAATGCATATGGCTGAAAAAGAACTCTTTGTGTGCCCCTTGTAGTATCTTCTGCTTGAGCTTGGAAGCTCTAGACAAGAAGACCCTACCATGATGATAGATGAATCCCCCTTAGAAAAGTATCCCTCTTCTTGCTGCATGTCATCTAGTATCATACATGTGTGGAGGTCTTTGGAATACTCTACAAGCAGTTGATATTTCTAGTACAGATCCACACTATTCAACAATGACAGCGTTGATGATACATCCACAGGAGTGTTTGTCATGTTGCTGATCTCTTCTTTGACATCTCCTATGCCAAATATGTGTGTTGGAAGTCTGATCCTCCCCTTATTCTCCTCCCACAACATAGATCCATAAATGAGAGGGGGTGGCAGTGATAAAGGAGGAAGATCCCCTTTATTCTTGAGTTGTCCCAAGCCTCCCAGCGCTGAAGCTTAGTATCCCATTGCTCCAATCCCTCCTGGATCTAAGTTTGGAGCAACACTTTGTGAGGCCTTCCCCACAAGATCTGAATCTGGTGACCTCCCAGGCGGTTTGCCACTAGATAATAATGTCCCATGCAAAATTCTCATGAACATAAGAGAAGGGACTGTGAAGTCCTTGCTTCCACTGTGCAAATCCATCTATGTTGTCTTTGTGGAAGTGCTAGTTGAGGGGTAAGTATGCATGCCTTAGATCATTTGAGGTTCACCACTCTTCATATACACCCATTCCATTTGTAGAGCCTTCTAATCAGTGGTGACTTTCCCCAATGTAATCAACCATTGAACACCCAAAATGATATTGGTGTCTGGTATGTCAACTACAAAAAAGGGATCCACCAAGGTGTATGATCCCATAGTGACTGAAAGTGATGGGACATAGTGCATGCATTGCATTGTCCTATCTCTTGGGACCAAAACAGAGAATCCCTCAAAAGTATCAGTGGGTATTGCCCTCCTTTGCACAAGATGAGCACCAATAAAGTTGTGGGTTGCCCCACTGTCAATCAGTACAGAAACCCTCTGATTCATGATTGAACCTTGAACTCTTAAGGTCCAGTACTTAGGTACTTCTCTCAAAGATGCAAGAGTTCCTCCTATTGGAGCAAATTATCCATTCCCATCTCCATATGGTGTTGGATCTCCTTCAACTTTTTCAGTGCTGTGACCTCCTCTTGGTTAATTATCTTTTCATTCCTCCTCAAAATCTAAGAAGACTTCTATGTAGTGTGCTTTCCCAGCAGCACATCTATGTCCAAGTGCCCATGACTCTTGGCAAGTGAAACATAGCCTCTTATTCCTTAGCTCCCTCCGAACTTCAATATCAAGAGGCTTCTTGAATGAGCTCTCCTTGGAAGGAGCAACTTTCTCTTCCTTCCCTTTAGAAAGGTAAGGGGCCTTGTTCTGAAAAGTTGCCTTTGCTTTTGGCAAGGAATATTGGAGGTCTTTAGCCCTCTCAATGGCATCATGCAAGGTGATGGCCTTGGTATATTTAACCAACCCATGCAGAGGTTCATCCAAGCCATCAATGAACATGTACACCCTCCTTGCTGTAGACAGATCAGGAACCATAACATATAATCTCAGAAACTCAGAGATATAAGATTATGCATTACCTAACTGCTTCAACTTTTCAAGGCTCATGAAAGGTGCTTCTGGATCCTTTCTTTCAAACCTCTCCACTAGTCTTCTAGTGAATTCATAACAGGCAGTCACATTGGCATGGCCCAATGTAGACAACCCATGGAACCACCAATTGTGTGCTTCACCTTCAAAGTGTAGTGCTGCAATCTTGATGGCTTCCATCTTAGGGACTTTGTTCAACTGAAAGTAGATATCCAGCTTTTCTACCCATGCTTTGGCAAAACTGGTGGATGACCCATCAAACTTGGGTAAAAATAATCTGCCCATAGAGTGATGTTGATCATGATTCTGAATGAATCCACCATCTCTATGCTAATGCCTTGGTCTTCTTTTGTCCTTGAGGTGAAAAAAATCTTGAAAACTCAAGTGGTCCTTGAATCTCTGACTCTGAGACTCATATTATTCAAAGTAGTCTTCAAGGGATGCTTTCTCTTGAGGCTTTTCATTCTCCACAGCCAAGAAGGTAGGCATAGGAGAGTGTTGTGGAGCTTGTGGCTGGTTCACTGGTTGATCATTCCAGTGGTGAGACATGCCAGAGCTTTCTCCAGGATGAAATCTCCCAGGAGATTCCTTCATTCTTTCCATTCTCATCTCTTTTATCTCTCTAGTAAGATCTTACATGGCTACCAAAAGAGTTCTTGAAAACTCTTCTCCTTCTTCATCACTTCCAAATTCAGGGGCTTTTCCCTTGTCTTGATCATCATTAGTGCAATCAAATTTATTTTGTCCTCTATGCAGATATCTCTTATCTCTATCAAGAAGAGGCTCATCTTCTCTTGAAGCCATATTGGTTTTATTTCTTCAATGAAAAGCACAGGTTGTGCCAAGAAAGAAGCTCTGATACCACTGTAATATCCCAAAATGGAATACACAACAAAGCCTGCTGGAATAATACACTTCTGGGAAATATATGAATTGAAATGAGTTTGCAGCTCCTGGATCCCTTAGATCAGTGGATCTAGTGTCTAGATCCAAAAGGAGAGAAAAAACAAATCAAACTAGGTGTGGTAAACAGATCTCCCACCACCTAGTCTAGCTGAAAAACACCCAAAGAGAAGGGCTGCAGCTATGTGCAACAAAATGCTTCAGAAATAACGCAATTTTGAGAGCATGAGCAGGAGACCAATAATAAGGATCAACTTTTATATAAACAACAACAAATCAGATCCATAATAATTCCCTTACAGTATACAACAGAATGTATAAGACAAAATAGATGAAACTCCTCAGAAAAGAGGGCTGCAATAGATGTATTGATTGAAAAATAGCTTAAAAACATTTTTATAAGAGCTGTAGCAGTTGTGTATTACACTCCAGATCTAGAGTAGATCTGTGTACAAAATATCAGATCCATTTCAGATATGTACACTAGAAAGGCTCCTTTACAAGATTCCCTTGGGGTTTTGATCAAATCATGCAATACATAGAGTAGATCTGAGATTAAAGTAGCAGATATGAAATATTATTCAGAAATTTCTGAAGATGTTTTACATTAGAAATAGATCATATCTGTACAGAATATGAATCAACAATCTAATCCATGGATCACCAAAGTGAAAGGCAAAGCCCAGCACCAGAGATCTCTCTTCAAAAGGTGGGTCAAAACACCCTGCAATTTCTTCTTTGAAAATAACACAGTCCTGGAAGGGAAACTATGTTGTAGCTTGAAACACTGAGTTGGCCTAATGCCAAGATATGAAATATCAGCTCCAAAGGTTCAAAACTCTCTTACCCATGGGATGGAAGACTTTCCCAGTGAAAAGAGGCCCTGAAATGGCCTAGATCTGAGAAAATCTAGCCTCCACTTGCTGCAGCTTGCAAGGACAACCCAATCCTAAACAAGATCAGTGTTGTAGTTGGAAGATGAGCTTGGCCAAATGCCTGATAGTGGATGAAATTGGCAAGACTCCTCCAAGAAATCCTCAATGGAAGAGGTGGGATTCCTACATAGGAACACCCAAGTGCTAAGCAGCACTATTCTCAGCTAAACAACAGAGAATGGTATATTTCTAAACATACAATATACTTCAGAAATATGCACAATCAACAACCCTCTCTTGCTGCTCTCCTCTTCTTTTTATAAGATGGAAGCCTTGTCAAACACTAAACCACTTCAATGAATTAGCTCCTTTCACATGAGGAGCCTCCATCTAAAATTGCGCTGTCCATCCATGAGGTACATTGAATCTAGCCTGCGTTGTAGATTTGGTCAAGGTTGACCCAGTATCAAAGTTCAAACCCATTCACATCTGCAAGTGTTTTGTTTACATGGCCCAGATTTATCCTTGTTCATATGGGCATTGATTTATTCATTTATTTTCAGGAGTTTTACATGTCCTCCTTTATTCATGTATTCATGCAATAGAAAATGAAATAAAAATGTATATTCCTCTTAGCTTAGGCTAAGTAGGAATATTACAACACATTAGCCATCAAAGTTTCCCATTGAAACCAAAAGTAATTTGATACAAAACATAGGTTCTAACCTTATATAGTTAATTGTTTCAAATAGATTCTTAATAAAATGAAAAATATTAAATGTAAAACACATGCATTAACATATAATTGCGATATTTTCCCTTCTTTCCAACTTAGTCCATCCTTCTAGACAAATCCCTTTTAATGAAGCAGATATATTCATAGTGATCCACTGATATTTGTTCACCAACAACTATTCTATTTTGGACTTATATATCTCAAAACTATGCTCATTGAATTTATGCATCTATATCTTTAAACTACTCAACTATTTTATTACACCATAGGAATTATTTCGATATATCTCCCATTTTAATGGGGTCTATTACATTTTGAGAAAAACACATTAGCCATAAAATTTTCCCATTGAAACCAAAAGAAATTTGATGAAAAACATAGGTTTTAACCTTATATAGTTAATTGTTTCAAATAAATTCTTAATAAAATGAAAAATTTTCAATGTAAAACACATGCATTAACATATAATTTACTCGAGAAACCCAAAATGAGACGATCATTTTTTTATTAGTATATTAATTTTTAGACCATCAGACACACACACACACACATATGTATGTATGTATATATGTATATATCCCACGACAATTATAAAATAGCAATCCATTATCTTGGATTAGATAAAACTTTAGTTCTTTAACTGAAACTCTAGAACCATGGCGTAAACTACCATGCAATAGAAAAATGCTAAAATAAAAAACCATGTGATGAAAACCATCATAAAGGGAGAATTTTTTTTTCCCAAAAACATTTTTTGGGGGCACTACCCCTGAACACCTGTGTATGGGGAATTTTTCGTCTAAATGAAACCCTAAAGTGGGAGTCCTTTCCTCCCATTTTATTCCCACCACGATGATTAGAAAAATATATAGTGCATGGGGTATTCACATAAAGAATATAACACATACCAAACATCCAATAATTCTCCTTAATGTGACCATCAATGTTGTAATGATTAGAATTATTTCTACTACCCTTGCATGGATGTGTAGTGGCTATTTTATTCTTATCCTCCTATTTCCAGTTCTTATTCCCCTCCTTCAAAGTTTCTTGGTGCTATTTTTTCTTCAAACCACTTAAGTACCTTTTATTTTGGCCTATGATTTCTAGATAATATGCGTATACACATGGCTCATACATTATCCTTAGCTTGGAAAAAATCACTTGTTTTTGTAGATGATTATATAGACCTCGCATATACTTAAGGAGTACATTTGGGCTCTTGGGAAGGATATCCAATCATATGACCATATTTTTGAACTTAGTACACTCTTATACACCCTTATGTCTACGTAAAGTAGTGTGAGTGATTCCACAGGTCATCTACACACTTCATAGGGTATAACTGGGACAAGTAGTGTTAACTTCTACAAGTTCTATAGGAAGAGTCTATAAAGGGCCAGGTCGCCTCTGGATCTCATCTTTTATGAAAGGTGACATATCCTGTAAATGCCCCTATAGTCAATCTCTGGAATAGATCTAAATAGAAGTTCTTCATTTTAATATCCATAAACCACAACCACTTTAAGGAAAACTGTCTACAAGTGTCATTTCTCCCATAAATTCTTAGGAAAAGTTTTTAAAGCATACATGTCATGTTGGATTTATCCCATTAACTTTAAAGCATGCTTTTTGTAAGTGCATAAAATAATTTTGCAAACCATGTAAATGTCATTTCTCCTACAAAGTAAAGGCTTTCTCTCATTAATTCAAGGCAAACTTTAAGGCCTAAAAATTGGACCTAAAGTGGCTGAACTTTTGAAATTCCATAGGATTTTAGTCTGTTTGTTGAGTGTTAAATTCTACAAGTTCTAAAGGCAGAGTCTGTAAAGGGCCAGGTAGCCTCTGGATCTCATCTTTTCTCAAAGGTGACATATCCAATAAATGCCCTATGGTCAATCTCTGGAACATATCTAAATATAAGTTCTTCATTTTAATATCCATAAACCACTACCACTCTAAGGAAAACCTTGTACATGTGTCATTTCTCCATTCTCCCATAAAATTTTAGGAAAAATTTAAGGAATGTGTCATTTCTATTTCATTTCTCCCACAAACTCATAAAGGTGTGACTTTTGACATAACTAGTTGTTTTAGTAAGTGCATAAAATAATTTTGCAAACCAGGTAAATTTCATTTCTCCCACAAACTAAAGGCTTCCTCCCATTAATTCAAGGCAAAATTTAAGGCCTAAAAACTGAACCTAAAGTGGTTGAACTCTCATAGGATAGTATCCCCCAAAATCAAGTCTTTCCCCCATTAACTCAAGGCAAAATTTAAGGCCTAAAAACTGAATTTTGTTTTAGTAAGTGCATAAAATAATTTTGCAAACCATGTAAATGTCATTTCTCCCAAAAACTAAAAGCTTCCTCCCATTAATTCAAGGCAAAATTTAAAGCCTAAAAATTGAACTTAAAGTGGTTGAACTCTCATAGGATAGCATCCCCAAACTCAAGGTTTTCCCCCATTAATTCAAGGCAAACTTTAAGGCCTAAAAACTGAACCTAATGTGGGTGAACTTCCATAGTATTTTAGTTTATTGGTTGAGTCTTAACTTCTACAAGTTCTAAAGCAGTTTGTAAAGGGCTAGGTAGCCTCTGGATCTCATCCTTTCTTAAGGCATGTTATTGAACTAGATGTGATTTATGCCATAAATTTTAAGGCAAACTTTCATGCAAACCATGCATGAACCATGTATATGTGTCATAAATCTCCCTTAAACTCTAGGCAATGCAATATTTAACGCATCTCATTTCTAGATGTGAATTCTACCATAAACTTTAAGTCAAACTTTAAGATAAACCATGCACATGTCATTTCTCCCATGAATTTGCAATAAATGTCAATTTAATATATATTCTATTGAATTTGTTTTTTTTCAGGGATAAAAAAATCCACTAAATATGGTTGAAAAATGGAAATTATGCATAGATGTTTCTTGCTATCCAAATCCAGGGAAAGTAGTGATTACATATTTGTTTTCCAATATTGCGACTAGAAAAGTCGTCCAAAGGAAAATTAATATACCGGGAGGAACAACAAATAATGAGGCATATTATATTGCATTGATAGAAGGCTTGGGAATAGCTATGGAGTATGGATGAAATGGAATTGTAGTTTTCACCAATTTTGAACTTGTGTGCAACCAGATGAATGACGTGTACCAAGTTAAGAAGGAGAGGCTAAAATATTTGCATGGAATAGCAAACAATATTGTTAGCCAATTTCAATTTTTTAGTATAAGACATTGTAAAAATGTGAATAAGATGTCTACTGATCTATTGTGTGGGGCAATGCCAATTCAGGATTTATCTATCAAAGATGAATTAATAGATGAATTAGAATTATATGGGTCAATGCCAATGCAAGATTCATCTCTCAAAGATGAAGTAGTTTTGAGATGCTCTTCTTAAAAAATTCAAGATTCGTCTCTCAAAGATGAATTAGTTTTGAGACGCTCTTCTTAAAAAATTCAAGATTCATCTCTCAAAGATGAATTAGTTTTGAGACGCTCTCCTTCAAAATTTATTGATGGACATTGTAACATATCTTGGATATGTGTGTGTTTTGTACTTATAACTGCGTCTTTTTTAATAACCATGTGTTTTTTTCAATTATATACCAAGTGTGCTCCCACCACACCATGTAAAGCGCAACTTGGTGAACTTCACATTTTTACAAAATTAAAATATAGGGACTTCAACAAATTTTTGTTTAAATGGAGTTTCATGCTTCTTTTTTAATGACCATGTGTTTTTTTCAATTTTATACCAAGTGTGCTCCCACCATGTAAAGCGCAATTTGGTGAACTTGACATTTTTATAAAAAGATTTGCTTAAATTGAGTTTCACACATCAATTAGTGCTTCGAAAGTTGTGTTTTACATAATTTGTGTACACTAAATTACATTAATTTTCTGAAATTAATTTTGAATTTATTTTAAATAGTAATTAAAAAAAAATTGTAAATGTCCACTTTAGATATATATATCATGGAGAATGAACAACGAAGATCAATAGAATCCCATATCTCTACGAGAGAGGGGGATTAGGTATTGAGGGGTGTTCATGGTATTTAAATATAATATTAAATATCCATACATATACATACATGTGTGTGCATATGGAATTGATTTTTTATCAATTTTGTGAGTTAAATTAGTTGTTAATAAGTTTTATTTTTTATTTTTTAGGAGCCAAGAGGAGAAGGGTGTCTACTCCATCAACGGAGCATGCCCATTGTTCATGCAATTGTGGTATAGTTCACGCAAATTAATCAATGAATATGTACATGTATTCATACATATGAATGTATTTTTGAATTGATTATAAATTCATATTTATTTATGAAGCTTCTCTCTCTTCTCATGAGGTTGGTGGTGGTTCAGATTCCCTTAGAGGGCCATCAATAAGTGTTAGTGGATTGCATGAAGGTGGTGATATGTATTCCCTTAGAGGCCAATCGACAGATGGTCGTGTTGGTTCTCAACCAATCGGTGGTCGTGTTGGTTCTCAGCAGGGTCGCTCTAGTTCTCAACAGTCTCAGGGTGGGTAAGATGTTAGCCAACCACATCGAGTTGGCCATCAATTTGAATATTTTTTCATTCAATTTGTATAAATTTGTTTACGTGTAGTTTTTTAATATACAAAAATTTATATATTGATGTAGAGGCTGAAAATGCTGCTCCAAATGTTGCTCAAAAAAGATATAGAGCAGAACGTGTCATTCAATAAGAAGGTTGTCCACCAACCATGACTTATCCGGCCGACATTTCCGATATACCTTAGGAAACAAACATGCACCAATGCATCTTAGAAAGGTGTCAACATCTTCATGCAAAATTGCAGAGAGATCTCGTGGCTTTGACTCTACCTGCTGAGAGTCGACAAAGCTTGGAAATTGTTATACACTCTTTAGGCGAACTAGTAGATGTGTACCGAAAGCTTGGGCCAACCAATGATACTTTTGTAAAAGTCATGAGAAAAAGAAAGAAAATAGTGATGGGTCCCGATAATGGGAGGTTGTTAAACAAAGAGTTACAACAGATATGGCCAAGTCTATGTTTAATTTCAAAGAAGGGCCGAAAAGAAAGATGTTGAAGGTGCAATATTTTAAGCACCCTAATATAGCTCACTATTTGTATGATAGACACCTTGCGGCCTATGGAAGACTCCCATGGAACGACGAGGTTCTGCTTTATTTTACAAAATGATTTTATGTAGAATTATTTTTTCAAATGAAACCCAATTACAATGACCTTCCCTTTGAATTTTTTGGTCCTAGGAAAGGTCGATTGTGTGACCGTAGGGGCGCTAGGCGTGATGTTGACTTGCCTCTCTCTTAGCCACCATTGGTTAGTCGACCTTTTCGTGTCGAAACTTTGCGGTCAGAGATGGAAGCCACTACTCAAATTAGTCGAGAAGCAAGGAATGCCATCATTGAAAATGTTCACAGTGGATTGGGCGGAGTCGATATTTGTCTGAATCGACAAAGAGCACATGAGAATGCACGAGCTAATTTTGTGTATTATACAGATGAAGATATTGACAACATGAGTGTTGAAGATCTCAAAACATATGCAAATAATTGTCGCAATGGTTGGCAGGACCTAATTGTTCGTGAGGAAGAGGGCATGAGAACGGTATGTGTTAATGGTTAGGGTTGAATTATTTTAACACATGTACAATTTGTAATAAATACATATATACATACATTTGTTTGTATATATTAATCTAACAAAAATGTATCATTATATGTTAACACCATTTGCAGTTTTCACACTTGATGAATGAAGAAAATTTTAGTATCATGTTCGGAGCCTCTGGTTCAAACAATCAAGATGGGTCTCACCATCAATCATACAATCAAGATGGTTCTCACAATCAAGATATGTTGGCAAATGTTAGTGTTTTTTAAGTGAACATGATCATGTACAATTATTTTTTATCTATTATTATATATATCGAAACATGATGAGATCTTTTTAAAATAAATAATTGTGCACACATGTACATGTACATATATATAATAAAATGTTTTAACAGACTCTGATTCTGTCTGATGTTTTTGGGATGATGGTACCTTCTTCTTCTTTAGGAGCTGTACCTTCTACTTCCTTAGGAGATGTGCCAAATCCACAATCACAAGAATGGACAATTTTTCACTTTTAAAATTTATGTTTTTAAGTTATATATTCCACCTCAAAAAGTTCCATTAAAAAATGACATATATCTATATCTTGAGTTATTTAAATTTTTTAAATTTTAGGTTTTTGGACATTTTCTTTCTGAACCACTCTTAGGAGATGTGCCAAATCCACTAGCACAAGTATTCAATTTTTCACTTATATATATATATATATATATATATATATATATAAGTTAAGTTATAAATTGAAGTTCAAAAGTTTTATTATAAATTGAGATCTAGAGATTTTGAGTTATTTTAAATTTTTTGAATTTTAGGTTTTTGGAGATTTTCTTTTGGAGACTCTCTTAGGAGATGTGCCAAATCCACCAGTAGAAGTATTCAATTTTTCACTTAAATGCATCTTTTAAAGTTATAATTTATAAATTGAAGTTTAAAAGTTTTATTATAAATTGAGATCTTGATCTTGAGTTATTTTATATTTTTAATTTTTTTGAATTTTAGGTTTCTATAGAGGATTTTTTTTCTCCACGAACTCTAGCGATGGAGATAGGAACATCCACACCATTTCAACCATTTGAACAAGTTGTCTAACGTTTTTTTAATATTATTGAAAATAAGTTTATATACATGCGTTTTCATTTGAAAATTTTTAGTAAGTATATATATATATATATATATATATATATATATATATATAATTGTACATGTATATTGTACAGTTTACTGTTGGAGATGTTCTTGTGGGGGAAGTTGTAGTGGACGAGCAACAAATGGAGAGGGAACCTCATGAGATATTGCATGATTTTTTTTTACATTTTGTATTTTACATGAAGTTCTATATATTCTCACTCAATTTTAAAACATCAAATTTTAATTTTTGTACACATTGTGTACAGGTTCCCCATGCTTCGCAGGATAGCTCGAGGATTGTGAATTTGCTGGGAAAAGCACTACATCCATATGTATTTGATGATGATGCACATGAACTATTTAATGGATGATGCACATGCACATGTGCAACATTATATTTTCAATAGATTTAGTATTAAATTTACTTTTTATATATATAGTCTTATCTAGATGCAATCATATATAACTTGATACTTGATATTTGTGAGATCTACAAATTTTGGACATATTTTATGTGAACTACATTTGGTACATGTGAATGTGATATATAATGTTTTTAAAACTTAAGTTTTGGATGGTTGAACTACATTTGGCATGTGAAGTAATGTTACAATGTTATATATAATTTGTTTTGTTTTTAAAACTAAAGTTTTGGATGGTTGAACTACATTTGGCATGTGATGTGAAGTAATGTTGTGTTAAATAATTTGTTTTGTTTTTAAAGTGTTATGGTTGAACTACATTTGGCATGTGTGAAGTAATGTTACTTGATACTTGATACTTGTGATCTATAATGTTTTGTTTTTAAAACTCAAGTTTTGATACTTGTGATCTATAATGTTTTGTTTTTATAACTCAAGTTTTGGATGGTTGAACTACATTTTGCATGTGAAGTAATGTTGTGTTATAATTTGTTTTGTTTTTAAAACTTAAGATTTGGATGGTCAATAACTACATTTGGCATGTGAAGTAATGTTATGATCTATATTAATGTTTTGCTTTTGAAAAACTCAAGTTTTGGATGGTTGAACTACATTTGGCATGTGAAGTAATGTTGTGTTATAATTTGTTTTGTTTTTAAACTTAAGTTTTGGATGGTTGAACTACATTTGGCATGTGAAGTAATGTTGTGATCTATAACGTTTTGTGAAATTAAAACTTAAATTTTGGATGGTTGATCTACATTTGGCATGTGATATAATGTTAAATGTTTTTATTCGATAGTTGAACTACAGTTGGCATGGCATGTGAAGTAATGAGTTTTGGATGGTTGAAATATATTTGGCATGTGATTATAATATTATGTTTTGTTTTTAAAATTCAAGTTGTCGTTTTCCAAACAAACAAACAAAAAATTCACATTAATATATGTACATGTAGAAATGATTTTACACATGTTTGAATATATATGTTAAAACGATTGAAGTACAATACACACACACACACACACATATATATAAACAATCATAAGATTCTAGGTCTTGTTAGATGTGTCAAACAATCATAAAATTTTAAAAATGCATTCTATAATGTATATATATCCAGTACGTGCAACATTTTTCATCAATGCATGTATAGAAAAGCTACTTTCAGTTAATTCCATTCTAGAAAATATATATCCAGTACGTGCAAAATTTTTCATCAATGCACATAGAAAAACTACTTGAATAGTTAATTTCATTCTAGAACATATATATCCAATACTTCAATATTTTTCATCAATGCCAATAGAATTTAGCTACTTTCAGTTAATTTCATTCTAGAACATATATATTCAATACGTGAAACATTTTTCATCAATGCACATAGTAAAACTACCTGAACAGTTAATTGCATTCTAGAACATATATATATCCAATACGTGCAACAATTTTCATCAATGCACATAAAAAAGCTACTTTCATTTAATTGCCCAGAACATGTATATATCCAATACGTGCAACATTTTTCGTCAATGCACATAGAAAAACTACTTTTATTTAATTGCATTCCAGAACATATATATCCAGTACTTGCAACATTTTTCATCAATGCACATAGAAAAGCTACTTTCAGTGAATTTCATTCTAGAACACACACACACACACACACACACACACACACACACACACACATATATATATGCAACATTTTTCATCAATGCATGTATAGAAAAGCTACTTTCAGTTGATACTAGTGTGCATGTACCAAAACAATGTACATGTGCAAACACTTGCATAGATAACATAACAAGGTAGCTGAATTTTTAGTTGAGTTCTAGAAGTTCTAAAACATGAATCCAAAGAGAAGAAATTGTTGGGCAGTTCAATCAAAAAAATTCCAATGGAATCCCATCTTCAATGATCCGTTCATGATTGGATTTTGACATTTTCCATTTCTTAATTTTCATTTTTTTCTTTGATTGAACCTCTATCAACTTTATGCGTGTTGCACACACCAATTGGCTATATTGACAACTTATGACATCAAGTTCATAGTCTTCAATGTAAAAAAAATCCCCACTTTGATTAGTTTGTCTGAAAAAATAACCTTATAGTATAATAGATCCTCTTTCATATGGAAACCTGTGATCATTATAGTTTTCTAATAATTTCGTTTTTCGTTCAGTGCAACGCATCAAATAATACTTCACATTTTCATCGTTTTCAGTTGGTGCAATTACAAAAAAAACATCTCCTGCAAAATAAAACAAACTTAACAAACTTATGTATTTAAATTTATTTCTAGATCTCTATCATTTGAAAGCAATTCAAATGTTACCTTCTCTAACAAGATCAGAAACTCGATCACCATCAGATGATATTGTAGTCTCCTCTGATTGCATTTCTTCAAACATTGCAACAGACATTTTTCCCTTTGTATTTAGCTTTGTATGTTTCCAATATTTTACATACATTTTGTTTTCACAAATGTCATTGGATTTTGTGTTGTCTATGCAAACATGGCAAAAACAAGAATATTTTCTTTTATCCAATGCAAACACATTTTTGGACGAATTTGTTTTAATTGAATGCAATTTTTGAGTCACTTTTATTGTTTCAACATAATTTCCATTTGATCTATCTATGTCTTCCATCCCAATATGCCAAAAAAACCTTTATATGGAAAATTTAAAGAAGAACGTAAATATGATATCAAAATACAATCAAAGATAATCATTGTGATAAATGTACACTGTTTAAAATTAGATATCCAATAAAAATTAAATTGAATGTACCTTCGCACTTCCCTTGATCGGTTAGTCTCATGGCTTAGAGCAGTGATGCACCATTGAACAACTTCTTTCGCGTCCACAAGTCGGCTTGCAGAGGGGTTCATTTGATATCTTCGAAGTGCTCATTTTATGCATGCCCCTGCACCGTCATGTTCTCCTTTTCCATGGCCAGTCTCAAAGAAATTCCAACAATGTTTAATGCAGGTTTTCTTATGAAGACAACACAACCAAAAGAATGATCGTGCAGATTTGAATTGACCTGTGCATCCATCTGACCATATCCAATGTTCATTGAATGTTATTCCACGATTTTTCAATGAATCATAAATTCTTCCAAAACAATGTTGTACAAAACATGTATCATGTGTACGATCGTCACTGATATAAAAGTGATATTCTTTAATGATATGTCGATTTTCACTCGTGCTTTCTATATGATTGACATTTTTTTCAGCATGTCTATATAGAATATGGACGAGCATGGAGACTTGGTCAGAGTGATAGTATTCACTTTGAATTTCTTTTTGTGGAAAAAATGTGTAGTTTTCTGCAAAATCAATCACTGACAAAATGGTCCCTGGTGGAAAAACTTCACGAGATTTTTTGAATTGCAAGTCTTGCCATCGAGCTCTATGGGAATTCTTGGTGTATTTGTAAATTTCTGCCTCAAACTTTCTCAAAAAGTCTATCAGAAAAATTTCGTCTTCTTGTAATTCGATTCTTTTAACACTATCTGCACCTTGAATCGATGTACCGATATATTCATATCTCTTCCATTTCACTTTCATGTTAGACAATGATTGATCATTTATATCAATACGATATTTGTTTTGAAATTTAGTCAAATTTCCACAATCATCGCATTTTTTACCACCAACACATTTCTTTTCATAAAATAATTCATCGCTTTCTCTTTCACATAGAATTTGAGATATGAAATCACAGATAGTGGAAGGAGGAGGTGAATCTTTCCAAAATGTTCTACCAAAATTAAGGAATGTGTCATAATATAACTCAAATTCCACATGATAACGACAACATCAAGTGTCGCGTACGGTGATAGGTTTTACATACTCTGGTTTTTGTTGAACAAAAGCATTGATTGAGACATGAATTTCACGATTCTCTTCTTTGAACTTGTTGAACAACTCTATCTGAGTGGTTTCCAAGAAATGTTTTTCATGTTGTTCGTACTGATTTCGTGCTATTCTTCTTCGCATCACATCCCTTGCATTTGGTGAAACACGTGAATTTTTCTTCCAATATTCATATATATATATTTTTTAACATTTTCTCCAAGTCTATCTTTATATGGTTGTCTACAAATACCTCTCTAACAAGTAAGTTCATCATTTACATCTATTTGCAACTGAAATTTCTAATGTTTGTTCAAATTTTTTCGTGAGGTTCCTAATGCTCGTGCCATAGATTTTACCAAGAGATTCTCTTTAGTACTTGATGAAACCACTTCCATATATATTTCTCTACATACAACTAAAACATTTTTCTGTCTAGATCTTGTAATTGAATTTATAGCACTATTTATATTTTGTATCACATTTTCCTTCATTTTTTATCTTTTGTTGATTTTCAAATACCCAATAAAATCGTAGCTTCTTTTAATTTCCTTAATGATAGGATACCTTTCAACATTTGGGCTTGAACTGTCAAATTTCCCTTTATGAAGTACGTATCAAAAATGTGTTTAAAACAATATCTTATAACATGGTCAGCGCTTTTATCTCCATATGTGTGAGTGTCAAAATTTTCTAACATCTCATCATCGACATTGATTTCATCTGTACATATTTGAATGAATAATACATAATAAGTTTACATATTCAATAAATAACTAAATTAATAAATATGTATAATTTCAATAATACGTGCATATGTTCAACACACACACACACACACACACACATGTATAATTTCGATAATACGTGCATGTGTTCAACATATATATATATATATATATATATATATATACCTTGTGATTCAATTTCTTCACTTGAATTTCTTTCAACATTTTCAGTATCTTCAATCATTGGTTCAATATCTATTTCACTTTCTCTTTCAAAATTTTGTATATCATCATCAAAGTTTTGAGGAATATCTCTTTTTGTTTACATTGCAAAATATTTTTCAAATTAGTTCATCAAATAAAAATTAAGCTTCACATTTTACATTAAGAAAATTTTAAATATCAAATTCATAATATTTACATTTACATACCTGCTTCAACTTTTAGTTGAGGTTGATTTTCCCTTTCAATATTTGAGAGTGCTTCTCTCTTTCTTTTGCGAGATTCTCTCGTCTCTTCTCTACATTCCTCAGGGTCTCTTTTTCGATCATATTTTCTCGCGCAATTCCTTCGATTTCCCATGATAATAGAGTATGAAGTTCAAAAAATTTCCTTCAAAAATTTAGACAAGAACTCAATTAAAAAAAATATCACAAAAGATTTAATTAAAAAAAAAAAAAAAACTTATTTTAAAAATTTTACAAGAAATACATACTTCAATCCAAAACACTTACTTTAAAAAATCCAAGAAAAAAATGTCTTATAAAAATGAAATGAAGCTCAAAATATTTCCTTCCAAGTCTTGCAAAAAAATTTCATTTCAAAAGTTAGACAAAAATTCATTTTAAAAAATCATTATAAGAGATTTACTTTAACCCAAAACACGTACTCTAAAAAAATGTCACTTCAAAAAATACCTCCAAAAAATGTCCATTGAAAATTAATTCCAACTTCTTAAAAAATGTCACTTTAAAAATTACTTCAAAAAATCCTCTAAAAAAATATCACTTTAAAAAATACCTCCAAAAAATGTCCTTTGAATATTAAGCTAAAAAGAGTCTTTTAGAAATTAAGCCTAAAATGAGTCCTTTGAAAATTAAGCCCAAAACCTCTAAAAACAATGAAAATTAAGCCCAAATCCTCTAAATACAAAATACCTTAAAAAAAATGAAGCCCAAAAAACATCCAAAAAATGTATCACATACCTCTAAGAAATGTCCTTTGAATGTACCTCCAAGAAAAGTCCTTAAACTCAAAACAATCCTTTGCAAAAATGTCCTTTGAATGTACCTCCAAGAAAATTCCTTAAACTCAAAACAATCCATTGCAAAAATGTCCTTTGAATGTACCTCCAAGAAAAGTCCTTAAACCCAAAACAATTCTTTGCAACAGGGAAACTTTTAAGGATGAACATTTATCTTAAAGTTTAGAAACCTTGGCAAATCTTAGTAGTCCCCAATATGTAAATTGTAAAATTTTTAATGTTATTTTTGTAAAACTATTTAGTTTTCCAATGATTTATATTAGTATATATACAATTTTGCGATTTTTAGGGTCAAATAATTTTATACTATAAAATTTGGGCGAATCAATTTTCTAAAAAAATGGAAATTAGCGAATATTTTTTGAAAAAACATGGAAAATTAACCCACCTATGAATATTAGCCCCTAAAATTTTCCCTGCTGTGCAAAATCAGACCAAGACCTTTGCAAAATTAGACCAAATGTGCGAAATTATGCGAAAATAATGAATGTTTTTACGTCAATTTATATTGCCGCGAAATGTTCTTTTGGAGGGGTTTCGTTGTATTTTCCGGCTGACGAAAAGTTAGGTAAAATTTTGGCTGAAATTTTATAAAAACCTAGGCCGAACTTTTATTTCGTTAGACTTGACAGGTTGTAGGCACAAAAAACAATTCGGTCGAACTTTTTTTAAGAGTTCGGCCGAACTAACATGTCTACAATTACGCAGAACCAAGTTCTGAATACATATCTTCAACTTTGGACTGATTAAACTCCATGAAACATTCTGAATTAACTGTCGGAACTAAGACAAGCATTTTCAGAATTCAATCTACTTTCAGGAAATATAACTTTTATGGAATTTCATAAATATTTACTAATTTTAATTAATTTTGTAATAAAACGGGTGCAAACAATTTCTGAAGGTCATTATGATTCAGTGAAATCATAATTTGATATCTTCCAAAATACACTGTAAAAAAAAATTAAAAAAATTATGGTGCATTACATTGGTCCGTCGTCTGTAATGGGGTAGTTTTTAGATTTTTAGTTTATAACTTATATGTTAAGAAATTTCGTGTGTCACAAAACATATTCAAAATATGCAGTTTTTTCATATTGGACTAGTTCAAAAAATTCTAGTAACTATGATACGCATCATTTGGCTTTGTAAATATAACGAAACTAAAGTAGACTCTGTCTAGATTGTTGTAACACATTTTATTTCTCAAAAACACAAAATTTCAAAGAATACATCAGTGCGTATTAACATGATTTCTTATGAATCCTTTGATTGTTAAAAAACACACACTCAAAGAAATGCTAAGTTGACATATCAAATGTGCATAAAAAAATTCCAAAAAATAAGTAATAGAAAGGTAATAAAATTTAAATTTCTAACAATTTTTATTTTTATTGCAAAATGAAATTCTAAACAGAAAAATTATTTTTCCTTGCAGAAAGTTTAAGAACATTAAAAAAAAAGAAATTTTTTTCTAAAAAAAGACAAAAAATTGTAACCCAACTTCACATTTTCACTTTTATATATATATATATATATATATATATATATAATGATCTATGAATCTATTACAACTCAAAACAGACTTACAAGTCCTCATGACATATATTTCCTTTTGAAATATAATGAATTTTTTTCGTGGTGAAAAAACAAGATATACAATGAAACATAAACAACAAACAAGAAACAACATAAAGTTATAATTTAATAAACCAACCCTTAGACTATGGGAAGGTAATTCCATATTTATTCATTTTCTCTATATTACATAATTTAGAGAAACTTAGGAATATGGATTGAGAAATTTTGAAGATAATTTATCATGGTTGTTGGTGTTTCACTCGTACCACTTTGTTAAGTTACACAACCGTGTTGAGAGATCTTTGATCTCTGGTTGTTATCAAAATTTAGCTTCCGAGTTTGTAACAAATATATTTGCGCAACTACATTTCAATTTACAAAAAAAAAATCATAGTAATGGACCATGTATTGGACTATACTATGAGGGATTTTAATACATGTCACCAATCAAATTATCAAATTTTTAACACTACAACGTACATTTCACATTGACATTACTCCATGATTTCTTCCCCTTTATAAATTAACCAAATATACATATATACTTAGAAAAATTTGTATTTAAAGTTCAATTGTGAGACTCCAATGTTCATGGACTTGGTCAATATATTAAAACTTATAGGACCAAACCTCATTTATTGGAATTCATTTCCCCCAATAACGGTTTTGGCAATTAGGGAAACCTCTTTCGATGTTCTCTAATATGTGCCACTTTTCGGCTCAAATAAACTTTCCTTTTTTCTTGATTTGAAAATAAATTAAGAGTTCAACTTTCAATTGCTCTCTCTTTGCATTGTAGAACTATGTCTTCTTCTAGTTTTGTACTATCTTCAATTATAATGTAATAGATTCTTATTCATCACCATTGAGTAGTGATGACTCGGAAAGTTTTAAGTGGTCTATGTTCAACATTTATGGAGGTATTTGGTATGCTACTATATCGAACTTGAACACATTCACTCTAATCCACTTGATAATAAAATAAGATTCATATATGAATAATATACGTTTGGGAACTTGTCCTTTAAACTATATTTTGAAACGTAAACCACTATCTCTTTACAAAATGGGCGATTTGTGAGGTGTTGATCATGCACAATCCTGTAGTTTCATGGTCTATTATATAAATATTCTTAAATCTTAACTTTAATTTTTAGAAAAAATTTTATGTATCCCATGAATAGGGAAACAACCTAGACCAAATTATCTTAGTATATGTTTAAGGTAAAAACATGAATTGAGTGAACTACAAATTTTACTAACTAACATGTAAATTTATGTAACATGGAGAACATAAACATACCTTATAAAATGTTAAATGGTACGTAAATGTCCTAATCTTCATTCTTGGCCCAATTATTTAAAACTTATAAAGAGAAGTCCACTTATTCTATAAATAATTTTTTTCCAACTATGTTTATGATATATGTTCTTATATTGTTGAATTCAAGAAAACTAATTTTCAATGTTTTCTAGCCTATCATACTAATTTAAGTTCTTTAATGTTGAATCATAATATTAAGGCTTTCCCTAAAATGTTTCTTCTAGTGATGATCATTTAACTAGCTTTGCAATGATTTTAACATATCTTAGACAAATCAATAGTGTTTAGTTTATAGGTGTGCTCAACGAGGGATTAGAATTGAATGTGATTATAGAGGACATATGCATTGTATTCCTTGATTCTAAAACTATCAACCATCTCTTTAATGTAAGAAATTACATTTGAACATGAAATCATGTAGACTCGTGAATATTTCATTTTATTATATGTAGAACCCACACCCCACCCTATAGCCTAAAAGTAAGGGTAGGATATTGCTCATGGTTCACAACCTTATTAATAATTGGCTCATGAAGGGAAAAAAATACAATAGATGATATTTGCACCCAAGTGAGGAAGATATGAATTCTCTTCCCCAACCATCCAAGATAGGACCAATTGAATCATGAACATTTCATACCTAGTAAATAAACCTTACATTGAGAAAAATACTAAGGGAGGGGGAAAGGGGGGGGGGGCTGAATCAATATTTTAAGACAAACATAAAATTTTCTTGTACTTTGATTTTTGTACGCTACTTTCCTAAAGTAAAACTGTGTATGTATGTGACTTTTAAGCATAAAACTAGTGTATATCGAGTAAACTTCTATTTCAGTTAAATCTTCATTTGTTTATCTTAAACCAGCATATCAGTGATTCATCAGACATTTGATAAGTTTTAAATAAGTGCAGTGAGAATAGAATAAGGCATTACACATAAGCAATACACATGAACACCAGGATTTAAGGTGGAAACCCAATGTGCGAGAAAACGATCACTGGTGTCATCTATGTCTTCAATTTTATTATTATGAAAATATTCTTACAATATTGTATTGGCGCAGACTCATACCAACACGTAGGAACCCACCTTCAGAAGGTTATGGCCTTCACTTATTCTACAGCATCCACTGGAAGGGAGCTCCAACCACCTAATCTCGTTTACTAGCACCCACAGGAAGGGAGCTCCCACCCCCTGATCTGATCACCATATAATATTGGCACGGAGCTACGAATTCCTCAGTGAAGGCTCCAACCCTCAATGCCATTGTGGACCATGTTTCATAAATTTTCACATTGGATCCACCTACTTCAACACATCACAACTTATAGGCCACTTTTCGTCATATTTTAGGACTAGACCCACTATCATCATTTAAGTCCAATACCATATATCAAAACTAAAACTAATCATTGTACCATATCATTCATCCAATAACTGAATCAAATAACCAATGAACCAAAAAAACACTCAACCAACCATCAACTCAAGTCAACCATCCTCTTCTTAAACATTCAAAACATATAGATATTTGTAACCAAAACATCAATACTGAACCCAAAACATCGTATCAACCTATTGAATCAAATACAACCTTGATCAATCATATGACAAAATATGTACACTACTTTTCTTATTAAAACCCGTGTGCGTGTATACGCGCTTTTCATGAATGAAACCTATGTACAGATCTCAACATACAAAATTCTAAACTACAGTCAATCGGAACCAGACAATGAATTGCACACAAACATACTGAATCATTCTATCGGATCACAAATCTCTGAACCCCATACAATTAGCTGCATCATGGGAATTCTTCAACAAATCAATATTCAATCAATTCAACTTTAGACATCTTTATTAAGCCCATATCAACATGAAGACTTCATTGATAGATAATAGAAATACATAAGGATTGATTAGAATTGAACATACATATTTTTAGCAGAAACCCTAGCTTTCATATACGCTTATCATAAAGTGTTTCCATGTGTATATGTGTTTTTAAGGAATGAAACCCACGTACAAATCTGCCCATATTGCAAAATCGATATGCTATTACTCAGAAGAGTATATGCGTATGTATGCACCTTACCAGAGATAAACCCATGTACAGATCTTCAATTTCAACTCATAGATGTGTTGCACTTCAAAACTTCAGACATACCCAGATCTCGACATTTAAAGAAATAAACACACGTCAAATCATAGATTTGTTGAACCCATAAGCAGATCATACAATGCATAGTCATTTTAGGTCTAATGATCTTGATCCATCATTTTATTACCGGGTGTATATTAATTTCATATTAACTACTCATCAATATTCCATACCATGCAATCATACTTCAGATTGAAGTAATCATCAATCACTCTCGCACATGCACCCCCAAACACTCATATATTTATATCCTTATATGGCTTTAGGCCTTACCCAATACCATGGGTCAAAACCACACTAATTTCGATGGTATTATTTGACGAGATTAAATATCCATTAACATGCTCATTACTATGGTCTAATACCATGGTAAGGACCCTTGGTATTTAATAAAACATAGTGCACAAATTTTACGTGCATTTTCTTCTTCATACCCGCATGTGTACATGAATTTGCTTCACTGAATCCACATATATTTCTTCAAATGTTCACCTTCATAATTTTTTTGTCTCTGAACTGGATATCTCTGACCAATCACTCTGTAACTTGTGAACTAGCCTGATAATGCATCTTGCATCAAGAAGATTATGTCAATGCACAACTCATCAAGTAGGTTTCCATAAAGGATATCACATACATCATAATTCCAACAATCTCCCCCTTTAGACTTGATGGCAACCACTTTGGTGTTTGATTACCACAAGCTGTAGATACCTGTAGAACACCAAACACTAATTTACTTTTCTCCCCATTTGATATCAAGGGAAAAGGGATGACCAATGCAAAATGAAGGCTTCCCTTTTGTAGAGACATGAGCACTATAGATATTATCTGCACTATATATTGACCATGCTCCCCCTAAGCACATGCTGAATCATTTGAAATATTTTCAATGAAGAACATGACTCTATGAGTCATCTGCATATGACATTTCCTATCACCAAGAACTCAAACTTACATCAAACACCCAACCAAGTGGAGTTATATAACATCATATACCCATCATGGGATTACATACAAAATTGAATTGACCTTAAATAGTCCAAACATGACTAAGAATAACAATAATTACATTATTGATCCTTACATGACCTTCGCAGATACGAATTTTATAACCAAGACCATAAGACATCAGCATAGCAACATTCAACCAACTACAAGAGTTTATTGAACAATATTTCAAGCATAATCCCAACAATGCATCATTAGCAGCAATGATAATGCTCCCCCTAAACTTGTGTTACTTGTTTAGTGTCAGATCTGGCCACATCAACTCATACATTAAAGCATCTTAATCAATCAAAAAAGCATTAAAGTCATATTATAACAACTCATAGATCATCATAACTCAAGACCATTTATAAGTAACATCAACAGAGTATAACCATCAACATCAGAAAAAGAAATCCAAATAATAATTGACTGAAGCATATCATAGTATTTTATTGAGTCTGTCCATTGTTTCTCTGTCAGATAAAAACATAATCGACTAACTGTATAAGAATTCACATATATACAGGACTGTCTTTCATAAAATACGCATACAAAAAGTAAGCTCCTGAAATATCAACTATGCTTAAAATTAAGAACAGACTGATCAATAGTGGGATGAAGCAGAGACTACTCCCAGTTTTTGTATGAGATATTCAAATGCTTCATGTGGAAGATGTTTTGTAAATATATTAGCAACATGTTCTTTTGAGGGAACATACTCTAGTTTGACCTTTTGTTCAAGCACATGTTCTCTTATAAAATGGACTTAATTGGAATGTGCTTGGTTTTGGAGTGCATAATAGGAATTTTTGAAATGCTAATAGCACTTGTATTATCACATAGGACGGAAATGGGTGGAGAAAACTTGATTTGAATATCCTGCGATGTCTGCATCATCCTAAGAAGTTGTGTGCAACAACAATATATTCTTCTTCTACAGTAGATAAGGAAATAGAGCTTTGTTTCTTGTTGAACCATGATACCAATTGGGGCCCCAAGTAAAATTCAGCTCCACTAGTGCTTTTCCAATCATCAACATTTACAGCCCATTTTGCATCTGTGTAAGAATGAAGAGTAAGATCTTCATCTTTGGGATACCATAAGCCAAAGTCTTGAGTTCTTGTAGATATTTGAATATTCTCCTAACTTCCTGAAGATTTGTTTCCTTTGTATTTCTTTGGAAGCATCCAACAATCCCAACTGCATGCATGATATCTATTTTAGTACCTGTTAGATAAACTAAGCTTCCAATCATAGACTTGTATACTGGTTGATTCACTGCGAGAGATTCATCATGTGAGCTGAGACTACATCATGTCATCATTGGAGTACATATTGGCTTGCATTATTCCATCCCATATTTCTTCAAAATCTGCTTGAGGTATTTTTTTTGTGAGAGAAAGATGCCATCCTTTGCTTGTTGTACTTGTAAACCAAGAAAGTATGTTAGTTCCCCAAGTGAATACTTTTCAAATTCTTGATGCATAATAGAAGAAAATATTTGACTCATAGATTATTCATTGCTTCCAAAGATGGTATCATCTACATAAACAACAATAATTAGTAGTTTATCATCATCTATTTTTGTGTACAAGTTGTTATCTGCAGACCCTTTTGTGAAACCTTTTTGTTGAAGATACTTGTCAAGATGATAAAACCATGCATGGGGAGAAGTTTTTAGCCATATAATTCCTTTTTGAGTTTGCAAACAAGTTTTTAATAATTCCTTGGAATGAACCCTTCTGGTTGTTCAATATACACTTCTTCTTATATATCTCTATTAAGGAATGCAAATTTTATTTCCATTTGATAAAATTTGAAATGGCGGAAGCTCGAAAATGCAAGGAACATTCTTATGGATTCAATTTTGGCTACATGTGCAAATGTTTCTTCAAAAATTATTCCTTCTTGTTGAGCATAAACTTTTAAAATGAGTCTTGATTTATTTCTAATAACTTCTCCATTTTCATTCAATTTATTTTTTAATATCCATTTTTTCCCAATAACGTTCTTATCATGAGGCCTTGGAACCAATTCTCATGTATGATTCTTTTCTATTTGATTAAGTTCTTCATCCATGGCCCTAACCCAACATTCATCTTTGCTAGCTTGATTTACATTTTGAGGTTCAATAGTGGATGATAGATCTAGATAACTTGGAGTCCCCACAAGAGCTCTTCTTGTTTGTACCTCAACTTCCTTTTCACTTAGAATTTGAGTTTCTAGATGATTATTTTGAACATGCATGGATGGAGTATTTTCCCTATCGGTTGTGACTTCTTCTAATGCTTCATTGGTTTCTTCTTCTATATCCCTTTGGTTTGATGTGGGAAAGCATTCATCATCATCATCATCTATTGTTATGACATTTTTGGAATTCGTGCATGCTTCATCAATCACAACATCAATACATTCGACAATATTTCAAAGTCTCTTATTGTAACACTTGTATCCTTTGCTTCTATATGAGTATCAAGAAGAATTCCTTCATCTGCCATAGCTTCAAACTTACCAAGCTTTTCATAATTATTTTTTATGAAACATTTACTTACAAAGACACAAAAATGCTTTATAGTAGGAGGCTTACCATACCAAAGTTCATAAGGAGTTTTATCGTTGTTTTCACGAACATGAGCTTTGTTGAGAATATTTACTGTGGTATGTGTTTCTTCACCCCATAATATATTAAGTGTTCCAGATCATCAAGCACAGCACGAGCCATTTGCTGAATTATTCTATTCATCCTTTCTGCTACCCCATTTTGTTGAGGAGTTCTGGCTATAGATTATTTCCTTTTGATGCCATGTTGTTCACAAAAATAAAAAAAATTAGTATAATATGAATTCTCCTACTCTATCAGATTTGAGGAATTTTATTTTCAGATCTGATTCATTTTCTACTAATTCTTTAAATACTTTGAATTTATCAAATTCTTCATCTTTGTATTTTATTAAACCGATCCAGCACATTCTAGAGAAGTCACCAATAAATAGGATGAAGTATTGTTCTTCTCAAGGTGTTTTTTTCCTTACTGGCCCACACAAATAAGTATGAATAAGTTCAAGAGGCTTACTTGATGATCCTTATTTGGAATTGAATTATACCTTGGTTTGCTTACCGAATTGACATGACTTGCATATGGTACTTTCTGGAAGGGTGATGTTGGGAAAATAATGAACAACTTTAAGCTTGCTTGATTTGTGTAGTTGAGAGAAGCTTAGATGTCCCAACCTTTTGTGCCATAGCCAAATTTCCTTCACTTTTCCTAAGTAACATTGTTTTTTACCGCCTTTCAAGACATAAATATTACTTGGGTTTCTTGTTCCCTTGATTATGGTCTTCCATGTGTCAAGTTAATGAACCACACATTCTTTTGATTTGAAAACAACCTCATTTCCTTGTTCACACATTTTACTAATACTCAACAAGTTATGCTTTAATCCATCGACAAACAAAACATTACCATATTTAACCTTTTCTTTTAGAACAACAAATCCTTTACCTTTAATGACCGCAGGTGAGTCATTTCCAAAAGTAACATTATTTGCTTTCTCTAATTCATTGTAAGAAATGAACTTATCTTTATCACCTGTCATGTTTTTTGAGCATTCGTTGTCAATGTACTGTTCTTGATCTTCCGCATACAGTGCTATACCACAACTTTCAGATTCTAAGTTCTTCCTTTTCCGTACCTTAGAAGTTGTTGTTATTTTCTCCTTTTGAGATGATGGTTGTATTTTGCTCCTACATTCATATTCCTCATGTCCAAAGTTATTGCAAAATTAGCATTCAATTTCAACTTGAAGTAGTGAGAAATTATTATAGGTGTTTTTCTTGATTCTTGACTCATTCCTTTGTTTTCTTTCTTCTCTATTCATGATGGTTTTGTATGCAACACATTGAGCAACCTTGTGACAAAAATTATGGCATGAGAAACATTTTCCATTAAATTAGAAATTTATGTGGTCATAGTATTGTCTGGTGTTGTTTACCTTTTGATTGAAGCTTCTGTTTTTGTTAATCCTTGGATTAGAGCAGACATTATTTACCTGTGAAGTATCTTTATTCTTTTGCTGAAGGCTAGTGTTTTTCTGACTACTTTTTGATGCATTAAGATAAATTCTTGTTATTGCATAGGGCTTTTCAATATTTGATGTTTCTCCACTATCCAAGACCTGTCTTCATAGGAGGAGAGCATTGTACCTTGATTTCATCTAAGATTTCAGAACCTTTAGTAAATCTAAGATTTAGAATTTTTATCTTCTCACATTCCTTTCTTAGACTTACTATTTCACATTCTAGATTTTCATTATGCTTCTCCTTTTCTATGAGTTGTTTTTTTAAAGTATCTATAACTATTTTATCTTCTTCTAAACATATTTTAAGCTAAGTGATTTCTTCAAAGAAATCCTTATCTTCTAAAGCATCCATGAATTTGTCATCATACTAATTAGTACTTCTTTCAAATTCCATGAGTAATTTAAAATCTTGATCAGACTCTCCGTCTTCACTATTTGACCAACCATCACTATCTTCATGAGTATAATAATTTTTCTTGTTTTCAAACCGTTTCCTATTCCATTTGGAAATTTCTTTCACCTTTTCATGGTTTTATTTATAAGGACACTTAGCAGCATAATGAACAACTATACCACAAGCAAAGTACTTGAAGGGAAGCTTACCTCTGAACCTTTTGGTGCCTATTTGGAATTTCTTTATAAAAAAATTCTCATCTTCTTCTGAATATAACTTGATTGCTTGTTTTGTTCCTTTTCTTTTCCTCTTGCGGTTGCTTTGAATCCAACTTCTCTGATTTTTGAGGGACCTGTTTTCCTCATTTCATAGGCTATTAAAATCCTATGGAGTTGTGCAATAGTAAGGTTTTGTAGATCCTGCTTTTCTTCAATGGCAAACACTTTTGACTCAAATTTTGGAATTAGAGATCTCAATATTTTCTCTACTAAGCTCGAGTCTTTTATATATTCACCTAGATTTCCCATACGATTCACTTGTAATACTTTCATCATTATGCATTTTAAGAGTTTCATATTGAATTCTAAGAGTTTGAACTATAACACTTTTTACCTTATCATCACCTCCATAGCTCTGGATGATCTTGTCCTATATTTCCTTTGCTAAGTTTTGTTGCATGACTTTGATAAATTCTGATTCTGTCAGGATTCCCAATAAGGTATTGACAAATTTTGAATGTTTCCTCTTTTCTGCCTCATTTGTGGGAACAGAGGTTGCATACTGATAAACTCCTTCAACGATTTCCTGTACATCTTCTCCAAGAGACTACTGTCAATATGAACTAGATAATGAATTGCACACAAACATATCGAATCATTATGTCAAATGACAGATCTCTGAACCCCATATAGTTAGCTACATCATGGGCATTCTTCAACAAATAAATATTCCATCAATTCAAATTCAGACATCACTATTAAGCTCAGATAAACATGAAGACTTCATTAACAGACAACAAAAATACAACAGGACTAATTAGACTTGATCAGACATATTTTCAGCAAAAACCCTATATTTCATACACACTTATCATAAAGTGTTTCCACGTGTATACATGCTTTTTAGGAATGAAACGTACGTACAGATTTTCCCATATTTAATAATCGATACGCTACTACTCACAAGAGTATCCGTGTATGTACGTGCCTTATGAGAGACAAACCTGCATACATATCTACAATTTTCAACTCATAGTTGCATTGCACTTCAAAACATCAAACATGCCTAGATCATGACATTCAAAGAAATAAGCACATGTCAAATCATAGATCTAGTCAATCCATAAGTAGATCATGTAATGCATAGTCATTTCAAGTCTAATGATTTTGATCTATCGTTGCATTACTGGGTGCATATTAATTTCATATTAACCACTCATCAATAGCCCATACCATGCAATAATACTTTAGTTTGAATTCATCATCAATCAATCTCACACATGTACCCCCAAACACTTGGATATTCATCTCCTTATATAGATTAGGCCTTAACCAATACCATGGGTAAAAACCACACTAATGTCTATGGTATTCTTTGACGGGATAAAATATTCGTTGACATGCACATTACTATGGGCTAATAACATGGTAAGGACCATTGGTATTTAGTAAATCATAGTGTGAAAACTATACGCGTCTTTTATTCTTCATACCCACGTGTGTACGCGACTTTGCTTCACCGAACCCATGCATATTTCTTCAAATGTTCACCTTCATAATGTTTTTGTCTTTGAACTACATACCTCTGACCAATCACTCTGTCATTCCTAAACTAGCCTGGTAATGCATCATACATCAAGAAGATTCCATCAATGTGAAACTCATCAAGTAGGTTGCCATCAAGGACAAGACATACATCATAATTTCAACACCTTATAATCATTGACATCAATGAACACATTCACCAGTTTTGTCTTAGGAATAAGACCTAAAATTCCTTATGCATCCTTTGGTGGGAATTCAATGTATTCTTAAAAAGTGAAGTGGCCAATGCATTATGTTTTGTATTGTTGTAAGTATACTACACATATTAGATGCCAATATACCATTCCTATAGATACAAGTGGCTAAAAGTATGAAACATTTATATAATGGTGTAATTCAATAATTTTTCTTTTTGCTTTATCTATGAATATAAGACAAAAATATTCCTCTTTAGCATTGTATCAATATATCTCAAATTATTGGAAATTATAGGTAAATAATATATTATTGTAGTTTGATATGATTAATGATGGTAAATGAAAGTGCAACATGATTTTTTCAAATACTAATGGCCCTAATTCAATCCACAAGAAAATAACTGGCTATAGGATTATGTCTTGTAAGGCTTAGAAAATGAATAAGAGTGGTAATAGAAGCATTGATCATGGTAAGTGATGATAAGTGATGGAATGGTTGATGGATTTAACAACATGAAAAAACTGATTTAAATATATATATATATATACAGAAGAAAATGACCACACATATCTCTATAAGTAGGGAAAAACTATTCTTGAACAAACACATTATGAAAATATACTTGTGCTGATTTCATCATGTTACTTATTTAAGATTCATTTAATAAATAGGAGGATAAAAATCATTATCTATTACTTAAAACAACCCCCCCCTGTCTCTATATATATATATATATATATATATATATATATATATATATATAACAAAAAGAAAAAAATGAAATAAAAAAGAAAAAAAACATATCAAAGAAAATAGAACAATAGAACCATACTCAAAGAACAGATGGGAAAAGATAAAGGATGAAAACATCAGGCATTGAGGAAGTTAAGGAGTTGGCGATGCTTGACCTTCCAACTAACCCTCCAACACTAACATCTTTCAATAAATTTGTGCCCAACTAGTTTGTATGGGTTGTTTGGATGAGACTAAGAGGAATTGTTGCTTATATTTGCATGTGAAGAGTGAGAATTGACTAGGGAGCCATATGGAATTGTAACCTACAAATTTATTGATAAAAATACACTGCTAAAGGATATAAAATTCTAGTTTTTCTAATTGAATTTCTAATGTAAATACTATGTCATTGTGTTATAAATTTCTCTATAATTATGTTGAATGTTTTTTTTTATTTTATTGATTATCTTATACGTGGTTAATTCTTATTCTTGTTCATGTTCATGATTATAATGATGAATCTCACACTATGTTTCGATAGTTTCACTTAGAAATCAATTTATTCCTTCGTAATTGATGAATGACAACAACCTTGAGATAAGAAACATTCATTTCATCCTGAAATTTGATATAAATGGTTGTAGTAATATGGCTATTGCATTTTTTAAGCCAATTTTTATTTCTATCCTTGAATATTTGAAAATTTTGTGTTCTTTGAGAGATTAACAAGCACAATTCCATCCTCAACCCATACAATAAAATTCCTTGAGGCCATACACTACAATTCCATCCTCCTTCAGATCATACACTACAAGTTCATTCCCCTTGAGGTTGTGATAGTGATGGAAAAATACTGAGAGGGGGGGTGAATCAGTATTTAGAGCTAACTGATAATTTTTAGTTTTCCTTTCTCTTAAAACCATATGTTACATTACTGCTTCCAACTTTTATGTCCAAAGATCTTATTATGTCTTTACTTAGATCATTGCATCATTCATTCATCAGATAAGCAGTAAGCATGAACAGAAATAACAGAACAAACCAGCAACACATATGAACACCAGGATTTAAGGTGGAAACCCAATTCGGGAGAAAACCATCGCTGCTGTAATCTCAGTCCTCAATATTTATTATAAAGAAAACTTCTTACAATTTTATGCTGGTGCAGACTCATACCAGCACGCAGACACCCATCTATAGAAGGCTACAACCTTCTCTCGTTTACCAGCCTGTCCTGGAAGGGAGCTACTACCCCCTGCTCTCGTTTACCAGCCTCTCCTGGAAGGGAGCTACTACCCCCTGCTCTCGTTTACCAGCTACCACTGGAAGGGAGCTACTACCCCCTGCTCTCATTTACCAACTACCACTGGAAGGGAGCTACTACCCCCTGCTCTCGTTTACCAGCTACCACTGGAAGGGAGCTACAACCCCCTCTCTGAAGGCTTCGACCCTCAGCACTACTGCGAACCACGTTTCATCAATTTTCATACTGGATCCACCAGTTTCCACATGACATACCTTGCAGGCAACCAGATTTATTCATTCAGTACACTCACACCAGTTCTTCATGATTTCGTCCATCGTTAAAACCAGAGATTCATCATTGTCAGATCATTATATCCATGGGTGCATCGTAGATTCAGATTTATCAGTTAAGAACCGAGTTCACCCATACAGATATTCCTTAGAGAAATTTATTCATTCACGACCCTTACGATGCATACGTTCTTCATGATTTCATCAGTCGATTAAACCAGGAATTAATCATCATCTGATCATCATATTCATAGGTGCACCATAGATTCAGATATATCAGGGTTTATTCATACAGATATCTCTAAAAGAGATTCATTTATTATCAACCCTTTCTCATGCACACAGTTCTTCATGATTCTCATCACCTTATATAGTTTTCACCTTTTTCAAACCTTGGGTCAAAACCATTCAATTGCTAATGGTATTCCTTTGACAGTATTTTCATTTACCACCCTTACGTACCTCTTTGATTTCTTTTTAATTTATTTATCAATTTGAAGAAATTGATAAATAAATATATTTATAACTTTGAACAGAAATTTAGGATTAAAGCTAACCCTTCACATTTTAACGCTTTCAAACAATATGGTAAACCTTTGACCCCGGGCCCACAAAAATAGTCAATAACCAATCATATACGCGCACGGTAAGATAAGTAAATTTCGCGCAAGTCCAGCGTCCGATCACCGTTAGATTAGCAAGCTTCCAGATCAACGGTGTATATGCATATCGTTCGACCTCCGATGCCGAACGTTAACGTGCGATGGTCCGCCGTACCTATGTTAATCTTCGTGCACCTTCAACAAATGATGACCGTCCGATGACTTCCCTCCAGATCAATGGCGCACAACAATATCGCTGGGCATCTTGGTTCGAACTACAACGCGCGATGGCGCACAGTGAAAAGCGGTTTTGTAAAGTCGTACAGGGACGTGTGTCGAGCACTCTATGGAATTGCTCCTCAACCAGGAAATATCGCTTGTCCCGCAAAAGCGATGCGATATTGGAAATCCGCTTCCGCAAATCCACTACCCCTTATTGTTATTAGTGTACCCTTGTAACCCCCATTTTGTTATTATTGTGCCCTTAAATTCTTATTGTTAGGTCGGCTAGGATTACATTGTGGCCCACTAGGATTACATTATGGCCCCATGGACTCCTATATATAGAAAGGAGGTTTTGTGAATTGTATCATCCAAGAATTGTTCATTTATGTAATGTATTGGAGGTTTCCCCCTCGAAGTGGCTTATTTCTAAGACGTTGATATCTCTTTTCTTCTATTTTTGGAGCTGGTTACACAACATTTGGTATCAGAGCTTTGGATTCTAGGGTTTCGCTGCTCCAAACAGGTCATCGTGGCATTTTCGCTATAACTTTTTTTCTACGACGTTTCAGAAGCTGAAATTTTTAGGGTGCGAAGCCGAAATCCTGAGGAAGCTTGTCTAAAAATTTCAGACCTTGGTTCGCCATATTTGCGGAGATATCATCTGTGGAAGTCAGGTCTTTTTTCAAGCTCCTAAACAGGTCATCGTGGAATTTTCGCTATAAATCTGTTTCTACGAAGGTTCAGAATCTGAAATTCATATGGTACGAAGCTGAAATCCTGAGGAAATTCGTCAAAAAATTTCAGAGCTTGGTTCGCAATATTTTTGGAGATATGATCTGTGGAAGGTAGTGCTTTTTCAGGCTCCTGAATTTCATCTCAAAGAGGTGATCGTGGGAAAAGTTTAATAACTCTCTCTCTGAATATTGGATTGGAGTTCCGTAAAAAGTGATCACCAGTACACGGCCTGTAGTTGCTTCGCTATCAATTTCAGAGACAAAGGACAAAAAAGTGACACGTGGCAAGTCGTACAAGTTCGCTCTACTGAACCAGTCCAGAATTAGGTCATTGTGGGAGATTGGACACAACTTTGTCTTGGAGAATCAAAATCAGGTCAGACCTGTGGCATTTGAAAGAAGCTTAAGAGGGCTACTACAGGGCTGAATTTCAGATATCGAAGATTTTCAATTACAGAGATAATTCAATTTCAATATCGATCTCCTAAAAGATAGTAAAAGGTGTGTATTTTTTTTTTTCCGAATTGCATAAGTCTTGTTTGAAGAATCAAGTTGAATTGATTCCAAGGGAATCTTTTAGAATAGATATCAATATTGGATTCTAAAATGGCCCCTAAAAAGAATTCAACACCAATTAAGCCTTCAGAAGGCTCTACTATGACTCATGAAGATGAAGAATGGAAACATGACATATCAAAATTACAAGAGCAAATTTCGCTCTCGCAAAGAACAACAAAAAATGAAATGGAAGTTTTGAAGAAAGGTGTGGAAACTAAGATGGATGGTTTGAAGAAAGGCGTGGAAGCTAAGATGATTGGTTTGGAAGCTAAGATGGATGGCATGGAAGTGGGCATGGAAGCTAAGATGGATGACATAAAAGACAACATGGAAAACATGAAGAGTGATCTAAAAGCATACATGGAAGGCTTGATGACAAGCTTAAAACTAGAAATGATTCCTAATGGCGGAAATATAGGAGAAGAACCTCATGATGAGAACAAAATAAATGTTAATCGTGATTTCATAAACTCGAATGTTGGTGGGAAGAACCACCATATTCCAAAAATGGATATGAGGAAGTTTGATGGAAAGGATCCTGTAACATGGATACTACGGATGGAGCAATATTTTGATCTCCATAATGTGCAAAACACACAAAAGGTACGCATTGCAACTTTACATTTAGAACAAAATACATTTGTATGGTATCGATGGCTTTTCTCCCGTAAAAAAATTGTCACTTGGTCAATTTTTACGGAGGAAATGATAGCACATTATGAGGATACAAAGAGCAACACTTTCTTTAGCCAATTGATAAATCTCAAACAAAAGGGTTTAGTGGGGCAGCACATTGAGGACTTCCAAAAATTGAACATAAGGGTAACTGATATTCTAGAGGAACACAGGATCAATCTCTTCATAGGCACTCTAAAGGATAACATCCAACATGAAGTTCGTGTTTTGGAACCGGATTCATTGGAGAAGGCATTCGGGTTGGCAAGAAAAGTTGAATGTAAAATTATGGCGACAAGGAAGCCTACCACTCAATTCTATAAAGAAGGAAGTGTTGCTACGCCTAGATTTCCACAACCTACAAGGTTGACACCACAACAATTGGAAGCAAAAAGAGCAAAAGGGCTTTGCTATAGTTTTGATAGCAAATACACTAAAGGTCATAAGTGTGCTGAGAAGAAATTATTTTACATAGATTGTGAAGAAGAAGAAGAAAATGAACAAGAAGAGGATCTACACCAGGAACCACCCCTAGAAGAAGAAGAAATGAATCCGACCATATCATGTAATGCGCTGGCAGGAATTACCACTCCTCAAACTCTCAAGATAGAAGGACATATAAAGAAGAAAAGGGTAATAGTGTTGAATGATTCAGGTAGCACCCATAATTTTATTCATTATAAGGTAGCCCAGGAATTAAATTGTTTCCTATACCCAGCACCAGAATGTCAAGTGATGGTTGCAAATGGAGGAACTATAAATTGCTCTGGAAAATGCCATAATATCAAGCTAACCATGGGGGAATATGTATTGACTAGTCCAATGCTTGACATTCCTATGGGAGGTGCTGATGTTGTACTAGAAGTACAATGGTTACAATCTTTGGGGACGGTAGCTTTTAATTTTCAAGAACTTTTCTTGAAATTTTTTTCAGAAGGAAAGGAAGTCGAATTACGGGGTATCGCGGGGAAGCCAGGAAGGATAATAAGCTCTAATGTCATGACAAAGCTTCTAAAGAAAGAACAGCGAGGCGTAATTGCACAATTATGCTCACTAGAAGTTCCAACATCAAAATCATCTATTTCTGCAGATCTCCAACAAGTCTTGGACGATCATTCCAAGGTGTTTGAAACTCCCAAAGGACTCCCACCTATTCGTGATCATGATCATGCTATTCATTTGATTCCAGGAAGTGTTCCTCCAAACATCGGGCCTTATAGATATCCTTACTTCCAGTAGAGCGAAATTGAACGTATGATTGTAGAAATGTTAGAGGCGGGTATAATTCAACCTAGTCAAAGTTCTTTCTCTGCTCCTGTAGTATTGGTACACAAGAAGGATGGATCATGGCGAATGTGTCCGGATTATAGGGAGCTCAATAAGCTCACCATTAAGAACAAATTTCCCATTCCTGTGATTGATGAATTATTGGATGAATTACATGGAGCAATTTATTTTACCAAGTTGGATCTTCGTTCAGGATATCATCAAATTAGAATGAAGACTGAAGATATTCCAAAAACAGCATTTCGAACTCATGAGGGTCATTACGAATTTTTGGTCATGCCTTTTGGCCTTACCAATGCACCTTCTACATTTCAAGGGTTGATGAATTCCATTTTCAAACCCTTCCTTAGAAAATTTGTGCTAGTATTTTTTGATGATATACTAATCTACAGGAGGTCTTGGAAGGATCATGTTGAACATGTTGACGGGGTGCTCAAACTATTGCAGGAGAAACAATTATATGCAAAAAAATCCAAATGTTTCTTTGGAGTACAAGAGGTGGAATATCTGGGTCATATTGTATCTCACGAGGGTGTTAAAGTAGACCCTAACAAAATTAGAGCCATTAAGGAATGGAAAGTCTCCACAACCATAAAACAGTTGCGAGGATTTCTCGGGTTAACGGGGTATTATCGCAAGTTTGTTAAGAATTATGGGAGAATAGCAGCACCTCTAACAACATTATTGAAGAAAGATGCATTTTCATGGACTCCTGAAGCAACTAAGGCCTTTGAACGTCTTAAAGAGGCAATGTGCCTAGCACAGGTCTTAGCTACACCAGACTTTACAAAAACCTTTATTGTGGAATGTGATGCCTCAGGAAATGGAATTGGTGCAGTTTTAATGCAGGAAGGAAGACCCATTGCTTTTGAAAGTCGTCCAATCAAAGGAAAGTATTTACAAAAACCTATTTATGAGAAGGAAATGTTAGCAATACTGCATGTACTAAAGAAATGGCGAACTTACCTAATGGGAAGACACTTCAAGGTAAAAGCTGATCATGATAGTCTTAAAAACTTTTTGGAACAAAGACTATCTTCAGAAGTGCAGCAAAAATGGGTCACAAAGATGTTGGGTTATGACTTTGAAATAATCTACAAAAAAGGAAAGCTTAATGTTGTTGCAGATGCACTCTCAAGAAAGAATGAAGAGGTGGAAGCATTGCTTTGTGCCATTTCTATTATCCAACCAGATTGGATAACCGAAGCACGAGATGAATGGAAGAAGGACAAAGATGTATGGACACTCATTCAAAATTTGCAGCAAGATCCTAGTACATCTGATACATTTAGTTGGAAAAATGATTCCTTATGGTACAAGATCGCTTATATCTTTGTAAGAATTCCCAACTAAAACAAAAGATTCTTTTGGAATTGCACACTTCTCCTTTAGGAGGACACTCAGGATTTTTAAAAACTTACCACGGGGTGAAGAAAGAATTTTTTTGGGATGGCCTTAAATCTGATATTCAAAAGTTTGTGGCGGAATGTTTGGTTTGCCAGCAGAATAAAGTGGAAACAATTAAGACCCCAGGACTTCTACAACCTTTATCCATTCCAAGTCAACGTTGGGAGGAGATTTCAATGGATTTTATCACGGGTTTACCTAAGTCCGAAGGAAAGAGTGTCATCATGGTGGTAGTTGATAGAATTACCAAGTATGCACACTTTTGTGCATTATCTCATCCATTTAAAGCAAGTACGGTTGCTACTACATTTATGGACATAATTCAAAAGCTACATGGAAGCCCAAGGGTTATTGTGAGCGACAGAGATCCCATTTTTACTGGAAATTTTTGGACGGAGTTATTTTCTTGTTTGGGTACTCGGTTAGCTCATAGCTCATCTTATCATCCTCAATCTGATGGTCAAACTGAGATAGTAAATAAATGTTTGGAAGGATATCTTCGTTGTTTTGTATCTGATAAACAAACACAATGGGTCAAGTGGTTACCTCTTGCTGAATGGTGGTATAACACTTCCTTCCATACTGCAGCAAAAATGACCCATTTATGGCACTTTATGGATATCATCCACCATCCATCACATCATCTTTAAGGGAAAATTCGAAGGTTCAAGCAGTGGAAGATCACATCGAGCATCAGCAAGAAGTTCTCCAACTCTTAAAGGATAACCTGAATCTGGCACAAAATCGAATGAAACAACAGGCGGATCAACATCGTAGCGAGAGAAGTTTTGATGTAGGAGATTGGGTATTTTTACGGCTACAACCATACAAACAAATGTCCCTCAAGCAAGCAAAGAAGGATAATAAATTATCGCCAAAGTACTATGGTCCTTACAAGGTGTTGCAAAAGATTGGTACTATGGCATACAAATTGGAGCTTCCTGCTTCTTCGCGAGTACATCCAGTGTTCCATGTTTCATGCTTAAAGAAGGTTATAGGTGAAAATCTTTCAGTTCAAACAGTATTGCCAGAACTTGATGGGGAAGGGAAGATCATATTGGAACCTGAAGCAGTCATAGAAAAAAGAACTCGACAACTACGGAATCGATCAATTTCAGAGTATCTCATCAAGTGGAAGAACTTACCCACTGAAGATTCTACATGGGAGGATGAGAATTTTATACGGAAGCACCCGGAGCTACTCAAGTGTTGAGGACAACACTTTTTTTGAAGGAGAGGGGCATGTTAGGTCCCTATATCACTAGTATAGCCCCTTATTATTGTTAGTGTAAACCCCTTATTGTTATTAGTGTACCCTTATAACCCCCATTTTGTTATTATTGTGCCCTTAAATTATTATTGTTAGGTCGGCTAGGATTACATTGTGGCCCACTAGGATTATATTATGGCCCCATGGACTCCTATATATAGAAAGGAGGTTTTGTGAATTGTATCAGGCAAGAATTGATCATTCATGTAATGTATTGGAGGTTGCCCCCTCGAAGTGGCTTATTTCTAAGGCGTTGATATCTCATTTCTTCTATTTTTGGACTTGATTACATAACAACTCGCGATTTTTAAACAGTGATCAACCGTCCAATAAAATTCCCGCTTCGTACTCCAGGTTCCGTCTGCGTATATATATGAACTCTACCCTTTATGTCCAATAAATTAACAAATATTGCTTGGTTCCATAATTACCAACGACTCATTTTGTTCATAGTGTATCAGACGCAATTAATTTAATTCGACACAGGCGCATATAACAATCCTTCCCTGTATTACAACTATAAATTGACCTTCCTCAGATTCTCATACAGACTAAACACCTTCAAATTTTACATAAAGAGCGTAGGTTCACACACATTTATCTATCAATCCCTTAACACGGATTTAACCATACAGGTTTTGCTTACTTCAAAAACTGACTTCTCTTTTCCTGCCTCTGCTACCTCTTTGTTGCCTTCAAGAATCCGCTCATCTATTCCATTACAAATTTTAATTTCGAATCCTTGCCACAGGGTTTATGATGTTTACGGATAATGATTCATATTTTTCCTCATGGACTCAACTATCCTTCCTTCTGAATTCTATCAAGAATATACATATAATTCACAGAGAATGTAGAACCGTTTTCTGTTTGATGGCCTGTTTCTTCCTATACTGTCTCTGGACAACTTTCAATTCACTGCTTGTCCCTGCTCCTTGATTGATATTGCTCTCTGTAGCTCAAACTGTAGATGCACTCTTTCTCTGTTCTTATATGCTACATTTCTTTTCTCTGTTCCTAATTATTGTTTCATATGCCAATTCCTCTGCCACTGTTTTCTCTGATGTCTCTGCTGCCTTTCAAGATCTTCAATCAACTAACCCTTCTAAAACTGCCTCAGCTTCATATTTCATTTTCTCTTTTCTTTGTTGCTGTTTCAAGTGCTCCTCTTTTGGCATTGATGGAGATACATCATTCTTACATCTTTAACACATAGGTTGCTTATCATAGGCAACTTATCAAGTAGGTTTTCATCAAGGAAAACTTCATCAAGTAGGTTGCCATCAACTTTATCAAGTAGGTTGCCATCAAGGACAACACTTTGCATCATATTGCCAACAATCTCCCCCTTTGGACTTGATGGCAACCATTATGGTGTTTGATCACCACAACAGATAGATACATTGATTATAACTATTATTCAAACACCATGATACTCTCCCCCTTTGACATCAAGGGCAAAGGGCAGATCAAAACCAAAACAAGGTTTTTCTCCTCATGTAGAAAGAAAAGCTCTGTAGATCTGATGTGAGAAGGTTACCATGCTCCCCCTGAGTTCATGCTGAAGCTTCAAACACATTTTTCAATGAAGTACATGACTCTATGACCTTTCCTATTACCAAGGACTCAAACTTACATCAATGATCCAACCAAGTGGATTTACATATGTGACACAAGTACAAA
Source organism: Pinus albicaulis (assembly GCA_034641835.2). Taxonomy (NCBI): domain Eukaryota; kingdom Viridiplantae; phylum Streptophyta; class Pinopsida; order Pinales; family Pinaceae; genus Pinus; species Pinus albicaulis. The sequence continues at coordinate 1,518,435,891 of CM076575.1, read as the reverse complement.
CCAAGTGGGTTTACACATTTGATCAAGTCTTTACTGAATTTTAAAATTTTACATCATAGGTCTCAACATGACCTTTTCATCACATTATAACTTATACAATCAAGACCAAAGAATCTCAAGCATGAGATCTGACCACAGAAAATAATTAGAATGCCAACAATGCATGCTTTTTATAAGACCAAAGCTCCCCTTAGCTTGTTCATCCTGAACACTTTCACCATCAAATCATCAAGGCATCTTCATCAAAACATCAGAGAGTAAAACAGAATTATGAGAACAGAAACACCACCAGAGATACCCAACAGCACCACAACTGTGTATTCAAGTGTCATCCAACAGTTGTAGCATAAGTACATCAGTAACCAAGCCTTCAGGCTCTTTGCCGCATCAACATATTCTTCTCAAGAGGAATTATCATACCATAACAACTTCTTCAATAGTCAATTTGTGTCAAGTAAACATCCATGTGATCTCTTATCACCAAGATCTTCATGATTTATATTTATTTCATAATCATGATGTCCCATGTGTAGGAACTATATATAGAAGGTCTCAACCATGACAAAATTCATCAGCATCAAACTCTACATGATCTATCCTTATCTCTGAATCATAAGCCTTCCATCTCATCCATGTGTGAAAGAAAAAGAGACTCTTCAGCAAAAAGCAATCAAGGTTTATCCATAATCTCATCATAGGAAACCATGTATCATTTGCACTCCTCCATGCCATACTTTTTCAGTATTTGCTTAAGATATTTTGCTTGTGATAGGAATATTCCATCTGTTGTTTGTTGTATTTGCAAGTCAAGAAAGAATGGTAGTTCCCCAAGTAAAGACATTTCAAATTCTTGCTGCATATCAGAAGCAAATATTTGACTCATAGACTCTTCATAACTTCCAAAAATGATATCATCAACATATACAACCATAATCAATAGTTCATCATTTTCAGTTTTTTGTGTATAAGTTGTTATCAGTAGACCCCTTTGAAAATCCTTGTTGATGAAGATATTTGTCAAGATGATAATATCATTCCCTTGGAGCTTGTTTGAGTCCATATAGAGCCTTTTTAAGTCTACAAACAAGTTTTTCATCATTTCCCAAAATGAATCCTTCTGGTTGTTCTATATAAACTTCTTCTTCTAGATCACCATTGAGAAAAGCAGATTTAACATCCATTTGATAAACTTTGATTTGTTGGAAGCTTGAAAAAGCAAGAAAAATTCTTATGGCTTCAAGTCTGGCTACAGGAGAAAAAGTTTCTTCAAAGTCTATACCTTCTTGTTGAGCATACCCCTTGCAAACAAGTCTAGCTTTATTTCTTATAACATCCCCCTTCTCATTTAACTTGTTTTTGAATATCCATTTAGTTCCAATGACATTTTTGTCATGAGGTCTTGGTACTAATTCCCAAGTGTGATTATTTTCAATTTGATCAAGCTCTTCATTCATGGCTTGAATCCAACATTCATCTTTGCTAGCTTGACTGACATTGTGAGTTTCAATAGTGGACAGAAATGCCAGATTGCTAGAAGATACCACAAGAGTCCTTCTTGTTTGTACACCTGATCCCTTTTCTCCCAAAATTTGAGATTCTGGATGATTCTTTTGAACATATCTGGATGGACCCTTTTCAGACAAATCATCTTCAGGGTCTTCATTGGGTTCACTGTTTGTATCATCCTTATTTGATGTAGAGGGATATATGTCATCATCATCTTCTACATTTGTTGTTTGTTTTTCTTCTTTTGGAGCTGCTGGAGACTCATCAATAACAACATCTATACATTCAACAATCTTCTGAAGTCTTTTATTGTAACATTTATATGCCCTACTCCTAGAGGAGTAACCAAGAAATATTCCTTCATCTGCTCTGGGTTCAAACTTGCCAAGTTTTTCATCATTATCTTCCAAAAATTCTAAAATGCTTTACAGTGGGAGAATTACCATATCAAAAAAAACTTAAGGAAAAGGTCATATTTCATAACCATCATAATGCCAACAATGCATTATTCTCACTAAGGCTAATTCTCCCCCTGAACTTATGCCACCTGTACCTGTCTTCTTCACATCAGATGCACTGTTAGAATTAAACACAACTATCATTCATTGCTCCCCCTGTGATGATACATTACTGATTCCTATAATGTATCTCACATCACTCCTGCAGTCATTATGAGAAGTAAGCTTTAGAAGCGGATGACTACAGTAGGGTCAATATTCCCTACGTTTCTGACCGGTCCTCCTTCTTTTTCTAGCTCTGCTTGAAATTTCTTATAGTGTGCTGGAAATTGTCCAATTTCTCAGATCTATTCATCCTGCATTATTTTTCTACATGTCCATACTTGTTACAAGCATAACATCTTGTGTGACTAGAAAATTAAGCATAAGGATCATAATGTGTTTTTCTATTCTTTCTTCTATTGCAATCAACTGCTTTATGACCAAACTTGCTGCATGAAAAACAATATCCCTTAAAGAAACCTGAGTACCTTTCTATGTGGAATCTGTTTGTTTGTGACTGAAACAATCTTCTTCTGCAATTGGCTGCAACATGCCCATAATTATGACACTCAAAGCATTCAACATTATTGAATGATTTCCTTTGAGAGTTCATGATTGTCGGTTGATCTTTTGTCTCTTTCAATAATTCAAGTTTTGCATTGATATCCTTTGAATCATTAGCACTTTCTTGTGAACTAGATTCTCCTTTAACAGTTTCATGAAAACCAATACCAAATTTAACAGAAGGAGACCTTTGAATACTAAGAATATTATCCAGAATCTTAGTACTATCTTGAAACCTCAAGAGTTTATCCTTTTCCTCTAATTTACTTTTTAAAATGTTTACCTCAACCTCCAATCTTTGGCATTGCTTCTTCATACTTTCTTCGACCCTTCTTCCTTCTTCTACTTGATCATTCAATTTTAAAATCTCTTCTTTCAACCCATTTTCTTGTTCTTCAAAAGTTTGTAGGAGTTCTTCATTCTTCTTCTTTGATTTTTCTAGATCTGTTTTGAGAGAGATGATTTCTGCTTCAAGTCCTTCTTCTTCAAATGATTGTAGAAGTTCTTCATTCTTCCTTTTTGATGCTTCGAGATATGCTTTTAGAGAGATGATTTCTGCTTCAAGTCCTTTACTGTGATTGGTTACTTCATCATACAACCTTTGATACTTGTTTATCTGTCCATTCATTCTAGAGATCATATCTTTGTAGATAAATTCTCTCTCATTAAATAATCTTAGTCGATCTTCAACTTTAATCTTGAGAACCTCTTCTAGATCCATAAAATTACTTTTATTATCTTCACTATTACATGCACAAGGAAGTGAATCAAAAGAACAACAATAAATACATGTTCCATCTTCTTCATTTTCTGCTGCACATGTTTTCTGAGATATCTCCTTTCTTTGGGTAGCCTTCTTCTTTTGCTTCTTTCCCATTGTGACGGATCTCCTTCAAGCAATCAAGCTTCTGCAGAAGGACCTGCTCTGATTCCAATTGATGGAAAAATCCTGAGAGGGGGGGTGAATCAGTATTTAGAGCTAACTGATAATTTTATGTTTTCCTTTCTCTTAAAACCATATGTTACATTACTGCTTCCAACTTGTATTTCCAAAGATCTTATTATGTCTTTACTTAGATCATTACATCATTCATTCATCAGATAAGCAGTAAGCATGAACAGAAATAATAGAACAAACCAGCAACAGATATGAACACCAGGATTTAAGGTGGAAACCCAATTCGGGAGAAAACCATCGCTGCTGTAATCTCAGTCCTCAATATTTATTATAAATAAAACTTCTTACAATTTTATGCTGGTGCAGACTCATACCAGCACGCAGACACCCATCTGCAGAAGGCTACAACCTTCTCTCATTTACCAGCCTCTCCTGGAAGGGAGCTACTACCCCCTGCTCTCGTTTACCAACCTCTCCTGGAAGGGAGCTACTACCCCCTGCTCTCGTTTACCAGCTACCACTGGAAGCGAGCTACTACCCCCTGCTCTCGTTTACCAGCTACCACTGGAAGGGAGCTACTACCCCCTACTCTCGTTTACCAGCTACCACTAGAAGGGAGCTACAACCCCCTCTCTGAAGGCTTTGACCCTCAGCACTACTGCAGACCACGTTTCATCAATTTTCATACTTGATCCACCAGTTTCCACACGACATACCTTGCAGGCCACCAGATTTATTCATTCAGTACAGTCACACCAGTTCTTCATGATTTCGTCCATCGTTCAAACTAGACATTCATCATTGTCAAATCATTATATCCATGGGTGCATCGTAGATTCAGATTTATGAGTTAAGAACCGAGTTCGCCCATAGAGATATTCCTTAGAGAAATTTATTCATTCACGACCCTTACGATGCATACGTTCTTCATGATTTCGTTAGTCGATTAAACCAGGAATTAATCATCATCTGATCATCATATTCACAGGTGCACCATAGATTCAGATATATCAGGGTTTATTCATACAGATATCTCTAAAAGAGATTCGTTTATTATCAACCCTTTCACATGCATAGAGTTCTTCATGATTCTCATCACCTTATATAGTTTTCGCCTTTTTAAAACCTTGGTTCAAAACCATTCAATTGTTAATGGTATTCCTTTGACAATATTTTCATTTACCACCCTTACGTACCTCTTTGATTTCTTTTTAATTTATTTATTTATCAATTTGAAGAAATTGATAAATAAATATATTTATAACTTTGAACAGAAATTTAGGATTAAAGTTAACCCTTCGCATTTTAACGCTTTCAAACAATATCGTAAACCTTTGACCCCGGGCCCACAAAAATAGTCAATAGCCAATCATATACATGCACGGTACCATAAGTAAATTTCGCGCAAGTCCAGCGTCCAATCACTGTTAGATTAGCAAACTTCCAGATCGACGACGTATATGCATATCGCTCGACCTCCGATGCCGAACGTTAATGTGTGATGGTCCGCCGTACCTGTGTTAATCTTCGCGCACCTTCAACAAATGATGACCGTCCGATGACTTCCCTCCAGATCAACGACGCACAACAATATCGCTAGGCGTCCTGGGTCGAACTATAACATGCGATGGCGCACAGTGAAAAGCGGTTTTGTGAAATCGTACAAGGACACGTGTCGAGCACTCTATGGAATCGCTCCTCAACCAGGAAATACCACTTTTCCCACAAAAGCGGTGCGATATGGGCAATCCGCTTCCACAAATCCACTCGCGGTTTTTAAACAGTGATCAACCGTCCAATCAAATTCCCGCTCCGTACTCCAGGTTCCGTCTACGTATATATATGAACTCTACCCTTTATGTGCAATAAATTAACAAATATTTCTTGGTTCCATAATTACCAATGACTCATTTTGTTCATATTGTATCAGACGCAATTAATTTAATTTGACACAGGCGCATATAAAAATCCTTCCCTGTATTACAACTATAAATTGACCTTCCTCAGATTCTCATACAGACTAAAAACCTTCAAATTTTACATAAAGAGCGTAGGTTCACACACATTCATCTATCAAGTCCTTAACACGGATTTAACCATACATGTTCTGCTTACTTCAAAACCTGACTTCTCTTTTCCTGCCTCTACTACCTCTTTGCTGCCTTCAAGAATCCGCTCATCTATTCCATTAAAAATTTTAATTTTGAATCCTTGCCACAGGGTTTATGATGTTTACAGATAATGATTCATAGTTGTCCTCAGGGACTCAACTATCCTTCCTTCTGAATTCTATCAAGAATATACATATAATTCACAGAGAATGCAGAACCTTTTTCTGTTTGATGGCCTGTTTCTTCCTATACTGTCTCTGGACAAATTTCAATTCACTGCTTGTCCCTGCTCCTTGACTGATACTGCTCTTTGTAGCTCAAACTATAGATGCACTCTTTCTCTGTTCTTCTCTGCTACATTTCTTTTCTCTGTTCCTAATTACTATTTCAAATGCCAATTCCTCTGCCACTATTTTCTCTGATGTCTCTGCTGCCTTTCCAGATCTCCAATCAACTAACCCTTCTAAAACTGCCTCAGCTTCATATTTCATTTGCTCTTTTCTTTGTTGCTGTTTCAAGTGCTCCTCTATTGGCATTGATGGAGATACATCATTCTTACATCTTTAACACATCGGTTGCTTATCATAGGCAACTTATCAAGTAGGTTTTCATCAAGGACAACTTCATCAAGTAGGTTGCCATCAACTTTATCAAGTAGGTTGCCATCAAGGACAACACTCTGCATCATATTGCCAACAGATAGGGTATATTCCCCTCCCTCGATGATCATATGTTGGTTGGTGTCCAATTCTTTATTGTCATAGGTTTTTAGCTGATTGGATGAGATATTCATTAATTTAAAGGGTAAGTCAATAAAATATATGAATAGGTAAGTAAATAAGATCACTAGGATCCTAAAGAAGCATAAAATTTCCTTGATTTTCAAGCCCCTTAACACTATTCAGAACTATCCAAGATCAATAAAGGACCCTGTAAACCCAAGAGATGGAAAAAGGCGTTTACATCATTCCTTGCTCCTGTGGGACTCCATACATTAGTGAAAATGTCTGATCCATTAATCAAAGGATTTATGAAAACACTGCTGGCTTAAAACATGGAAGGTCCTTATCCTCTCCCTTAGCAGAGCATGCTTAAAATATGAACCATCACATTTGCATCGAAAAGGCTAAGGAATTTCTAGGATCGACCATTTTCATCACCCAAAGTTAAGGGAGGCTTTAGAAATTGAGAAAAGACCAATTAATCTTAATAGATACGATGGTTGGAGCATTAGTAGATGTTGGATCCCTACACTATACTCCTATATGGTGCTTCATTTAAGCGGCCTACCCTCTTTTGATTCTGCATAATGTGTTTAATTTTAATTATATTATTATTCGTTAATAATATATTTTTTAATTAATTAATTGAAAAAAAAAACCTTTCAATAAAAATATAGATTTAATAAATTTATTATTAATATTATAAACAAAGATTAATAACAAACAAGCCTTTACATTTATTTTTTCCTCTTACTTTATTATTAATTTATTTTGACCTTTGACTATATATCATTCCCGTAAAAGAATGGTTGATTATTTAATAGTTTTTAATAATAATAATAAAATATAATAAGATTAAAATATATAATACTAAAATAAAATAAAATAGATAATATTATAGAAATTGAAATAACAAAAATTATTGTTTTTCCCTTTTGAGTCAAACTAGTTGTTAAATTATAATGGCTAGTTAGCCCTTCTCTTCATCTATTTAAGTTTGTCACCATGATCTGATCTCTCATCTTGTCATGAAGATGAACCACACTGGTTGGTTCAAAAAGCATCGACAAATTATTCTTAGATGTGATTATCATCGAAATATCTCTCTTTATAAATTATGGATCACCAGAAGCCAAATTTAAAAAACATCTATTTTTATCAAATAATTTTTATCTTCGTAAAATTGTAATTTATTTATTTCATTTTTTATTAATTAATTAACTAATTTCACACACACACACACACACACACACACACACACACATATATATATATATATATATCCTCTTTTACTTTTCTATTAAAATATTCTCCAATATTTTAATATAATAATATTTGAAACTAATGGTTGAATATTATTAATTTTATTAAAAACTATATGATAAAAATAGATTAGACTTATTTTTAATTAATTATATATATATATATATATATATATATATATATTATCCTATTAAAATATTTTTCAATTTTTTTGTAATATCCCTACAATACAAACTCTTGTAAATTCATATATTTATAAAATGAATATATTATTATTGTAATATATGACTAAAATTTTCATTAAGATTTAGTTAAGGTGGATCTGGTTGTAATTATCAAAAGGAATTACATAGGCTTGGTTTTTATGGTGGGATGGTTTAAAACACAGAATTGTCTATAATGCGACTTTTTGAAAAATTCGACAAAGAGAAATGTCTTTTTTCCGATTGATGTGCCAGTTCTCGTTATCCCCCTGAGATCGACATCCAAATCGATCGAGTGGATTAAATTTGAATGGCTATATTGGAACTCACTCGGATCGATAGCCACATCGATGGAGCAAATTAAAGTTGAAGAATGGTTGGACTATGTATTTAAGCGCTTTTCAGTGGGTGATGGAGTTCTGGTATGCACGTTAGGGTGTGCTTAGCCATTACATGCAACTACATGTTATTTGAACACATTCTAGGTCTTTTCAACGAAAACGACCAAGGCACTTTGAGAATTTTGATACACTCTGGGAAACATGTTTAGTCAGTTTTTCCATTATTTTTACTTTTCTTACCATTTGGGCACTTCCTCTCAACATTTTCTCTGACTAGTAACGCCTCTGCAACGTTTAAAACCTATTGGCATATATAATATAGAGCGGAAATTTGCACTCTATACAGTATCAAATTTCATGGAATTATTTAAGCGAAGATGCAGAGTCTATAGCTTAGATTTCAAGGTGATATGATTATATGGCTCCTTATGTTTCCAGCTCCCAATGGGACAGCCACGGTTGAAGAAGTGAGGTCATGGGGTGAGAAATATTTTGTCCTAACTACCATAGGCTTGTGAAGGTAAAAAAGGTAAAGAGTACCATTGGTCCTTACAATTGTTTCACGGATTCTTATAGCATTCCTGTAAAAAAGTGAGGGCTGAGACACCTCAGCTCGTAGTGGGTCTGAATATCTCCCATGGTAATCTGAATGCTCACGGGATTCTAATGTGTGCCAATATATTTAATAAAGCTAAAGGATAATATATATATATATATATATATATATATATATAATATTGACCACTTTTCACGAGTGGTTGATAATCATTGGGTGGGCCTGTTGACGTTATGTGGTCCGGATGGATTCGAGCCTGGTAAGTGGAACGACTTTTAGAGATGTTTCCAAAATGTAGTGAGATTTGTACTTATAAATGTCATTGAAAATAAAAAGATGTTTAAATTTTATTAATAATTATATGATATTAAAATGTTTTATATATTAATTTGTATTTTGTTTGTTTAAGCCTGGTAAGTGGAATGACTTTTAGAGATGTTTCCAAAATGTAGTGAGATTTGTACCATATAAATGTCATTGAAAATAAAAAGATGTTTAAATTTTATTAATAATTATATGATATTAAAATGTTTTATATATTAATTTGTATTTGGTTTGTTTGAGCCTGGTAAGTGGAACGACTTTTAGAGATGTTTCCAAAATGTAGTGAGATTTGTACCATATAAATGTCATTGAAAATAAAAAGATGTTTAAATTTTATTAATAATTATATGATATTAAAATCTTTTATATATTAATTTGTATTTGGTTTGTTTGAGAAATAAAAATATTATTATTATTTTTATTCTTACAAAAGTTTTGAATATTAATCTATTTGAAAATGATATACCAATTTAAATATATTTAATTAAATAATTTTTAATATTAAATTGTTTATTTTTTATTTCATATAATAAATTTCGATATAAATTATAAATAAAATTAATTAATTATATATTATTTAATAATTAAAATTGATTGGTTAAATATTTTTCAAAATTATTTAATAAAATTAATTTTAAAAACTAAAATTGCTTCAAATATTTTAAATTGAAAATCAAAATATACATTGCACCACTACCATTGTTATAAATTAAAAATAACTACTATTGTAATAAATTAAAAATAAAAAATCTTATGACTATTTTATTATTATACCAACAGTCTTGTAAAACTATCTATTAAATGTTTTTTATAATTCTTTGAAAGAAACTTTTTAAAAGTAATGAATCCTCTTAAAAATAGAACTTAATTTATTTTTTTAAACATCGAAACCAAAAGAGTATAAATATTAAAACAGAATTACGATGATAAAATATTTTGTGTATATAAAATAAATTAATTAAAATAAATGGATTCATCTTAATTCTGGAAATCCCGAGCACCTAGAGGGATCAAATTTCTTGAGATACAAACTTATTTTAGTGTTAAAAGAGATTTGATCACTCTTCGTATTTGGTAAAGAAAACCACCTGTTATTTAAAAAAAATTAGCGTTTACTTAATTGACCCCATTCCCCACATTAAGCCTATATATTTGGCCTCGTCTTCCATTTGTAAAAATTGAGATTTGCAGTTTGTGTAGAAATTATACAAACAATATGTATATCAATGGATTCAATCTGATCATGCAATATGCTAAAGCAAGATACTGAATCCTTCTACAAATCAATTGCGGAAAATAAACAAGATCACCAATCACAACAAGTAAAGAAAGAAGCAAATCAAACCACAACATAGATATTTTCCCAGGGAAATCTTGCTGCTCAACCCCCTCTATCTTCTATTGTATATTGACCAAGGAATCATGAAAAAATTACAATGCACTCTTCTCACAAGAGTCTCTTGCACTCTCACAACTGCCTCACACTGATCTAGACAAAATCGACCAACACTTAGCCAATTTTCAGCCTCTACTTAGCTTGCCTTGCTTGCACTATTCATGTGGAATGCAATCCCTATTCTTTAAGAAATTCAACCTTCCAAAATTGTGCAATTCTCATGGGAAATCTTATGGTTGTTTTACTGCATGCAGGAAGCCTACTAATGATACAATTGATAGTTAACATCACTTTAACCTTTGTCTCAACTGGGTCTCCATTGGAACTGACATGCATGTAGCTATTAATAGTAAATCATCAGCTTCATGACAGATCGCTACATGTGAATTAAATCTAATTTAATTAAATTTACCTCTCACTAGTGCAATAAACAGTTACAACTAGTTCAACTGATTTTAACTCAATAAATTGAGTTAACTGATTTCTCATGCATTAAACTAATCCACTAACTACAACTTGGACTCAATAACTAATAGAATCACTCTGCATGCCTCACCAACCACCCTCAACTCAAAATTCATGAGCTAACTGAGTTTATCACACTTAGCTAACTATTACAAGCTATTATGAGATAAGATTACATTTTATTTTCCAAGTTAATTAAGAGAAAATTAAATTAGACACACATTTATTGTTGAATTTTCAACACTCCCTCTCAACAAGAAATTGATTATCAGCTACCCTAATTCTGCCTCTATGGTATTTGAATTTTCTCCTGGCGAGCGCCTTCATCGGAATATTTGCATCCTGATCTTCCATGGGAATGTACTGAAGTAACATAATGCGCCTATGAACAAAATCTCTGAGATGGTTGTATTAGATGTCTATATTCTTTGACCTATCATGGAATACCGGATTAACCGAGAGTTTAATGCAACTTTGGTTATCATAATGTATCACCGTCGGCTCCATCTGATGACCAAACAAACCATCCACAATCTTCCTAATCCAAATGGCCTCACATGAAACTTGACTGGTTGCCTTGTACTCTGCCTCGACTGAACTAAGTACCACAAATATATGCTTCCTCATGTACCAAGAAACTATTGTTGATCCTATGATGAAGATCCCTCCTGATGTGCTCTTTCTATCTGATGGACTGCCTGCCCAATCTGCATCAGTGAAGCCTTGTAGCTTCACTCCCTCTATTTGTTTGTGCCATAATCCATACTCTGTAGTACCCCTAAGATATCTCAAGACATTCTTCCTAGCCTTCCAAAAGAGGTTAGTCGGCTTAACCATAGCTTGACTCAGTTGATTAACTGTTGTTACACTAAAAATTGTCACCATGACGTTTTACTGTCTGTATGGGTTCAACATTACTCATAGAATACTCCCTTACAAGTCTACAACATCAAGTTCCTAAAACCAAGCCTTGAAATTGAGAGAAAAGCTTATAAAAGTCATAAAAACACTTGTACCGCACTTTCTCTTAGTATTACCTGCGGTGCCGCATATGTTTGTTCTAGAACATGTGCAACCGGCTGCACTTTTTCTTCATTAAAGGTGCAGTTCCCTGTAAAAGGTAAAGTGAAGGCGGAAGTAAAATTTAGAAGCCCAGCTGGTTGAATCTGGAAGCTTCTGGAAGAAATTATCCAGGAGAAAGTTCGCTCCTTTCATGTACATTCATCCCTCCATTAAAGGAGCCTACCCCTTGGTATGTGGAACTTAATCCCTTTGAAAGAGGATTCTATCCCCTCTTATTTGGAACTGCAACCTCTTCTCTTTTGCTATAAATTGATGCCATAGTTCAACCTCAAAGGGGAGTTACACTTTCAGATTTTTTGAGGAGAACTGCTGGAGAAACTCAGACTCTCTTAATTGATCATCATGTGGGAATGATTACACACTCATGTGTATGTTAGTCGAGAGAGTGCAAAGGCTTGTCAAAGTAGAGGAAACACTTGTTTCGGACCCCAGAAGGACTTGTATGGCATCAAGGCGAACACGGTTGTAAGGCTCCTTCTTTCATTAAAGATAATACAAATGGATCATGTTTTCTCAATGAGTTGTTTATTTAAATGGCTTATTTCTTGAATTCCTTGATCATCAAGATAGATTTTTGGTTTATGAATTAATCTATATTATGCAAGTGCTTCTGATTTTTTCATGTCTTTGATTGTAGATCCCAAAAGGAGATGTATTCAAAGCGACAGGAAAGAAGACTACGATCAACGCTAGACTACAGGTAAGTCCTAAATCCTTCATTATAGATAATTCTAGATCAAATATAATCTAGAGAAAGTAGTTTACATTTGTCTGTTTGTTGTTAGTTATCCGTAGGATACTAGGGAGATCTGTCTTGTCTGCAAGAATGATTTATCCATCCAACAAAATGGTAACTTCGTTGGGGAATGGATCTTAAACTTAGTTTTTGTTTTATTTTTGACTTGTGAAATTGTTTTTCTGATTTTGATTGATTGATACTGGCTTGGGTAATTTATTCCTGTAGAATCCCTGAAAAGTGCTTTAGAATTTTTTATTTTTCTTTAAGTTTTCTGGTCTCCGCACTTTTTCTTTAGGCACAGTGTAGTCATCTCCACTATTTTTATGTATACATAGTGCGGCACCGCACCTGTTTACACTAAAACCTGCGGACCCTGAGAAAATTTTTGGAAAAATTAAAATTCTCTTTTCTAGGATCGGCTTGTAAGATTCTCATTATACACCCAGACTTGTATTTTCTGTTAGAAATCTTTGTGTGAGAGTTTCTTTCAACATTTTTAAGTTTTGAATGATTTTCTACAAGATCAGCATGTTATAAGTGATATTTTCTTTGTCTTTGTGTCACTCAAAGATTAGAAACCTCTATATACCTTAGATCACTGGTATTTCATTGTTTTCTTGTTGAGTCTATGACTTCATAGCAGAAATTGTTTTATGAGAATCAGATCCCATTTTCTCATTTGCAAATCTTTAAAAAACTTTTTCATTAAGTTTTGAATTTCACTTAAAAAACCATAGCTGGATGTTTTTGAGTTTTTTGCTGATTTTAGCAAAGAATTTCTTAGTTAGATTACAAAATAACCAAAATGTCCTCAAAATATTTAAATTTTTGATTTCATTTTTAATTCTTAGAATTCTTAGATCTCGAAATTAGTGTTTTTAGTTTTGAGTGTTATTTTTTATTTCTAGAATTGTAGTTTTCTTTTGGAGAATGTTTGATTGTAGTTTCGATCTTGAATAATAAAGGGATTTCTTTTTGATCAATTGATCATTCTGAGTTCTCATAAGATAATATTTCTTTTCATATGTTCTTGTTTTGAAGGGAAGAATTGTTTTAAAATATTGCATTTCTCAACTCTTTCTTTTAGATAGAATTCATTGAAAGGAAATGAATTGTTTCTCATAATAGATGCATTTTTAGTGTGTTTTGAGTCGAGTCACTACATATCATCAAAGTTTCACTTTCACACCTATTGTCCTAAGAAACAGCCTATTAAAAGAAATGCTTAAATTAAAATCAATCTAGTAATTTTTATATTTCTAGGACTCTTTTCCACCAACATAGCTTAGGCTAGTGTCTTGGAGTAGGGAGTAATTAACTCTCCAAGATAATTAAAACAAACAAGTATTCAATATTGAGGTAGGAAAAATCCAATCGTAGCTTGTATGCTTTGGGAAGCTCCTCCTAAAGGAGTCAAGCATGAGATCATATCCGAACTAGTGAGGTGATCAATTCTATCTCATTGGGAATGATAGAAGATGTGTGCGTATTAACAACGGTAAACCTCAGATTGACCATTGTTGAGGAGCCTGGGGTCACTTGTTGGTATACCTTGGATTATGTCAAGGAGCCTTAAAGAGGATTGAGCTTTGTTACTCTGTCCTTACGCGTATATCGGATCGTAGACTGTTCCCCCAGGTATATTTGTTCCTGTTGGTAACCTTAGTGGCCATAAACTTTAAGATTTTTTCCTAAGGTGACGGTGGAGGAAATATCCCACTGTACCTGGAGCAGATTTCGACTAGACTCACTTGGACTCTCCAGAGGGTTATCTTCACTCGAGATGGTTTAAGTGGAGAAACTTGAACTGGTCTGTTTCATTAAGCAGGTTGTCGGGGTAACTGTTCTAACCGCCATGTCTACATTAAAATACTACGATGTTGGATTTCATCACCAACTAGTGTTTTTAGTGTGGGAATCTATTGTTTGTGTGTGGTTTGATCTCCTAGATTTTATAAGCATTTGATCTTTTGATTGTCTCCTTAGTGACTTTAGGATTTTTAATTGAAATTTTCTTTGATTGCGTGTGATTAATAATTTTTAATCGTGGCTGAATTACCAAGACAATCGCGTAGACTTCGGGGGAAACCCCCTGAGTATACACCAAGCCAACTTGAAGGACTAAAAGCTCTGGTACTGCATACTATCAGCAGAATTAGATCGACAAAACCAGGAGAATCATCTATAATTACTCATCTTGACTATCATGAAGTAAATCAATCACACACAAAAAAATATATTCAAGAGCTAATTTCATTCATATATATATATATATATATATATATATATATATATATAGAATAAGTTTTTAAATAAAATTGGGTATATAATAAATTAAAATGATATAGTAACTAAATATATCCTTTTAATTCAATTATATATTTAGATTTTATTTAGTCCTTTGTTTAATTAACTATTAATAATTCACCTTCAATTATTTAATCTTTTATCATATTAAATATTTTCTAGGCCTTTAAAAAAGTTTAAATTAGAAGCTTTATTAGTTTATTTAGATCTTTAACCTTGTAGGAGTCCCCTTTTCTTTTATAGTTAAACCTTATAACGTAGATTATTAACCTTGATAAAATAAAATTTATGGAATTAGGATCATATTATATATATAAAATAAATTAATAAATATATAAAAATTATAAACTTTGGTCGACTCTTTTATAAAATAAATTAATAAATATATAAAAATTATAAACTTTGGTCAGCTCTTTCTAGAAAGCTACTTCTACCTATATTTAAGGTCTTAGTATTTTTCTCAATTCCTTCATTCAAGAAATGTCCTGATGATGGATCCCCGTTGGGATTCGAAACGTCGACACTCGTTTTCTAGCAATGTGGATAATCCGGGAAGTTTTTAAAAAAAAATTTGAAATCACTGACATTGCTTCTGCAACCAGTGAATTAGCTGAAGAACCTGAAATTTCTGAGCCATAAACTGAACCTGCTGCGTTGGAATCATCTTTAGGATTTTTTACTCCGACTTCTAGTGATCTTGATTCACCTAGAGTAAGACATCGCATTATCGAAAACCTTCCTTCTGATCTCATAAGTATTGAAGAACTTGTTGGTCCATACAAAGACGTCATTCTTTCGAAACCCAAGAAACTTTAAATCTTAGAGAGCATGAATCAATATTCTACAGCCCTTTTAGAACTGACGCTTGGTATTTATCATTGGTATATTTTTTACAAAATGTAGGTCTTACTTATTCACCACCCCAAATTCCTTTTTACCCTACACCAAGAGGTTATCAACCTTCATTAGCTATGTCGGGTGAGTCATCTATGTTTTATGAATCTCCAAAAACATTTTTATACGGTGGTTCGTCTGTTCCTCCGGGATACCAGTTTCTCTCTGGTACCTTCTCAGGAGTAGCTCCTCAAGCAATTGAACAAATGTTATCATCTGGTGCAAATGGAACAAACACTAAAACATTGTACATAAAAAATATTTTTATGATGTCTAGAAATATTCCAAATCCTCAACCTCAAGGAATTCAGTTACCGCCTGGGGGAAACCTCAAGGAAGTCAGTTACTGCCTGGGGGGTAGCCTCAAGGTAGTCAATTACTGCCCGGGGGGCAACCTCAAGGTAATTTTTTACCGCCCGGGGGTCAACCTGTAGGACAATATTTACTGCATAGGGAGCAACCTCAAGGACAGTACATACCTCAAGGTCAATATAAACCTCAAGGACAATACATACCTCAAGGTCAATATCAACCCCAGAGTCAGTTCATACCTCAGGGTCAATATCAACCCTAGATTCAGTACATGCCTCAAAGTCAATATCAACCTCAAGGTCAGTACCTAGCTCAAGGTTTTAAACCTCCTTCAGGTCAACCATTATTACAAGGAGTTGGAAATTTTCCAGTTAATTATCAACCCTACTTTCAACCTGGTTATTGTCCTTCATATGCACAACCTTCTATGGTCAATATCCTAGAATTAATATAATGTGGGATCCATCTCAAATTCAACAGACTTTGCAACCCAATGTGCAGTTACCTAATAAACCTGGACAACCCATAGGTTCTGGTCCAACCCAGCAACCTGTCCAGCCTACCATTCAAGTCTCTGCACCTGGTCCTGTCCAACAGCCTGGGCCTAATACACCTAGAACTCCACCTCAATATTCTAATGCTGCAGCAACTTTTGTTCAACCTACCACACCTATTTCTGGAGTATCTGTAGCTCCTGTTTCTACTACCCCTGTATCAGTACAAATTCCTCAAGTATCTATGCCACAGTCAGGACCTACAATTCAGACTACGGTCCAGATGCCTGCAGGACAATCTGGTACAAGTACAATTCTCACTAGTCAACCACAATTTACTTATCAACCATACCAGGGGCAGTATCAATTTGGACATGCTACAAAAAATCCAACATATCAGTATCAGCCGTACCCTGGGTATACTTATCAAGTACCTCAAAAACCCCAGTTTGGTCCGGTTAATCCTAGTTATCTAGGAGGCTTCACAATTCCCAATGCGCATCCAATTCTAGGATATCCTGGATATCCTCCTCATAGAAGTGGTTTGATCACACAAGGTTATCAATACTCTAGCCGTCGGTTACCGTTCATAGCAACTTTAGATTTACCTGATCTATCACGCCTTACGAATGATCCCATTTTTTATCTTCCGTATTGGCCGCTGATGCCTAATAAGTTGCCCAGTGATATTCCAAAGTTTGAAGGTAAGTCAAGAGAAGATCCATCTAATCATGTTATGACTTATCACCTCTGGTGTGCATCCAATTCACTAATTGGTGATTCGATTCGATTACGTCTTTTTCATAGAACTCTCATTGGTCTCACTGCCAAATGGTACATTGAGTTACACAAGGCTCATTTAATAATTTTAATGCACTAACTACTGCTTTCTTAACCCATTTTCAATTTCCTGTCATATACAACAATGGCACGGAATTGTTGACCTCATTAAAACAATCTACATATACGTACATATCTGATCACATTCATGAATGGAGATGTAGGAGACGTTTGGTGAAAGTATTTATTCCAGATCAAATTTTGGCTGAAAGGTTTATCAAAGCGTTATTGCCCAAAATTACTGAATATGTGGCCAAAGGAGGTGTTGTTACAGAAGATCAATTCATTGCTCAAGCTCAGTACTTTGACCTTGTATATACATAGTTAGGTACTCTGTATGACAAAATCCCCGATTTACCAAGACCTAATCAGTTAAATACAACTCCTTCAGGATCTCATGCCGCTAATGGTGTAATTGGTTCTATTAACACTAGCAAGAGTAAGAAGAAATCTTCCAAGACAACTTCTCCTATTATAACTTTACCCGATTCACCAAAAGGAGATTCTTCCATTGAAACATCCGCCGATATTAATGTTGTAGAATAATCTACAGCCAAACCTAAAACTGGTGGTAAGAATAAAGGTAAGAATAAAAAACAAAAAATCATCTTCAAAAGATAAAAATGATAAAACTGAACCAACTGACGATAAATGAAAATCTCGCTATCCTTGTCTGATCTATGATGAGAATCATTTTACTAAAGAGTGCCTGCATAGAGCCGAGGTATCGAAATTCGTTAAGGGTTCGCCCATACCTACTGTCTTGAAAGATCCCTTTCCTACTCAAGATAGTAAAATTATTGGATCTTCCTCGAATACACTAGAAGATATCTTAATGGTTGAGACACGGTCACAAGATTATGGTAGCAAAAATCTTGTTGGTGGTAAAGAAGTAGAAAATTCTAATTCAGCATCAAATACATCTCCCTTAGTTTCTGATCCGCTACAGATTGAGAAACCAAATCCTGACTTAGTAATCAAACCGCCTGCTAAAGGTGTACTTCGTAAATCAGATTTCAATCCACATGCGAGAGCTTCTCAGAACTACAATATTGTTGAAGACTTGGTGATTTCCCCTTCAGCAATGTCGGCTTTGGAAGTGCTGAAATCATGTCCAACACAAAGAAAATTACTATTGTTAGCCATAGGAGCTGTATATCTTCAGGATTCGAACCTAATGATCTTCGATTTGGAAAATTTTACACCCCGCCTACCCCATCAAATGGATTTTCAGATTCCAGTATTAGTAAAAAACAAACGTTGCTTTCATACTGTTATTGATGAAGGGGCTTCTACATGTATCATGTCGTTAAAATGTTGGAAATCACTTGGTTCTCTGACACTTAACCAATCTCTGACTATCCTCAAAGCTTTTGATGGAAGAGGATTCCATCCGTATGGTATTTTATAGGATCTACCTATAGAGGTCAAAGGAAAAACCGTTAATTTAGATGTGGAAGTGGTTGATGCCCCTCTGGATTACAACCTTCTCCTGGGTCACAGTTGGTCTTAAGCCATGACTACTATTGTATCATCGGTTTTTCGTCTCATCATGTTTCCTCATAAAGGAAAGATCGTTAAAATAGATCAGCTCTCATATTATTCATTTGACCTAGCAACTACTGATAGCATCCAACATGTCGGAAAATCAACTATCCCTTATAAAGATGTTGGAGTAGGTTTAATTAAAGATTCTGCTTTACTGGGAACTTTTTCCCTGCCTGCTCCCAATGTACTGCCTCCTATTGCTAACATCAATATGATTACATCAAGTACTATTTCCTTTGATGATCCTTGGATAGTACCTTCAGACTTAGAACTGGATTCTTTCGATGGCACAATGCCTTTGAGTCCTTTTGAATTAGCATATTAGGCAGTACAGTCATTTTCTAATACTCCTTTAACTAAACCTAATCTAGTGAATGTGATCAATGAGGAATCACTTTCCATATCGAGCTCAATTTCGACATCAATTCTAGATCTTGTTCAACAAGTATTCAATACTGATGAGCATATTCGTGAATTTTTATCTATAGATGAATTACCATGGGAAGATCTACATCATCAATCTTCATTTTTACCTAATCTCGATAATTTTGAAACTAATTTTTCCTCCATTTTTACTGCTGATTATTTCAACAAACCTCAGAATCCTCTCACGAATTCCGATTCTAAATTGAACTTAGCAAAAATTTCTACAACAGTTCCTCTTGACATCTCAGTAAAACTAGGAATTGTTGAAAACATTCATATCGGTGCTTCTTGTATGCCAGATGAAATCCAAGCATATAAAGCCCTATTTCAAGAATTCCGTGACATTTTTTCCTGGTCATATGAAGAAATGCCAAGAATCGATCCATCAATTGTTGTTCATGAAATTAAAACAAACCTAGATGCTAAACCTGTCCGACAAATATTACGTCAGATACATCCGCGAAAAGCCGCCGCTATTAAAGTAGAAATTGAGAAATTACTTCGTGCAGGTTTTATTTATTCGATTCCTTTAAGGATTGGGTATCTAACATTGTTCTTGTTAATAAAAAATAAGGGAAAATACGAGTATGTATCGATTATAGGGATATAAATAGAGCTTGTCCAAAAGACAATTATCCAACCCCCTATATCGATCAAATTATTAACGATTGTGCCGGAAGTGAAATGTTTTCGTTTATGGATGGATTTTCGGGCTACAATCAAATCAAAATAGTCCCTGTTGATCAACCCAAAACAACTTTCATTTGTCTGTGGGGGACTTTTGCTTACTGCAAATTACCTTTTGGATTGAAGAACGTTAGTGCAACTTTTCAGAGGGAAATGTCTTATGCATTTCATGACATTAAACACATTTTGCAACCCTATCTCGATGATTTTCCTACACATTCATCACGCAAAGCAGATAATGTTACTCATCTACGAGCTATCTTTATGAGATGTAGGCATTATAGGATTCATCTGAATCCTCACAAATGTGTCTTTTGTGTACAATCTGGACGATTGTTGGGATTTTTTGTCTCAAAGGAAAGCATTCATGTCGACCCATCAAAGCTTGAGGCTATCATCAATTTAATTCCTCCTTCTACTCTTCACCAACTCCAAAGTTTGCAAGGGAAAGCGAAATTTCTGCATCGATTCATTCCTAACTTTGCTGAGTTAACCAAAGGTTTTATCAGGTTGTTGAAGCAGAATATTCCTTTCTTTTGGGACGAGATCGCTGATCGATATTTTGATGCTCTTAAACACGCGTTGACCCATGCATCGTTATTGCATCCTCCCAGTTACAACCAGGATTACTTTTTATACCTAGCAGCCTCCAATTCTACGATTGGTATGGTCTTAGTTCAAGAAGATGAATTCCACAATGAACATGTGATTTATTTTCTCAGTCGCAATTTGCATCCAACCGAAATCAAATACTCACATGTGGAGAAATTTGCCTTGGCAGCAGTTCAAGTTGTCCAACGATTTCGTCATTACATACTGTTATGAAAAACAACAATGATTTCTGATTGTAACCCTATGATGTATTTTTTGACCAAACAACTGCTAGGGGGAAAATACTCCAAATGGATTGTTATCCTACAAGAGTTTGATTTGGAATTTGAAAAATCCAAATCAAAGAAATCATTGGTATTCGCTAAACTTATGTGTGACTTCCCAAGTACTGACATAGAAACTGTGGCATAACATCGAATCGCGAATGAATCTTTGTTTCTTATTAGTACCATTAATCCTTGGTATGGAGATATCATCATTTATCTCCAAACCCAAAATTTTCGGCCGAGCTCTCACGATCGCAACGATGAAAAATCCGTTTCCAGTCTCACCAATATCATATTGTTGGTGACACACTATACCATCGTGGTGCAGACTCTGTTTTTCGACATTGTCTCACTCTTGACGAAGCTGAAAAGGTTTTAAATGACTATCACTCTGGAGCATGTGGCAGTCATATGTCTGGGCATGCCATAGCCCAAAAGATATTATGCTGGATATTTTTTGCCGTCCTTATTTAAAGATTGTATTTCTGCTATCCGAAATTGCCACAACTATCAAATCTTTGATCGAAATATGCATGCACCACCCACTCCTCTTCGCCCTATAATTGTTGTCGGTCCCTTTGAAAAATGGAGCATTGAATTCATTACATGTAACCCTCACTCAGCCGGGGGGCATGCGTATATTATTCTAGCAGTAGATTATTTTACCAAATGGTCCAAGGCGATGCTCATTTCAGTGTACCCCAAGCAATAATTAATGACCATGGGAGTCATTTTTGAAACATCGCGATGATCGAACTGACTGATCAACTTGGCCTGCGCCATGACAGTTCTACACCATATTACCTATAGTCTAATGGTCTGGTTGAAGCTATCAATAAATTTTTAGTCACCATGATCAAACGAATCATCAGAATTCATAAATCGAATTGGCATACCATGCTTTTTTCAGCACTTTGGGCATATTGAACCTCAGCAAAAACATCGACAGGTTTTACCCCTTTTCAATTGGTTTATGGTTTAGAAGCGATATTACCGATTGAATGTGAGATACCGTCAGTCCAACTAGCCATAGAGTTACTACTAGCCACTTTTGAAGAGGAGAAACACTTTTTGTACTTAGCTTAATTAGATGAGAATTGGCGCACCACTGCATTAGCTATTGAAGCTCATGCAAAACGAATGAAAGCTTAGTATGATAGAAGTGTTACACCTTGTATTTTTTTAGAAGGAGACCTAGTCTTGGTTTCTGATCAAGCTAATGATAAGCTAGGGGCTAGGAAATTTGAACCCATGTGGCATGGTCCTTATATTGTCAAGCGACAGATTGCAAAAGGGGCCTATGAACTGATTGACTTTGATGGGGTCTCTTTAGACAAACCCAGAAATGGGCTTTATTTGAAGATATATTATGCTTGATTCTTGTGTGGAGATATTCCCTGTATATTAGTTATTTTCATAAGCTGGTATGTTGTAGATTAGAAAAGCGTGCCTAGTTTAAGTATGCTTTTACTACTATCCCTGCTTATCTGGATCACTCTTGATTTTTCAGATGTCGACGTCCCTTCAAACATACATTGGTTTTGATGATGGTGCTTGTCGTATTACACACAACATTTCTTCCGCAACTTGGGTTATTAATTCACCCACTGATGAGTTAGTATCTATGCATGGGGTAAGCCTCAGTCAAACAACGAACAATATTGCAGAATATAATGCAGTTATTAAGTTATTATCTGAATCCATTTCATTTGGAATTCGAAGTTTGATCATTAGATTAGATTCTGAACTCGTTGTATTACAATTAAATAGAGTATATGCAATTAAAAACCCAGTTTTGTTAAGATTATTTTTGAAAGTTCGTCTCTTGGAACAAGAATTTGATTATATTGAGTATCAACATATTCCGAGAAATTTAAACACATTAGCTGATGCAGTATCTTCTAGCGTTATAAACAGACATTTTCGATAATTAAAGCAGTAGATCAAAATAACATTTGATAACATGTTAGACGAATAACTGGAAATAGTAGTAATATCATAGCATAAGAGTAGTGTTTTCAAAAATATTACATCGCCCTCGATCATAGGTTCAAAATGCCTTATGATTGGGAAAAAGTGATAGAAAAAATGATATAAGTCTACATGGTCAATCATTCACTATCCGTGGTGATGACCATGATAAAACACTGCAGCCCATGCCACCTTGCTCAGGAATCTCTAGAACTATCTTGGAACCCCGATAACATATCTCTGTTAGCGGAGTCGAATGTCATCTATGGTAGTCTCTGGAATATCTAAAGTCAACCGCTCCAGATGGTTTTCCAGGTCTATAAGGATCTCTGTTGTCTGATCCTGTGGTGGTGGTGCTACAGTTGGATCTCTTTGCTTCCTGTCAAAATGATGGAGAATGGCTGGTCGGCATGGACCCACATCTGCATTTGAATTTTTTGTCATCAGATTTGGATGATTCAAAAAATAAAATAAAAATTAGAATTTAGAACATGTCAAAATGATTCTTACCTGATTCATCCCACTGTATTCCTAGAGGAAGAGACATCTCTCGATCACCACGGAAATCCATCCCAGCATAAGGAAAATCTTCTATCGTGAAGATTTGGTTCTCCAACGAATGGAAATAATTGAAATGAACAATCTCGTCGCCTTCACTATGACGGGCCATTAGTGCAACCCATAGGACCATCCGAGGCTCTTTGACTCTACCATGATTAACTGAGATGAGTTGTGGGGCAAGTGAAGGATTTATCTCTAGAGAAAATGTGACCACAATTGCTCCATACCCGAAGTTTTTCAACTTCAAGTTTTTTGCTCTATTCAGTTGGCCTTTGACATTTTCCAACACTGCCTCACACCAATTGAAAATGGTGCCTCTAAAGCAATCAATAGCAGCTTGCATTTGGGATCTTGTAGCAACATGTGGAGCTGCGCTCCCACACAACCGGGTTACAGTAAACGCAACCACTTTGAGTTCAGGATGAATAATGGTTTTTATGTTAATGCGTTTATCTTTGGGGTCCGCTTCCTCATTGCAGAATTCTTGTTGAAGGCTAGTGACAGACTGGCCACCTGCCCTAGCCCCAAACAAAGAGATTGGCTCGCCTATCTTTGATAAACCAGTAAGAAAGTATATATCTTCCAACTCAAATTCGAGCTAGTGACCTCTAATTATAAAGCATTGTTCCTAGATGTCCCATTTGTTTACTAGCCAAGTAAGTAAGTCTACTTGAGCCCTCATATCCTGAATGGCCCAAAATTTTTACAAACTGCATTCCCTTAATACACGTAATGTGGGCGAATGTACCATGGCAGCCTCATAAATCTCTTCATGTTCAAGTTCTCTCCACTCAAGCATTGTAGATATCCTGCAATGGACAAATTGAAAGATTAGAAACAATTTGAGTGAGAAAATTTGGTTTATTTTGGGAGAATTATTCATTTTATTTTTTCTTACGATGCCTCCTCACTTTTTGCATGAAAATAGTGCGTGGATCCACACGTGTATTATGCATGAAGTGCGGGACCACGACAATTTTCCCTTTGCAAAATTTTCGGGGTCCGCAGGTGTCATGTGAATTACCCGCGGACCCCCGTGAGTGAATTTTTGAACATATTTTCCTCCTTAAAAATCAATTTAAGCCCTAAATTAAGAAAGTAAATGGACAAAAATTAAGGCAAGGATGATGTGGATTACCTGGAACTAACGGTTTTCGATTTTGATGGGAAAATCTTCCATAATCTCCTCCGGAAAGTTTTTTTACCAAAAGCTCTCAATTTTCACTTTGAAATCAAATGGTAAAAATGATTTAGAAAAACTCCTTTTTATAAGATTTTTTGAATAAATAAAATATAATTTTGTTTATTTTCCACTTTGAAAAGTTGTTTTCCAATTTTTTTATTAATCATAAACAGGTATGTTTAATTTTTGAGTTTTTGTGCAGAATACAAGATTTTTTGCGTAAAATGGCCCTTTTACCAGAAGAGTATACTTTTTATCACTTTTTCGAACTCAATAAAAATTATGAAAAAGCGAAATCTATGAGTACATTTTTATCACTTTTTTGAACTCATTAAAACTTACAGGAAAATCGAAACTACTGAGTATACTTTTATCACTTTTTCGGGCTCTTGAAAATTATGAAAAAGAGAAACGCTGGAGTTCTCTTTTAAGCCATTTTCAGACTCTCTAAAGATGAAAATTTTGCCGAGTACTTGACTATTCGAATTTGTTAAAGGAAATGAACAGTCTTCCTTTCAGTATAAGTTTACCCCTTTTCCGGACTAAAATGGACTATTTACGAAAAAGGTATACGTTAACTAATCAAGGTCAATAGAGTTCTCTCCTATATTATTTTATCCTTTTTCGAGCTTAAGAGACTAAATTTACGAAAAAGTACACCCACGGAGTTTCCTTAAGTTTTTCTTCTGACTCCCTAAAATTGAAAAACATCGAGTTTCTCCTATACTGGACTCATTAAAATTTAACAGTAAAGGACCTATCAATTACAAACAGGAACAAACCACTCCTTCTTAGGGTTCGGTTTTAAACTAAGTTGGACTCATCTGAAGGATGAGCTTATATAACAAGCAAATGTTATATTCCTCAAGCTTGTCAAAAATAAAGAGGTACTTGCTAGAAATGGTGGGGGAAAAAGAGAGAAAATGAATCCATTTGTCACACTTTGTTTAAAAATCAGTTTACCACCCTTGAACATGACACTTTTTGTCACACTTCTACCTGGGTTGGGAAAATCCTTTGCCTATCAGTTAATCAAACCATATTGAAATTTTTCAGCCAGTTTTCGGGTATTATCTTTAGGTCAATTTTTCCCAAACCATCTGCAGTGTCATTATGTGTTCAAGAGGACAGTTCAAATAAACCATTCATTGCAAACATTTGTCTCCATTCGTGTTGACCATCCTTGAGTCAGTCCTTGCAAAAAAAAAAATTACAAAACTTGATCTAATGGTTTCGTGTCGTGGGCTTTCCTACGATAGATCACTTTCTATCGACGACAACTCATCATCTAGGAAGTTGATCTAGAATCCTTCAGTACCTTGGAATCTGCATGCCTTAATGGCAGGTTTCTCACCTTCGACGACAGGTTGCATCATTGACCTTCGATCGAACGATTCCATGAAATGTTCGACTTTAGATCATTTATTCACATTTCATGGATTTTACTGAGTACTTTGAGAGCCATTGTCATTATTGGTGGTTTCTCTCACACTTTTTAACAGTTCACATCATTGACTGGTAATCAATTGGTTTCTACCATGTTTGACTTCGACACAATCAATCGCATGGATATAATCATACTAGTTTAGGTAGCGGAAATCAAGACCCTGGATCTAGTTTCCACCATCCAGGCTGCGAGGAGTTTTATTATTCATTATGCAGTATACTATTCATAACAGATGGTTGTGTCTACATTATTGATGTTATAGTAAGATCATTTCTACGTCAGAACAAGTTTTAGTTAGTATTTGATCTGAGTATGGGAATGCCTACCTCAGCGATGATATATATATATATATATATATATATATATCTATATATATATATATATATATATATATATATATATATATATATATATATGTTTTTCATTGAATGCTTTTACAGGATTTCGACTGGGGTGTCCACAGGCTAATCCTCGAAATGATAAAGCAAATCACTCTTCGAATGGTCTCAATCTTCGCACTTTAAGGGGAAATCTGTTACACTAAAATTGTCAGCATGACGTTTTACTGTCTGTATGGGTTCATCATTACTCATACAATACTCCCTTAGAAGTCTACAAACATCAAGTTCCTAAAACCAAGCCTTGAAATTGAGAGAAAAGCTTATAAAAGTCATAAAAACACTTGTACCACACTTTCTCTTAGTATTACCTACGATGTCGCATCTGTTTGTTCTAGAACATGCGCAACCAGCCGCACTTTTTCTTCATTAAAGGTGTGGTTCCCTGTAAAAGGTAAAGTGAAGGTGGAAGTAAAATTTAGAAGCCCAGCTGGTTGAATCTGGAAGCTTCTAGAATAAATTATCCGGGAGAAAGTTCGCTCCTTTCATGTACATTCATCCCTCCATTAAAGGAGCCTACCCCTTGTTATGTGGAACTTAATCCCTTTGAAAGAGGATTCTATCCCCTCTTATTTGGAGCTGCAACCTCTTCTCTTTTGCTATAAATTTAGGCCATAGTTCACCCTCAAAGGGGAGTTAGACTTTGAGATTTTTTTAGGAAAATTTCTAGAGAACTCAGACTCTCTTAATTGATCATCATGTGGGAATGATTACACACTCATGTATATGTTAGTCGAGAGAGTGAAATGGCTTTTCAAAGTAGAGGAAACGCTTGTTCCGGACCCCAGAAGGACCCGTACGAAATCAAGGTGAACACGGTTGTAAGGCTCCTTCTTTCATTAAAGGTAATACAAATGGACCCTATTTTCTTAAAGATTTGTTTATTTAAATGGCTTATTTCTTGAATTCCTTGATCATCAAGATATATTTTTGGTTTATGAATTAATCTATATTATGGAGGTGCTTCTGATTTTTTCATGTCTTTGATTGCAGGTCCCAAAAGGAGGCGTATTCAAAGCGACAAGAAAGAATACTACGATCAGCGCTGGACTACAGGTAAGTCCTAAATCCTTCATTATAGATAATTCTAGATCAAATATAATCTAGAGAATGTAGTTTACATAAGTCTGTTTGTTGCTAGTTATTCGTAGGATACTAGGGAAATATGTCTTGTCTGCAAGAACGATTTATCCGTCAAAAAACTGTGTAGAAAATGTCTGCCCTGGTGTTCACTAAGTACATCAGTGAACCCACATGTTTCCTGTAAATAGTAGCGTCCACTACCTCACCTGAAGTAGCATCCTCCTTCCTCCAGTTTCCTGGAAGAGGAGTCTCCATGGGTTTACAGCTCTCCATGTGAAACTTACTCATAATCTCTTTGGCATACTTGCCCTGAGAAACAAATATCTCACCATCCCACTTCCATATTTCCAAACCAAGGAAATGGTGAAGGAGTCCCGTGTCCTTCATCTGAAACTCTCTTGCAAGATCCTATTTTCAAGAAGTTATGAATTTCTCATCACCTATCAAAATTAGATCATCAACATAAAGTACGATAATCAAGAGCTTACCATCAACCACAATATTTTGGTACAGGTTCACATCCACTTCACTCTTTGTGAAGCCAAACCTGGTGAAATAGCTGTCAATACTAGTGTACCAAGCACAAGGTTCTTGCTTCATCCCATACAATGCTCTCTTGAGTCTGCACACATGTGACTCACTGTCAAAGGTCTCAAAACCTTCTGGCTTCTCTATGTACATTTCTTCGTCAATAACTCCAATGAGAAACGTGGTTTTCACATCCATCTAATGTATCTTCCACCCCATCTACATTGAGAGTGCAAGGATAGATCTAATCGATGAGTATCTCGCAACCGGTGCGAAAGTCTCCTCATAGTCAATTCCCTCAACTTGTGAGAATCCCCAGGCTACAAACATAGCATTGTACTTCTCCACACTCCCATCTACTTCTTGCTTCACCTTATAGATCCATCTAGATCCAACCACTGATTTTCCAGCTGGTCTTAGGTTCCCATGCACTGTTCTTGACGATGGATTCATACTCCTCAAGCATGGCGTCAACCCAAATTGGATGTTGCACTACTTCCTCAAAGGAGGATGGTTCTGTCACAATACACTTGCTCATAAGAGCCATGTATCTAGTAAACTTGTTTGGATATTGTCTATGTCTGCACAGTGAAGTAGGTTCTCCTACATGTTCTGCTACATCAAGCTTCCATGGTGTGCCTTCTACCATTTCTCGTGGATGTATCTACATGAGTGTTTTTTGCCACTCCATGATCCTCCGCATGTGGCTGCTCTACATCTTAAGGTTCATCCTTTGGAACCAAGAGTTCCTCCTCTGCGTGCAAATCAAGTTCCCTCTCAAGGGACAACTGCATGGATTTCTCCTCATCAAATTTTATATCCCGTATCACAACAATCATCCTGTTGTTTGGAAAATACACCCAATAGTTGTGGGGAGTATTAGTGTACCCCACAAATATCCCAATCTCAGTTATTGGTTCTAGCTTCTTCCTGGAATATTTGGTCATGTTATCACTCCACCAGATTCCCAAGGCTGAGGAAGGAATCCCAACAGAGGTAACCACAAACCAAGATTTTGACTTGATAGTTGGCCCTATCAAGCTAGAGAGGGCTCTCTCCAAAAGGGTCACAGCCAGGAGGGTTGGAGAAATTAGGGTTTTGGGCTAGATAATGAGTGCAAGGGGTTGTTTTGATTTGGTTGGGTAGATTAGCAGATAATGAAAATAGGTCAAGGAAAACTAGGTCAGGGCTAAAGAGTGAGGTTTACAGGAATGAATGGGGCAAGGTAGGTATAATGTCAATCACCTGAGGAAAATGGTTATGGAATGGTTTAGAAACTATAATAAGGCCGAGGGAAGCATACGAGATGTATTTCTCTCAGACAGAAGATATGAAACAAGGTATGATCAGTTACCCAAAATAGAGCATGGCTAGCATGTATTCTGAATTTCACACTTATAAAAGATCATAACATAGACATGAAAGTGACATGAACAATACATTCAAACATATGTGACTGAAGAAGAAACAATGAAATACATTCAATACCACAGGTATCCCATAAATGTAATTGCAACTCCTCTTTATCAGCTTGGCCAAAAATGAGTACAATTTACCTTGATCAAATAGAAAAATCAAACTGATTCCAATTTCCAACCTCTATTACATTAAATTTGTGCAATTTATATACCAATTTACAAATTCTGAGGCAAATCTCAGATCTAGAATTATTTCAAACAACAAAGATTTTTCCTAACCTCTAGGAACATAAAATTGTTTATTTTTTAAAACTAGATTGAACTACTTGCCCAAGTCTTCAAATTCATGATTTGGAAGAATTTGGAAAGACCTTACTTGCGGATTTGCACCTTGAGAACGGGGAAAATCTGTTTTATTGAGCTGAATCGACCCTTTTTTCCTGTGTTGTGTTGTTGCTAATGTGCTGATGTAGTGGATCAGTTTAGGATGTGGACTTGATTTCATTAATATGTAGGCAGATGAGCTGAGAGCTATGCAGGCATATATGCTGTGAAAACGGAGTGTTGAATGGCTTTGCTGCCTCGAATCGACATTTTTGTTGTTTTATTACCAAAAATTATTTTGTGCTGTGATTTCCCCTTTTCTTCTTAAGAAAAATAGTGAAAACCCCATTATATCGGACCTGAAATCCTTTAGATTTCAGTTCCAAACTTTATCGCATTCATAGCATAATTGCATATTGCAGATTGAACAGTTTAAAACATAAAAAGGAGTTAGTGGTGCGATGCAAAAATGGAAGTGACATGGAGAGCAGGTGACTTGGCAGGGAAGGGGTGGGACCAGACCGCACAGCAGATCGCAAGTTTGGGCTTTTAGTTATAAGTTACAGGAGTTAACTTTTAAAATTTTCGAAGTGCGGGGAAGAGGGACCCACTGGCTATGAAGCGAAGTTTTATGAACCGATGAAGGTTTAAAGTGGTAAGTGTTATGGATTTTATATTATATATGAATATATTACAACGGATGTAAAGTCAGGGGGGTGGGGTCGCCAACTTACCGCATCGCAAATTAAAATGGACAGATTGCGGGTGCTCACAAAGGTAAGTAAAATGCAATGCAATATCGCAAAATCGGCAATCACATTATTTAGAGTTTATTTTCAATGCTAAACACATAAAAAGTGTGAAATGCGATGAGGGGCCCCACTTCAATCATGATCGGGAAATGGGAAGCGGAGCAAGGGAAAAGTGATGAAAAGGTAAAGTTTGATGTTTTTCAAAGGAAAATGAAATGGAAAAGAAAGTGCAGTGCGGAATGGGTCCCACTTCACATCACATTGGCGATTTATAATTTTGGCATTGGATTGTTGTAACGAAACTTTGTGATAATGATATGTGATGAGGCACAAGGGGTCCCACCAATGTTTTGAGCGATTCTTGTTATATATAATATGTTATATATATAATGATAAGGTCTATGGTTTAAATAACAGTGCTGTCGATGGGTGGCAGAGCTTATAATATATCTAAAAATTTTATATTTTTAGATAAGTGGGTTTTGTTCTATGGGATTTTAAATGGAATTCAAAGTGCTAAACTATGGGTTTTTAGATATAGTTTAGGCTATATAGTAAATGAAGTTTGGGTTTTAGTAATAACTTGGATAATTTATAAAATGGGATGAAATGTTTGGATATTGGGGAAAAAGGTGAAAATAGTAAAAAACAAAGCGAGGTAAATTATATTGACGGAGATGAGGTGAAAACATAGAAAAATAAGGTGGGATGGGTGGGATGCAAATACCAGTGCTAATAGATCACATGGAAATAGACACATAAGCCAAAAATTCTAAAATATGAAACATCGGGTTTCTTACCAGAAAAAGGATCCTCTGGTGTACTCATGCCAAGTATCCGATGAGGACTATAGTTCTGCACAAATACCGTTGTGTTTCATGCTTTCGCAACAGTAGGCCCTCATCTTGCAACATCGCTCATGTCGCACCCACAATTGTTTTGTTCTTTCTTTCTGTGTCCCCATTCTGTTGTGGGTTATGAGGCGCAATCAACTCTCTGGGAATTCATTCTTTGCTACAAAAATTTCTTGAATTCATTAGAGATGTACTCACCACCATTGCCACTCTGAAGAGCCTTCACATGCTTCCCCGTATCTTTCTCAACCAGTGCTTTGAACTCACAAAATTTTGAGAACGTTTTATCTTTCTTCTGCATGAAGTAGATCCAACACTTTTTAGAAAAATCATCAACAAAGATCACATAATACCTACGCTTTGTTGTCGAAGCTGTAGATAATGGTCCACACACATCTGAGTGAACTTTCTCAAGTATTTCAACAGATTGGTTCTCCTTCTCATGAAAAGTGGCCTTTGCATACTTCCCCATTGTACATCCATTGCATGTGTCTATCTGCGCAAGAGTACACTTTGGAAGCCCTGTATAAATATTTTGCATGACCTTCAAGGCACTGTGGTGTAGATGGCCCAATCTCCTGTGCCATAACTCACCCTCATCCTGGCTCACCACTTTGTCTGCCTTAGCCATCAATGTTGCACAACCATCTACATCAATTTTGCAGATATTATTCACATGAATTCCAATCTTCTTGGCTTGTCCTATGGCTTTGTGTCGAAGGAAATCTTTCCCTTCACTGAAAACTACATCATAACTTCTATCCTCCAAAATTGCGACTGAAACTAAATTCTTTTTCAAACCTATGACATGCATTACATCTTTTAATAAGAAGGTTTTACCTGATTTTATCTGGAAAGTAACTGTACCAATCCTGGTAGCGTTATACCTCGTTTCATCACCCATTTCAATATGCATATGGAGGTCCTTCTCCTCCAAGCTACTGAAATTTTTTTAGTCTCATGTCATGTGGAAATCTTCACCACTATCCAAGTACCACACTGATCCCATCACACTTGAAACCATGCATGTGATGCGCGAGAAGTCCAACTCAAAATGCGAGGTAAAAGCCTCACCAACTACAGATCCTGAAGCCTTCTTCTACTTCTTCTTTTGTGGACAATTAGTGGCATAATTTCCATGCTCATGACAGTGAAAACACTTCACTCTAGACATGTCATGCTTCTTGCCTTCTTTGTTAGTCTCAGATTTGGAATACGATTTCTTTCACTTCCCCTTCTTTTCCTTTCCATCCAAGGTGCAATTTTCCTCATCATCTATCTTAGATGAGGATCCATCCCTGGTATTCCGCCAGAATTCTTCTTGCACCAAATTTGACCAAAGTCATTCCCAATCTGGCAGCTTCTCCCTCCCATTGATAGAGTCTTGATAAATATGGCAACTCTTGGGAAGGCCTAGAAAATCTAGGCTCACCAAGTCATAATCCAATACAATAATTCCGATGCTCCCAAGCTCATCTCGACATTGGGAAAAATTGGTTAAATATTTCATAATAGTGTCACCTTTCTCCATTTTGATTTTCCTGAGCTTGTCCTTCAGTGCCAATTTTCTGTGGTCACTGCTACTCTAAAACAGATCTTTCAAAGTCTTCCACATTTCATATGAAGTCACTTTTCCATGGAGACCTGAGACAATGTGGTCTCGCACTCCCTCCAATAAGATCCTCCTCGCCTTTGCAACCTTATTTTTCCAAGCATCAAGAAGAGCATCATCTACTGCTGCGAGTTTTGGAATGTAATTATCAATGAATCCTTTCAACCCATTATCCTCTAGAACTACCTCCATCATGTATTTCCACGGAATATAATTGGAACTTCCCTCAAGTGTATACTCCAATATGAAGCCATTGAAAGCCATCTTGATGTTGATCCTCCTGTCGCACTAGAGAATAATTTTGTAAATTCTAATGCTATTCGACACAAACTAAATTTCTTCTCCACTATAGTGATTTCTTGTGCTCTGATACTATGTATAAATTATACAAATAATATGTATATCAATGGATTCAATCTGATCATGTGATATGTTAAGGCAAGATACTGAATCCTTCTACAAATCAATTGCAGAAAATAAACACGATCACCAATCATAACAAGTAAAGAAAGAAGAAAATCAAACCACAACACATATATTTTCCTGGGAAAAGCTTGTTGCTTAAAACCCCTCTATCTTCTATTGTATATTCACCAAGGAATCATGAAACAGTTACAATGCACTCTTCTCATAAGAGTCTCCTACACTCTCACAACTGTCTCACACTGATTTGGACAAAATCGACCAACACTTAGCCAATTTTCAGCCTCTGGTCAGCCTGCCTTGCTTTCGAAATTCATGTGGAATGCAATCCCTATTATTTAGGAAATTCAACCTTCCAAAACTGTGTAATGCTCATGGGAAATCCTATGGTTTTTTTACTGCATGTGGGCAACCTACTAATGATACAACTGATGGTTAACAACCCTTTAACCTTTGTCTGAACTATGTCTCCACTGGAACTGACATGCATGCAGCTATTAATAGTAAATCATCAATTGCATGATAGATCACTACATGTGAACTAAATTTTATTTTAATTCACTTGACCTCTCACTAGTACAACAAATAGTTATAACTATTTCAACTGATTTTAACTCAATAAATTGAGTTAACTAATTTATCATGCATTAAACTAATGCACTAACTGCAACTTGGAATCAATAACTAATAGAATAACTCTGCATGCCTCACCAACCACCCTCAACTCAAAATTCATGAGCTAACTGATTTTATCACACTCAGTTAACTATTACATGTGATTATGAGATAAGATTACATTTTATTGTCCAATTTAATTAAGGGAAAATTAAATTAGACACATATTTGTTGTTGACTTTTCAACAGTTTGACCATAAAATGTAAGAGTAGTTATCTACCCTAAACATTCTATCAACCAATTGTTTCTCCATATTTGAAAGTAAAGTAAAGATTAAATATGAAAAATAATTTATGTCAAAAATTATTTACATTTCAAATAATAAATCATTTCATATAAAATCTTATTTCTTCTTTCTTTAAACACAATTATAAACTCTTCTTATAAACTATTATTTCTTTAATACAACTGCAAAATTTTCTCCAACTAAGAATTTAATTGCAATTTTTTTCTCTAACTAAACATTTAACTACAAAATTTTGATTTACAAATACATTCAACTTCAAATGTTGTCACGCCCTTAAACCTTAAACCTTAATGACATGACATGACATTTTTTTTTTTAAAGAGAAAAAAACAACTAACTTTCTATCATAACTTTTTTTTTTTGCATTTACATTATGAGTCTTTATAAACCTCATATTCTTGATAACTGCTAAATTTTCTATTTTCAACTAAGATCTCTTGTATCTTATTGATTGATATCCCTGTATACCCAAAAAATATGTCGATATGAACTTGTTTATGAACAGTCAGAACGTTTAGTTAATAAAAAGCCTTTTAGAATTTCTAGCATTAGCATTTTCATACGAAAAACTCATTCCAAATTACAAAGATAAGGTCAGTCCATTTACGATTTCATGTTCTAATGATTATTGGTTAAGACAATTTTGGTTGGACATTTGCATTTCTCTAGTTTGAGATTGTTACAGTAGAAAAATATGGTTAGATGATTACCTCCCATCAAAGAACCTTCTAGTACTTGCGATTATTGTATTTTGGGAAAGAAACATAGTGAAAGTAATCCGAAAGGAGTTTCATACAGAGAAAATCAACCACTATAGCTAGTTCATATAGACCAGAGTGGACCCATTCAGACACAATCGATTGGTGGAAGTTGTTACTTCCTTACATTTATTGATGATTTTAGCAAAAAGATGTGGGTTTATGTTTTGAAGTAGAAGTTTGAAACTCTTGCAAAGTTCAAAGAATTAAAAGCCATAGTAGAGAACTAGAGTGATTGTCAGATCAAGGTATTGAGATTAGATTATAGTGGAGAATGTGATTTGAAGGTGTTCCATGCTTACTGCAAACAACATGGAATTAGAAGGAAATTTACAACTAGATACACACCACAATATAATGGTGTAGCAGAGAGAAACAACAAAAAAATATGAATATGGAAAGAAGCATGTTGGAAGGAAGAAACTTGTTTGATGACTATTAGACAGAAGCAGTTGCATGTGTTGTTTATGTGATAAAAAAAAATCACTTACAAGGAGTGTGATGACTAAGTTCCAAAAGAAGCATGGTCAGGTATGCCTTGTCACTATATCTCATTTCAGGGTGTTTGGATGTGTAGCATATGCACATGTACCTACAGAGCTAAGAGAAAAGATAAATAATAAAATGAAAAATGCATATTTATTGGTTATAGTGAGGAATCAAAAGCTTATAAATTGTATAAACTTGTCACCAAGAAGACTATAACCAATATATATATTGTGTTCAAAGAAGAAGAGTCATGGAATGGGGGTGTAGACAAAACAATTGATGCAAGAGTACTACTAATGGAAGAAGAGGATGTAGCATAAAACGAGCAATAGGGATCACAAGAGAAGAGACCAAAAAAATTCACGCCAACAAGGACTCCAATATTTTCTAAACAACATGGATCTCCAAGTATATCAACAGATCATAATCCTCCCAATTATGAATGAGGTGGTGATTTGAGCAATGGCAAGGGAAAAATGAGAAGTCTACAATATATTTATGATTATTTTGATATTATGTCAAATTTTGCATTATTGTAATTTAAACCTTCATTACTTGAAGAAGCTATCAAACTTAAGAATTGGGTGCAAGCTATGGATGAAGAAATAGACTTTATAGGAAAGAATGATACTTGGTATTTGGTTGATTTACCAAAAGATAAAAATCCTATTGGTGTGAAATGGGTGTATAAGACAAAGTTGAATGAAAAAGGAGAGATTGACAGATTTAAAACAACACTTGTAGCAAAAGGGTTGTCGTAGCAACTGAGAATAGACTTTGGATAAACATTTGCTCTCGTAGCCAGATTGGATACTATAAGGGCAATCTTAGCAACAATAGTTCAAAACAAGTGGAAACTGTATCAAATGGATGTGGAATCAACCTTCTTAAATGACATCCTATAAGAAGAAATCAGTTTGCAACAACCTTCAGGTTATGAAACTGAAGGTCAAGAAGATAATGTTTACAAATTGAAGAAAATGCTTTATGGATTCAAACAAGCTATAAGCGTGTGGTATCATAGAATTGACTGTTATAAAGTAGAAGTGACATGTAATTTTATAAACATTCATTTCAAATTACACAGACTATTGGTTTAGGAAACCATAATTAAAAATGCTAATATTTTTATATGAGTATTTTAACTAATAGATTAAATGGTCATTTCGTGATCATTTTTTCTTGTCAATTTGTCTAAAATCATGTACAAATTTTTAGAAACCATAAATTTAAATTGTTTAATTTGTAAAGATCTAATGCCTCAAGTACTGAATCTATTCATTCAAAAAATGTATTTTCATCACAAAAATCATGTCTAAGTGTTAGACTACTTTTTTTTTAAATATTAAATCAAAACAAAACAAAAAAATTAAAATAAATAAATATTTTATAAAATAAATTTAAAAAATTAAAAAATATATATATTATTTTTTAAATATTAAAATAAAATAAAATAAAATTATATTAAAATTATTTTATTTTTATATATTTATATTTATATTAATTTTAATATATTAAATATTTTTATATTTTAATTATTAAATATATTTAATTTATTTAAAAATCTTTAAATTATTAAAAATAAACACAATTTATAAAAATATTATATAATTATAAATTATAAATATATAAAATAGTAAATTAATTCTCTTTTCTTCTTATTTTCATAATTTATTCCACAAAATAGCCATAAAATATCCCTACCCATTCATACCAGATAGCTCCACAAAATACTTCCACTCTGTCAGAATAACATAGCAATACAATAACACACTTATGCCCACTCATTCATACCAGATAGCTCCAAAAAATACTTCCATTCTGTGGGAATAACATAGCCATACAATAGCACACTTATATATGAAATGATGTAATAGATTCATTTTTTTATTATCATTTATTTTAAGAAAAAAAAAATTATATAAATCATTGTAATTTAAGACATTTTTTTTTTAATAAATAAAACTTTTATATTTTTATACCTTCCCTAAGATTATAATAATAAATATTTTAATTTGAATTATTTTAAATATAATTTTTATTAACATAATTTTTAATTTTTTACTTTCTTCAAAATCAATAATAAATATCTAACTTTTGTCCTTTTAAATAATATTTTTAACCAAACTATAATATAATCTAACAAACAACCAAACTGTAATATAATAATAATAAACTATTTTTAAACATATTAATTTATAAATTAACAATTTAATTTTTTAATTAATATTTTTTTTTAAAGTTAAAATAACATTTATATTAAATATGTTACAAATTTAATAATAACACTGAGATTATTATTTTATGTGGAATTTTTTTTTTTAATGTTAGGTGGTTGTTTATTTATCATACTCTAAATTGATCATTGATTAGGTGTTGAGGAAAACAAACTTTGTGTCGCTTTTTCATATTAATTGGATGAAATGTATTAACATGAAGATTAATTCTTTTCAGGACCTAAATTTTGAACATATCTATATGGAGCTTAATACTATAGCGGATGTCTTATCAAAATAGGGTTATAACATTCCTCATGGAGTGATCTCTTACACATGTTTCTGCAATGGCTCTCTTCTTCATAGAGCAAGAAACATTCCAATCACATAGAATTGTAGTGTTAAGTGAAATCCTATTGTTTTTGGAATGAGTTTTTTAGTATGAAAATGCTAGTGCTAGAAATTCTAAAAGACATTATATTAACTAAATCTTGTGGCAGTCCATAAATAGGATCATGTGGATATATTTTTTGGGTATATAGGGATATCAATGAATAGGATACAAGAAATCTCAATAGAAAATAGAAAATAGAAAATTTAGCAATTCTAAGGGATATGAAGTTTAGATTCATGATGTAAATGCAAACAACCTTTCTATAATAGAAAAATAGTTGTTTTTGTATTTTTGAAAAAAAATGTCATGTCTTGTTAAACATTTTGACTTTATCAAAATACATAATAAAAAAATAAAATATTAATAATAAAAATAAAAATAAAAATAACTTGACCTTGTCTTCCCTATTTTGGCACCCTTTTGAATGCCAAGAAAGAAGTATATCACTTGTTATTCATAACGGAGATTGGAATAATGAGAGCACATATGATATGTAAAAATTTCAGTGTCATGAGCATGACCACAATTATGGTCAGAGATGAGAAGCCAACCTTCCTTGGTCAACCCACTTTTGTGGCCAACTGTTATAGGTCAATTTGGGCATCATCCCCCATGACTTGGTCAAACTAGACATCATCCCCATGACCAATGAAATAGGGTTTATCATCCCCTTACATTTCAGTTGCTCTATGCCCTAAGAGAAGAAAAATTCATTCATGGCTTCTATTGTGAGATTTCCAAGGTTTGAAGTATATGTTATATCGCTTATGAACTCACCAACGCAGCCTCTAAAGGGACTAACTATGTTGCGTATGCAGCATCCTCCATTCAAGGGTGCACTGCAAGGCACTTCCTGACATTCAAGAGTGTGTTGATCACCTGGGATGAAATTATCATTGTTTTGGGAATATCCATATGGCCAGTGCCTTCTAGTAGAGTCCATATGTGTTAAACTTTGAATCCAAGTGTCCATCTAACACCTATGAACTTGTGAACATGTCTTTCTTATTAGTAGAAAGTCATTAATTGAGAAACTACCATCAGTTTCCCTATAAATTGAGCACAGATCATAGTGCTAGGGAAGGAATAATTTTGGTAAAGAAATGATGTTGGATTCTCATTTGAGAGAGTGATAGTACTGATATTCTTCTCGTGTGATGTTGGATGTGATGAGGCTGGGATGAAGCTGGAGCTGGTGGCATCAAATCGATCATTGGTTGCAACCTCCCCCTTCTACTCTTTACTAAAGAATGTTGTTCATTTTCCCATATATGTATCTCTTTATGTTTATATTTCTCATGTAATGGGTTATTGAATGACATATATGTTTCACATATAATTGATTTGAGTGATTAAGATAAGTAGGCATCTGTATATTGCAATTTTTTTGTTGCTGTCTTTTTATGCTTGCAAGGAATCAATCTGGTGATTTGAGTTGGATTGAAGGTGACAACAAAAGTGATAGAAGGAGAAAGAGAAGCGCTTGGATTACAAGTAGGTTCTTCTATCATTCTATGTGTATACTTATTTTAGAGAAAGTGTTATGAAATTCTTCCATTTGTTGTTCTAAGTGCCTATCACCACACTTAGGGAATTTGATTTATTCGTAGATCACAATTTTGCATAACAAATTAGATACTCCGCTAGGGAGTTTCCTATCATTCCTCGTGTTTTTTCCTTTGCTAATCCTCATCAGTAGCATCTAATTTCAGTTACTACACTTTTGAATGAAATAATTGAATTAGAAGTGTGTTCTGTAGCTTGCATTTTCAATCACTATTGTGCCCAACGCATTGTTGGTCAAGAAGCAGTGCACTGTCTCCCACTAAGAAGTGCACTGCAACACACTGTCTCCCCTTAAATATTGTGTTTCCCCCTTAGCCAACCAAATTCCATTCAAATTTATCATTACTATAATTTTCAGCCATTTTTTTATTATATTCTCAACTGTCTAATACCTCTTAAATACTAGTGAACTTAACTGATTCTTCCTCCTTTAAAAAGTAAATTTTTTCAATGTCTCTTTAGTGTTTTTCTTTATCATTGGAAAATCAAATTCAAATTATTTTATGTTTGCATTAGATCTATTTGTTTTCATAAAGGAAATTATCGTTTCATTCTTTGTTTCCTGTAGGAAAAATTGTAGCTCCATTCTTCATTTTTCCTGAAAGAGAAATTGTTGTTAAATTCCTCGTTGCTCAAAGAAGAAAACACTTGTTTTTGTTGATTTTATGCATATAGTTTCCTTTCTTGCATT
The DNA here is from genome assembly GCA_034641835.2 of Pinus albicaulis. Taxonomy (NCBI): domain Eukaryota; kingdom Viridiplantae; phylum Streptophyta; class Pinopsida; order Pinales; family Pinaceae; genus Pinus; species Pinus albicaulis. The sequence continues at coordinate 1,518,395,243 of CM076575.1, read as the reverse complement.
CACGTTAAGGGGACTGAAAAGAAAAAAATGCATGTGCATATAGTGAATTGTGTGTATCGCATAGGAACGAGTTAGGAAAGCTACATTTTAGTTTGTGCTCTTTGTTGTTTGCTCTAAAAACTAATTGCTCTTTCCCTTAGTAGCTAGGATTTTCATTGAAGAAGCTAAAATTGAAAAGTTTTCTTATCATTTTAGTTTGCATTTTTAGGAATTTATATCACATCACATGGTGAACCTCAAAGAAAAACTTTCTAAACAAGCTCAACATAAAATTTACATCAATTTACCTAAGAAAGCATTGGAACCATAATGATAACATTTATAAGGTCTATGCTAGAGACGTGTGTTACACAACATTTTTTCACCGTCCCTGCAATCCCTCACCCCGTATATTGGAGGGTCTTTCCCATGACCTGTGAGCAGTTTTATACTCTACAAACACCTTCTTTGCATCCTTCTGCATAAGGACTTTATTTCTCCTATTGAACATTTCCTTAAAAAGCCCACAAAAACCTATGTTTTGGCCTTGGCGCGGGTAGCCAGTTCCTCCCTCGTGCCCATGTGGAGGGTTTACACTAGAGGCCACGCCACCTGGCACTCTGTCTCTTTGTTGTGCCTGCGCCAGCCTTTTTTGGAATTTTTTTTAACAAATTAGAGGCGGAATTTTCCTTTAACCACCTCAGGGATGAGTCGCAGGAAGTGGTTAACTTGATGAGCCACATATCTCCCTCTTTAGGTAGTGATTTCCTCCTCCCATGGAACACTCCTTGAAGATAGGTCTCCCTTCCATGATTATAGGGATCCTAACCTCTCCCTCTCCCTCTATATAAACAAGCCTTCTCCTTTTATGAAAGCTAGCTGAACATATAGCCAAGAAGTTGAACTTGGAAAAGAGATACTATAGCTGAGTAATTTCTATTGAGAAGGTATAACCAAGGAGAATTCCATAGAGATAGCCCCGTCCGAATTCCCGACGAGCCTTTGTGAGACACGCTCCACTGGAACCCTCTTGGAGGAGACTGCAACATCGAAGCCTGGTTGTACTCTTCCTTCCTTTCATTAATATACTCAACTATGGTATTGGTTCCATCATTATATTATGTTTATCTGATACAATTGATTTAGTATTCTTCGACCGACTGATAGTTACGAATGCGAAATAGTATGTTTTATATCGTATTTGTTTCTTGTGTATGTGCAGGTATCCGAGCGTGAGAACGAGCGGATCATGATCTATCAAACTAGGAGTGAGAGGCAGCCACTCTTTTCAACGACAAAAACAGCGTAGGACCTCTGGTAAGTCATCTATCGAATCTCCGTCCATCTGTTAACTAGGAATCGATGTTATAGTGTGTCTTTTTTGTGGCTAGACCCACTCTAGGGCTAGTGGGATCGCCTTTGTCCGCAGAGGGGATTTACCTCACCAAAAAATTGGCGACTTCACTAGGGAATCAGTGCGAGTTTTTCTTTCGTCCATTAGGTCTTCTTCTTGGTCTTTTCTTGCTTAGCTTGCCTTTTCTGATTATTTTGTTGAGTCTAAGACCCCTATTCAGCCCCAGAGGATCAGATCTGACCTCTGTTTTTCCAAATTTTCCTTTTTCTAGGGTTGGCTCGATTGGCGGGGTTTCCAATCTGACAGACGCACCCACTGGCACTTGTTTCCAGTTCAGCACCCACGCCATCCCTTGTCTAGCATTGATTACAACCAAACAGTCACGCCATTTCTTGTATGTGTTAGGTTTTTCCCTGTTTTGGAGTTTTTGGTCAGTATTTGTGTTTCTGGGTGTTTTCTTGACTTGATTTGAGTCCTTTGGGATTGTTTGTGACTGTGAACAACCTCCTTCTTTCAGTTATTTGTCCATTTCTCATCAGCATCATGGCCTTAGGGAATTCTAGTGCTTTGGTATGCTGAACCTCCTGTAGGAGCTTCGGTCCTTTGTTTCACATCCACCTTAGTTCCTTGTTTGATTGCATTTAGCTCTCTTGATCCATTTCAGTGATTGCATTTGGTTGAATGAGTCTTGAATGAGTCCTGCCTCTTTCATTCATTTATGCTTCTTGTCACTCTATGCATAGATTACATTACTTGTATGGGTCTATTCCGACATCTTTCTTCGATTTGAGAGATTGTGACATTGGTTTGAGTTTGCTTTTCAGTTGATTGAATTGTTTCACTTCAACTCTCGCATTGACATTCTCGAACTACTGTGGAGGTTTGTTTTTCATGTCATGTAGTGCACTGTTTGCTATATTACATTGAAAATTAAAAAAAAAATAAAAAAAAAAATATATATATATATATATATATATATATATATATATATATATATTTCATTCTTGTTTGCATCGTGGAATTAGAAAATCTTTCGCATAACTAGCATTGGACATTCTAGGAAAGATTTCTCGTTTTCATTAGCTTGCATCAGATTTTGTAGTGGATGCTTCTGTGTGTTCTCATTATTTTCTATCACTTGAAAACTCCTAACTTTCTCGTAGATATCTTTTCATCGAATGAAATGGTATTTTATGGCATGTATCTTGCATTCAAGGATTTGTGAGATCCAACATTCGGTAGGACCTTGGAATTGAAACATAAATACAAGATCAACTTAAAATTTATTCAATTAACCTAAGGCAACATTGAAACTTAACGAAACATTTAGTGGTGTAAGTTAGAGACGTGTTCCGGCATCTTTAAACCTAGCAATTGTCGCTCACCATCTGGCTTCAGATAGTGCTAGTACATACTTGTTCTCCCCGTACCGTCGAGTATATAAAGGGATACCCCTCTAGGTTGCAATCCTTTTATCCGTAGGAAGCCCAGTCTGCTGCCTTGTAACTATGATACACGTAACACAACATTTGGGGAGACTACCTGCACATACGTCAAGTCCTTGTTTGATTCTTCTTTCATTTTATAACCAAGGTGTATATGGCAGTTCACGGGAACCTGGTACACCCTTTTACCTAGACTACCTGAGTAGTCATTTTTCGATATTTATTGACTCCATACATTTGAAAAGATCATCGAGCACTTGTCCTTTCATGCTCGCTTAAAACTAAAAGAGACTAGAGTCATATTTGACTGTTTCTTGACTCTTGAAACATGAAACAACAAATTTTTGGTTTCACTGTGGTAAAATAAACTACCTAAGATTACACACCCATTAAAGTTTGATTACTTGGCCTGTCTCTGTTTTCCTTGGTTTTGATCTAATAGTCTTCTTTTTCGATCTTTTTCCCCTTTCTGGTGTGCTACAGTCATAGTGGCGGAACCATCGGTTTCATCTACTGGCAGTCCTTTCTCGGATGATTCATCTAAGACTTCTTAGACCTCTAGGTCTATAGAGCTTTAGCAGCCTATCATCCCGTCAGAGTACCCCTTTGGAGAACCAGTTGAGTTCCATTGGCCTCTTTCAAACGCTTGGTTTGGATTTGGGGTTGGGGAACATTTTCCCCCCCTTACATCAAGATCACCTTTTTTGGCTACTATAATACCTCCTAGCCCCCATAGTCTTTTGCAAGATCTCAAAGTGGATTCAGATATGGACTTGTCTGGTCCTAATGGCAGTGAGGGTATTTCAATTTCTGATGAAGAATACCAACTTTTCCCGGAAGACATCCATCAAGAACCTGCTCAATCTTCACCATCGGTGTCGCTTCCAGCTGGATATAGGTCTTTGGGTCAGATTATAGCCGGTATTGCCTCCATGGCAAGATCAACTCCGTTAAGGGGGGCGGTTCTCCCGTTATTAGGGATGTCACCGACGACACATGTCTCATCGATGCCTTTTGTTACGTTTGTCCCCACTAGGCCTACTTTCTGCGTGGCTTCATCGGCACGGGTTGTCACCGCTCAGTCGTCAAGAGTTTCGACTTCAGTAGACACTTCGATTGCCATGGCGATACTTGACGGCCTTTCTTTTGTGGAATATCGGCTAGCTGTTCAGCAGCAGAGCTCCCAAACTAATTAGTCCCCTCAGGATCCTTATTGGTTTTATTTTTCTCATTATGGTGCAGATGGTACCCCAATTTATTCACTTTTGTTTCAGTATGACGAGTAAGGAAACCCTATCTACTTGCCTGTTCCTGAGGCTTATCAGTTCCTTTCCAGTTTTATACCTACCTTGCCTGTGAAACCCTCTAACTAGCAAGGACAACCCTTTCAGGGACAACCTTCGGTTCAGCAAGGGTATGCTTATGACCCACAAGGACAACCCTTTCAGGGACAACCTTCGGTGCAGCAAGGGTATGCGTACGACCTAGAAGGGAAACCCTTACAGGGACATCCTTTGGTCCAGCAAGGATTAATTTATGGCCCGCAAGGGCAGCCTTACAATCCTCAAGGTCAACCATTACAAGCTCAGCCTGTGATCCAACCAGGGCAACCTCAAGGACCAGCTGGGCAATCGGTATATCAACCCAGACCTTCATACAGTCCTGGGGGCAGAACCATCCATCTCAGCCTTTGGTGCAACCTCAACAGCCATATCTTCCAATTGGTCCAAATGTTGCACAGCCAGGACCATCTTATGGTCCTACTCTAGGTCAACCTGGTTATCAGGCAAAACCTGGCCCACCGCAGCCATCAAGCCAACCTGCTCCACAGGGGCAACCTAGTGGCCCCCATCAATCAGGTCAACCTTCTTAGCCAGGCCAACCTGCACAGCCCATTCACCCTACTTAGCCACCGCTCTACTCTATGTCATAGCCGAATCAACCTTTGCGCCTGACTTATCCATCTCAGCAGGGCCCTACTTATCAGTAGCCCGTTTGACCCCAAGGTGGTTATTACCCTCAAGGTCAATATCGACCGGTTACAACCTGCCTCAAGGTCCTGCTTATTACCCTCAACCGCCAGGCTATATTTATACTCCGCAGCAAAATCCTTATGCTGCTCAATTGGGACCCTCGTATGCTCAAAATCAGTAGCCTGGTCTTCAACCATCGTATCCTAGTCCTCAGCCGCCATATCAACTGAATTATCCGGCTTATACCCCTTCTGGTTCGAATCCTCCGAGACAGAACCAATGGGGTTAGAGTTATTCTCAACCAGGATGGAGTATGGGTACAGGTCCTTTCAAGGACCTGCTGTGCCTTTTAACCCTTAATTACCTTTCCTCGCCATGTTGGAGTTACTAGATGTGTCGAAATTGACAAATGATGCCATTCTTCATAATCCTTTTTGGCCTCCAGTTCCAACGAATATTCCAGGTGATTGTCCCAAGTTTGAACGCAATTCTGGATAAGATCCCCAAGCACACGTCATAACATACCATTTATGGTGTTCTTCCAATTCTTGGGTGGATGACTCTTTTCGACTCTGTCTCTTCCAGCGCACTCTCACCGGAGATGCTGCTAACTAGTATATCGAACTGCCTCGTGTTATATTTCAAGATTTCAACACTCTTGCTATGGCATTCCTTACTTATTTCCAGTTGTCGGTTCATTACGAAGCCGGGACAAATCTCCTAACATCCTTGAAATAGGACTGAGCTACCCATATCTCGGACCACATTCATGAATGGAGACAGCGTTGTCACCTGATCAAGTTCGAAATTCCTGATCAACTTCTTACTCATTGGTTCACTACCTCTTTTATCAATTAGATTGCGAAAGACATCGCCATGGGGGCATGTGTAACCGAGGAACAAGCCATTGCTCATGCCCAGTACCTTGATTTAGTGTACTCTCAATCGGGCATTTTGTATGACATATTGACTGAGGCTCCACGACCTGGGACCTCTAAAGCACTGGCTACCCCATCAGTCGACGCGTTATTGGTTTCGTGTCTCAGACTTCACGAAAGTCTTCCAATGGGAAGCAGAAATAAAATTCTTCCAATAATTCTGCTCCTCAGGCTACCCCAGATTCTGGTAAAACCTCAGAGGTCAACGTCGTTTAGGCCAATCCTATGGACAAGACTTCCAAGGGGAGAAAGAAGTGCAAAGGAAAGGCCAAAGCAGATGCCCCAAAACTAAAATCGTCTAAACCTCGTTATGATGATGGTTCACAACGAAAGCCGAAGTATCCCTGTCTGATTTGTGATGAGGACCACTACACGAAGGATTGTCTTAGACGATCCGAGGTTAGTCAAATGCTCAAAGGCGCTAAGGGAACTCTGGTTGTCCTTAAGGAACCTTTCCCATCTCAGCAAACCCAGATGATTGAGCAACCTCTTCCATCTACATCGTTTGTCTCTCAAGTATTCATGATGAATAGTTCTGCACCCGTTTCCATTGCTACTCGGTCAAAGGATTATGCTGGATCTCGCCAGGCAGCCGGGAAAGAGGTCATAAACGATCCTCCTCCCCCACCTGCCTCTGGTCCTCTTGAAATTGAAAGGCCCAGTGCTGAACCCATTGTACGACCACCTTCTAAAGGTGTTCTCCGAAAATATTCTTATAATCCTAATGCCTGTGCTACTCAGCATTACAATATTTTTGAGTACTTAGCACAGGTGCCATCCGCGATGTCCACGTTAGAAGTGCATCAGAGTTGTCCGTCTCAACGAAAAGCGTTATTATCTGCGATCGGTGGGATTGATCCTACTGATTCTAGCCTTCTCTCTTTCGACTTAGATAATTTCGTCCCCTGACTTCTGCACTAGACTATGCTTGTTATAAAAGTCGGCATTAACAGTCTCAACATCCATAGAGCCGTTGTGGACGAGGATGTATCTACCTGCGTCATGTCATCTGCTTGCTGGAAGACTATTGGCTCTCCAGCCTTGACTTCGTCACCCAATGCCCTTGAGGCATTCAATGGAAGGGAATCGAAACCCTTGGGTGTTCTCTCTAGCTTGCCGATCACGCTGCAAGGAAAGACGGTCAACGTTGAAGTAGAAGTCGTTGACGCCAAGCTCAATTACAATCTTCTACTAGGTCGCAATTGGACTCACGCTATGTTGTACGTTCCGTCCACCCTCTTTCGAATTCTAAATTATCCACACGAGGGAAAAATTATTACTGTCAATCATTGTCGTTCTTTACCTCGTCTTCATATTCCTTCTCCCCCTGACAGTGTAGGGTTGGGCCTTTTCAAAGATCCCGCTCTCATGGGTATCTTTCCCCTTCCACCACCAAATACCATTCAAGTTAACATGGTCTCTCGGTCAGATGACCCATGGATCATCCCTTTACCTGAACAGGTTAATTCATTTGGAGATTCAATGCCACTTAGTCCAATCGAAATCATTTATTGCGAGCTTACAACTGCATCTGATTCTCCCCCTTCTGAAGGTGATCCTTTGAGCATGTCTCTCGACATTTACTCTCAATCCCCTGGCTCAGCGATGCGGATTCGACTGATCCTTTGAGAGAATTTTTTCCATCTGATGAAGCTATAATGGAAACCATGTCTCTCGAAGATCCACCGTGGAGCGATGGGCATCATCGTTCCTCGTTTATGCCTGGCCTCAGGGCCATGTCTAACTGTCTTGAGCATTTTGCGTCTCAAGTTCCTTCTCTGCCACTTCAAACACCTATTTTTACTCATGAAGTCTTCACTGAAGGTAACTTGGGTAACATTACTCAGACGATGCCTATCAAAATTTTCGTGAAACCAGGAATTGTCGAGAACATCCATGTGGGAGTCACTTGCTCTTTAGAGGAATTCCAAATGTATACTAGCCTCTTTCACGAATATCATGATGTTTTCGCCTGGTCTTACAAAGAGATTCCTGGAATCGACCCCAGTATTTTGGTGCACAAGATTCCCACCTACACAGATGTGAAGCTTGTTCGTCAGTGTCTTCGTCCCGTGCATCCTCGAAAAGCCGCTGCTATAAAAGATGAAGTTGAAAAACTTCTCAAAGAAGTTTCATTTATCTGATTCCTCTGACAGAGTGGGTTTCTAACATTGTCCCTGTAGATAAGAAGCAGGGAGAAATTCATGTCTGTGTTGATTATCGCGATATCAATCGGGCATGTCCTAAGGATAACTATCCCACCCCTTTCATCAATCAGATCATTGACGATTGTGCGGGGAGAGAGATTTTTTCCCTTATAGACAGTTTTTCTGGCTATAATCAGATCAACATACTCCCCTCTGATCAACACAAGACCACTTTTATCAGTCCTTGGGGAACGTTCGCATATAAGAAACTCCCTTTCGGCTTGAAGAATGTTGGGGATACATTCCAGTACGCGATTTCTTATGCCTTTCACGATATTCATCATATTGTTCAACCATACCTGGATGACCTTCCGGCTCATTCAGCTGCGTGAAACAACCACTCAGACCATCTCCGCTAGATATTTCTTCATTGTAGACGCTACAACATTCGGCTCAATCTGCATAAATGTGTCTTCTGCATCAATTCCGATAGACTTTTAGGGTTTATCATATCTAAAGATGGAATTTTCCTTGACCCTCTTAAGGTTGAGGCTATTTTTAATCTCCCCTCCCCATCCTTATTACACCAGCTTCCGAGTCTCCAAGGGAAAGCAAATTTCTTACGTCATTTTATCCCTAACTACATCGAAGTAACCAAAGGATTCACATGAATTTTAAAGCAGGATGTCCCTTTCTGTTGGGATGAGATTGATCAGTAGTCTTTTGATAGGCTTAAGACGTTGCTTGTCAATGCCTTTCTATTACGTCCTCTGAATTACCATCGTGATTTCACCCTCTATCTAGTTGCCGCCTTTAGTACAATCGCCATGGTTTTGGTTCAAGATGATGATGACGGTACCGAGCATGTCGTTTACTACTTGTCTCGGAACCTTCTCGACCCTGAAACACGTTACGCACATGTTGAGAAGTTAGCGCTGGCTGCAGTCCAGGCCATCCAGCGTTTTCGTCATTATATCCTTTTACACACGGTGACCGTGATTTCTGATTGTAACCCCATGAGCTATATTTTGTCTCGGTAGTTGCTAGGTGGAAAATACTCAAAGTGGATCATTATCCTCCAAGAGTTTTATTTGGAATTTAAAAGTCACTTGTTTTCGCTGATTTGATTTGTTCTCTTCACGCCGACTCTGCTCCTTCTCATTCTAAGGATCATATTCCGAACGAAACTCTTTTCTTGATTATCACCCTCGATCCGTGGTATGGTGATATCATCGTGTATCTCCAAACTTCTACTTTTAGGTCTGAGTTAACGAAAGATGCTCGATGCCGCATTCGGAATCACTTGCAACCTTATCACATTGTTGGAGATACCCTTTATCATGTTGGATTTGATTTTATACTTCGTCAATTTCTGACCCTCGAGGAAGCTGAGAGAGTTTTAAAAGATTGCCACAGTGGCGCCTGTGATGGTCACATGTCTGGTTATGCTACTGCACAGAAGATCCTTTGTGCTAGCTATTTCTGGCCGTCCATTTTTAAAGACTGCATTGTTGCAGTATGCAAATGTCACGCATGCCAGATATATCAAAGCAATATGTGTGCGCCCCCTGTTTCTTTACACCCTGTCGTTACTGTTGGTCCTTTTTCCAAATGGGGCATCGATTTTATGACATGTAACCCTCATTTGGTTGGGAGGCATGCCTATATTATCATCGCCGTTGATTATTTTATGAAATGGGTCGAAGCAATCCCTACACTGGCTGCGAACGTTAAGACAGCGGTACAATTCACATTCAATCACATTATTTCTTAGTTTGGTGTTCCTCAAGCCATCGTTACCGATCATGGTTCTCATTTTTAGGACTATATGATGGCGGAGCTGACGTCTAAGTTGGGTCTGCGTCACGACAGCTCCACGCCTTATTACCCTCAAGCTAATGGCCAAGTTGAAGCCGTAAACAAAGTCCTTGTTACAATGCTTCAACAAACAATTGGGATCCATAAATCAAACTGGAATCTCATGTTGTTTACAGCTCTATGGGCTTACCGAGCGTCGATTAAGAGTGCAACTAAATTTACCCCGTTTCAGTTGGTGTACGGTTTGGAAGCCACTTTTCCGATTGAATGTGAAATCCCTTCACTCAAACTAGTTGTGGAATTACTGCCTAATACTTCGCCTGAGGAAGAGTGTCTCCTCTACTTAGAGATATTAGATGAAACTCATCACTTAGCTGCCTTGGTCATCGAAGCACAGAATAAGCGATTCAAAGCTCATTTTGACCAAACAGTTTCCCCTCATTCTTTTATTGAAGGTGATCTCGTTCTCCTATACGACCAAGCTCATGAAAAGCTGGGGGCAGGTAAATTCCAACCCATGTGGCATGGGCCCTACATCGTCAAACGTGTGTTACATAATGGGGTTTATGAGCTTATTGATAATGACGGTTATCCCTTAGCACAACCTAGGAATGGGTTGTACCTAAAAAAGTATTATGCTTAAGTTATCCATGGATGATATGTGTACATAGGTGATTTTTTCATTTTTGTGCATGCTTTGGTTTGATGTGCTTTGAGAGATTTTTTCTACTCATTGGGTCTTTTTTGTTATGCAGATGTATGTTTCCCCTTATGTCGGTTTTGCGGATGGTGCTTCCCGCAGTACCAGGAACTTGTCTTTGGTAGCCTGGGTAATTTATGATCCTGTTGGTGAATCGATTAACTTACAAGGTATTTGTCTAGGACCAACTACAAACAATGTCGTTGAATATAGTGTTGTTTTGGAACTATTAACCGAGGTAGTTAACCTCGACATACGCACATTTCTTTTGAATTTGGATTCGTAACTTGTTGTTGGTCAACTTAACATTCATTATTCGGTTTGGAACCCATGAATTTTGAGATTGTATTTGCATATTCGTTTACTTGAAAGACATTTTGATTTCATTACATATCAACATATACCAAGACGAACGAATACATTAACTAATGCAATAGCTAACATTGTGCTAGATAGACATTTGCGCAATTTATAAAACATCATCATATGTAAATAGACCCATGTAGAAAATAGATGTATATATATATATATATATATATATATATATATATAGATATCGATTGTTTGCAACGTGTGCATCATAAAACCCAAAAAAATATATATTTTTGTTTCCTTACATCGTGAGACAACATGTCTCTCAAAAATGTGCAGAAATCAAAGCCTAAATGCCTAATCGGTGTGGTGCTCATGACAGCACGTCACCGCCCATACCAACTGCCTCAACAAGTGGTGCATACGACTCGGTGCCCCTACAGTGTGCCTTTGATAGGCCTGAGGCACATCATCCAAGCGAGCATAGTCTGGTACCCCACGGGCGATCCCCTCCAAGTTCTGTACTATCTCCTCCTCGCCACCCTCACCATGAGGATCGAAATCGCGAGGAATTTGCCTCGCTATCGACGACATACCTACAGGACGCTCTGAGCCAACATCTACATACATATAAGAGTAACTGTCAGAACATGCATATATACCAAAAAATTATAAACTCATGAAAATAAAAAATGAGTCTCACCTTGCTCTTCGTCCCAATCCTCTCCCTCCGGGAGTGGGATTTCTGGGTCTCCGATGAATTCTGTGTTGGCGTAGGGCCAATCCTCCATGAAAATGAGTTGTCGTTGGAGCCATTCAAAAAAATCTGGCCTCCAGGACATCTGTTGGCCACCCCCTACTCTGGGCATCAGTATGGCCCATCGGGCCATCTGTGGCTCTCTGGGTGGTGGCACTAGGACAATAACCTCCTAACGCTATAATATGGGTATTCATTCCAAGAAGAACGATACCAGAATCGATCCATACCAAAACTTCTTTAGTTTTGTCTTCTTGCACTTAGTGAGTTGTCGTTTGATGTTGACAGTCACGGCCTCGGCCCAGTTAAAGATATCCGGGTTCATACACTTTGAGGCAAGAAGTAGTTGTGTATTTGTGGCCTCATGCGGTGCTTGCGATCCCGCAGCCCGCTTGATATTGTGCAACACTACTCTTAGTGCTAGATCAAGGACGGTTTGTATGTCCACTTTGCCACTCCCTGTTCCTTTTCTTTCCCCTCGGCACACCCTGTCAATTACCATTTCCATGCTTTCCCTAGAAGGACGGGTACCGGTCAAGATAGGGACTGCACCCCTACGTGACAACCTAGTGATGAAATACACATCAGAGACTTCGAGTTCAAGCTCCTGATCCCGAAGTACAAACTTTTCTTTATCCTTGTCCCAAATTCTTATCAAATATTGAAGCAATTAAGGCTGAGCCTGGAGGCATGGTGTCAGGAAGAATTTCTTGAGCCCACAATTTCTGAGGGCGTTCATGCATTGTTCATTTTCCATGGCTTGTTCATCCTCCTCACTGTGTTCTCTTTCTTTCCACTCAATTACCATCTTTTCTGCTTGGTACCTGCACACATTGTTCATATGAACATTGTAAGTCTCCTTAGGCATCAAAATTTGGAAGTAAATGGTTGCATTTTCTTTAAATTGAGGTGGATTTTGGGTTGTGCGGTTGGCACGACCCCTGTGTAAAAGAGGTTCGATTGGTGCGGGTCCGTGCCTGAAACCTGCGCCAACCGCGATGCCCTAGTTTTTACAAATCCTCTCCTAAAGGATTCAAAATGACAATCAAATGTAATAAAATTATGCTCAAAAGATGGAAAATGGTGTCGGCTCTTACCTGAAGCTGACAGAATCCAGATTGGTTCACTGGATCACTCACAATCGTCGCCACAAGATCACAAGGAAAACGGGTCACTATTGCTCTGCAAAGAGGTAAAAGTGTAAAGTAAATAGTTTTTACCACTTATGGTCTTTTATAACTTTTCAAAATCTTAAATTGGGTTTTAAAACATATTTTTCAATTATTTATCATATTATTTTCAAGGAATACGTTTTACAAGCGTATTTTTGTGTAGCGACAGGTTTTCACATGGCTATGACGAAGAAACGAGTTATATTTTATACATTTTCGAACTCGGTAAAAACATGAAAAAGCCACTACTAGAGTCACCTTTCAGCTCTTTTCTGACTCTCTAAAACTAAGAAGACTGTCGAGTCGCTTGTCATTTTGAACTCGTTAAATTGGTTGTGAAATGATATCTACCCAGTATACGTTTACCCATTTTTCGGTCTGGAATAGATTATTTACGAAAAAGGAATACCTTAGCCAATCGTGACTAATAGTTTCTCTCAGACACAGTTTTTTACCTTTTCGAATCTGTGAGACTACCTACGAAAAGGGACTGCTGGAGTTTTATTTTCCGCCTTCTTTTAAAACTCTCTAAATTTGAAAAGTTTTCAAGCTCTCCCCTTGTCAGACTCGTTAAAACCTGATGACATCGGACTCTGTCGTTATGATGTTACTCGAGTTCCTCCTTTCTAGGGCTTGTAAAATGTACTAGGTTGGATTTTTCCGAAGGAAAAACTTACATCACAAGCATATGATATCCTCTTCAAGCTTGTTTTCAAAAATATTGGGGTACTCGCCAGAAATGGTGGGGAAAAATGGAACCAGATTGTAGTCGTGTTGGCAGTATGTCGCTCTTGAACATGTCATTGGTCTGCATTCGTGTCGGGTTGGGGAAATCTCATCTCGTTATTTTTTTGCCTCCATGGGTTTTGGTAATCTCTTTTGACTGCTCATCTTCTCTTTGCCACATCAACATGGCCTCAGATCCCTTGATGTTAAATACTGCCAAATCTAGTGTCGTGTCGCCGATATGTTCAAGAGAAATTTGTGTCTGAAGTTTTCAACCTTCCTCTGATTCTCTGTTGGTCTTGATTCACAAACATCATGTTCCTCTATCGCATGTCAATGATGTGGGAAACATTATGGCCCAACTTCGATCAAGGTCACTTCCTGTCAACTCCAGCTCATTATCCAGGAAACTGATCTGGAGACTCCCTTCAGGTACCTTGGAGCCTGCATGCCTCAATGGCAGGTTCTTCGCATTCGACGTAAGGTCCACATCATTGGCCTTCGATCGAATGACTCTACAGGTGTTCGATGTCAGATCACTGTTCACATTCCATGGATTGTACCTTTCGTACCTTGAGAGCCATTATCATTATTGGTGGTTTCTTTCACATCTGTTAACAGCTTTCATCATTGGCTAGTAATCAGACGATTTTCTTGCATGTTCAACTTCGGCTCACATATTCGCATGCTCAAATTTGTACTTCGTTCGGGTCGAGATGGAGCACAAGACCCAGGGTTTTGTCTAATGAAATCTAGGCTACGGGTTCTTTGTGGATTACTATGACTTATTATATGACTCTTCTGATTGGATGGATGCAACCATACCTGAGTCTATTTTTTGATCCCTACTACTGGATGGTTGTGTCCATACCACGGATCTCACTGTTTATGTACTCTATTATGGATGGTTGCGACCATGCCACATGTCATGTATCAGGTGTATCAGTTGTATTTGTACTTGCAGGTTTTCTGATAGCAGTGTTTGGGTTGAACGTGTTCTCATAAAGCATTTCACCCCTCCCTCTCTCTCGGACCTCATGCTTTAGGGAGCATCTGTTACACAGAATTTTTTCACCGTCCCTGCAATCCCTCGCCCCGTATATTGGAGGGTCTTTCCCATGACCTATGAGCAGTGTCATACTTTGCAAACACCTCCTTTGCATCCTTCTGCATAAGGAAATCATTTCTCCTTTAGAACATTTCCTCAAAAAGCACACAAAAACCTATGTTTTGGCGCACAGGGGCCCCGGCCCCTGGTCCTCCCTCACGCCAATGTGGAGGATTTACACTAGAGCCTGTGCCACCTGGCACTCTGTCTCTTTTTTGTGCCCACGCCAGCCTTTTTGGGAATGTTTTTTAACAAATTAGAGGTGGAAGTTTCCTTTAACCACCTCAGGGATGATTCACAGGAAGTGGTTAACTTGATGAGCCATGGATCTCCCTCTTTATAAGGTAGTGGTTCCTCCTCCCATGGAACACTCCTTGAAGATAGGTCTCCCTTCCATGATTATAGGGATCCTAACCTCTCCCTCCCCCTCTATATAAATAGGCCTTCTCCTTTTATGAAAGCTATTGTTGTGGCAAGATTAATCGAATCTTTGTTTTCAGACCGATCTCTCTAGTACAAAAGGTAACTAGCAACAAACAGCCAATTATACTAATCTCTCTCTAAGCATA